>CM053764.1:109904826-109950879 GCA_028658305.1 Pachyuromys duprasi | reverse complement strand
CACGTGGTCCTTGGTTGTAGAAACCGTCTCATACAAGACCCCTGTGCCCTGCTCAGTTTAGTCATTGTGGAGCTCTTGTTCTCTCCAAGTTTCACCAACCTCCTCCATTTCTATCATCACTTCTTGCCCTCTGCCAAAGGCTTGATCGCGAGTCTTAATATCTGCTCTGATACATCTTTACGTTGACCCCCCCAGAGGTCCTCCTTGGCATACTCCTGTCCTGTTGCTTGTTTTCTCCTCCACTCAATGTCCATCCCATTTGTTCACAAGTTTAGACCAGGGAGATCTGTGCCCTATGTCATTTGGGCCACACTCTACCATGACTCTTAGCCAGCTCTTGAGTGTCCTGTACAAAGGCGTGGCCAGCTTTCTCAGGCTCCTCCTTCCTTCTTCTGGAAGCCCTTTGGCAGGGCCACAGCATGTTAACATTGACCTTTTTCCACTTTGGTTCCTTCGGGATGGTTTTCCAAGGTGATACGGAAGACATTGCTTTTATTTCTCTGGGGAATCTGGCATGAACTTTGTGTTTCCAGCTCACAGATCACACCCAGGGCTCTGGGAAATGGCTGCTGGGAAAGTATCCAAATGAATGAACATCCAGCTACAGCTTCTGTTTGTCAAACAAGTAGTGGAGGCTGCTGGGATGCTGGACCTCTTACAGAACTTCCCCAAATATTTAGGACCTCTGAAAGCCCAGTAATGCCTACACCTCAGTGTCTACACCAGACACAGGGTTCAGAGGAAGATCTCATTTTAAATTCTGAGCATCTTGGCTTGCTGCAGCTTTCCAGTACCCAGAAAAGAAACATCCCAGTGCAATCAGGAAAAAAAAAAATGTATGCGTGCTTGAATGTCTGCCTCTTCAAGACTACATGCAGTGTCTGAACAAGTGCCCTGATTTCATGTAAATAAACGGTTTAATGGGCTTTATTTTACTTTGTATCATAAATAGAAAGAGATTCAGAAAGCAAAGGAAGACAGCGGGAGATGTGGATTTCCTGAAAAATACTGTGTCAGGACCCCATGAGGTCCAGCTCAGTGCTATAGAGAAATGACAAACAAAATGACAAGGCAAAATGAGGAAAGCCTTGGATATCTTAGGTTAAAAGAAACTTGGAAATCTGATAGTTTTATTTGAAAAAGAAAACAATGTGGGTAAAGTATTACTTTCATTTAGATTCATGTCAAATGGAAGCTGGAAATAGGCTGGGAAGACGCTCTGAGAGAATGCTTTGTTCTCATTTGGTGCTGAATCTGTAATGCGTCCTATAGAATACCTGATACCCCGTGACTTTTGCCTGACTTTTGAGTCAATAATAGATTCATCAAGACAACCACTGGATGGTTACTCTCCAGGAAGGTGAACTTTATAGGCTACTTGGTCTAGAAGATATGTAACAATGATTGAAAGCTTGGAGATGTGACAAAGAGTTGAAATGTTTGAGATGTAAGCTAAGTTGCTCAGGCTCAGGCCTTTTACTATTTCCTCTTCATTTCAAAATGAATTTGTAACTTTTTACTCTAATATCTCGAACATCTGACAATTATAATAATGGTTCAGGGGACTCTCACAGCCTTGTCCCAGAATTGGCTTCATGTATTTGCTACCTCTCTCTCCCCACACTCCTTTCCATGTGCCCACACATGTGTGCAGGGGCACATGAATAGTTGAGCCTATACAATTATGGGTAAGTATGGTTATGTATTTTCTGAAGCCCTGAGGGAATGTTAAAAGATACTGTGTTCTTTCTCAATAGAATTCTTCAGTATTTTGTAGGAAAAAGATATGATTTTCTACAACCACAAAAACATAACAAAACAACAACAAAAACAAATGGTCTGAATAAAAGTAAAGACATTCCAAAATGACATTTGTACCCTTCCCTTCAAATATCTGCCCATTGAGTCAAGGTACACAAAGGAATTGGGATTTTCTCAGCAAATTCATGCTGGGAGGAGGAAAAGACAGAGGCCCGGTTCAGGTGATACCACAGCTAAGACAGTAACGGGAATGATGGGTATGCTACACCTTGGCTAGAACAGCTTAGCCACGCACACCCCTTTCTCTCTTGATTTAAAGTAGTGGTTCTCAACCTATGGGTCAAGACCCCTTTGGGGGTCCAACAACCCTTTCACAGGGGTCACCCAAGACCATCACAAAATGCAGATGTTTGCATTACAATTCATAAGAGTAACGAAAGTATAGTTATAAAGTAGAAATGAAAATAATTTTATGGTAGGTGGTCACCACAACATGAGGAGCTTTGTTAAAGGGTCGCAGCATTAGGAAGGTTAAGAACCACTGGTTTAGTGTCCACAGGAATTCGATGCTGGGGGAAAGGGAAACTGAGCTTGCTGCAGACCCAGGAGGACGCTTCACATAGTTCTGATAGTGTCAGACCACTCTAAGAACAGACTGGAGCCAAAATAATAATTGCCTGTGGTAAGACAGGACTGCTCATTTATGCACATTTCCTGTCCTCTGTTAAAGCTGAACTTCCTTCCAGGACCCCAGAGACAGATCTGGAAGTCAGTAGACTCTTGTCTGATTCTCTTCACCAAGTGACCATACTGAATGAGTCTTTTTCTTTCTTAAACTAGTGCTCATTTCTTTAATTGGCATATTGATTGTATATGGGTGTCTGGGCTTAGGTTATTGAGGCTGCCAGTGTTCAGGCTTCATTCCTAAGGTCACCAGGAACACCGTGACCCCTGGAGCTTCTCTGATTCTCATGTACAACTTGTTGTAAGATCATCTTCTACATCTAACCCAGCCCTGAATTACAAATTTGATAAAGAACTCTGACTAATTTTTTACTAGGAATGTATATTTGCATGTAAACCTGAAGGCTTGGCTGCATTTGTGACTACTAAGTTGCCATTGTTTCTAGGCTGTGTTAGGCAGCAGAAGTGGGATGCGTGTATGGTGTTGATGCTGCTTTCTCACCCATCTGTCATTGGTGGGTGTCTATAATTTTATCTATGATTTCTTTATCAGTATATCATCTATCTATCATACCTATCACCTATCTATCATCTATTTATCTATGTATCTAATTATCTATGTATGTATCTATCTACCTATCTGTCTGTCTATCATCTATCACCTATCTATCATCAATCATCTATCTATCTATAATATCTATCTGTCCATCTATCTAATATCTATCTATTGTCATCCCAACCATAATCTAGCTTATATTTGCCATATATGTACATCACCTCCTATCATCTACTTATCACCTATTAACCATTGACCTAACTATCGTCTGTTATTATCTATCTATCTATCTATCTATCTATCTATCTATCTATCTATCTATCTATCTATCTATCTATCTATCTAATCATTCACATATAATTTATTTTCCATCCATCTTGCTTTCTACCTATCATTTATCATCTGTTTGTCTTCTATTATCTAGCTAGCTATTAGTCATTTATCATCAACTATCTCTCTCTCTCTTTCAGTATTAAAACAATTAACCACCCACCTAATTGCCATGGTGTTCCTTATTGAGGATAATTGTGATTGCTTGTTTTGACTGTGCACTGCAAAATACATGGTTTATAGAATTATCAGGCCACATGGCTATGGTGAGCAAGACAACCAGAATCCTCAGAGTGCAGTTGGGTTTGTTCAGCACTGAGCTCACATTCCTGGACTGCCCCCCATGTTTATGGAGAGGTTGTATTTGGAGCTTCCCTCATTATATCTCTCTGCTGCATCCCAGTTGTGGAAGATTCTACTGTGACTAGTTTTTCTTTTTACTGAATTTTATTTCAACACATTTTAGATGAATTCTGTTAAGTTTTGCTTTCAGTTTTGAACTGGAGTGTTTAGCGTAAGGGTGTCGTGCGTGTCATCGTTGTTGATAATGTGATTGGTACATACTTCCTTCTGCTTTGAATCTTGTATATTTTTTCTCTCATTGGCTCACTCATAGAATTTTTTTTAATTTGAGATTTATTTTTTAATATGTTCCTCATATAGGCTGGCTTTGGGCATGCATATTTCCCCTAGGCTTAGGTTTTGGTTTGCCTGTGTAGTTGTTGTAGTAATTTCACATACAAGAATGTTATTCACTTTGGCTTAGTTTGTCTATAAGGTTGTCCCTGGTGATTTTTAGCTGGGCTCAGGCACTACATCATCCAAGGTTTATACTGATCAGCTATCTCATTGTCACTGTTGTCATCGCTCCCTAACTACATAGGATCCTAATCCTCTTACTCTTTGTAGACATGGGATTTTTAAGTTTTAGTCTAGCCAATTGCATTATGACTTCTCTCCCTAGTGAACCTGTGGTAGATCATGAACTTGAAGCCAGTCAGTCCATTGTATTAATGAGTGATGTTCCTCAGGGCTATTCACCTGCTGAGTGATAGAAGTTGTAAAATTTCTTCTAGTGAAAAATAGAGTTTATTCCAACAAAAGGCTCATTTTAAGCATTAAAATGGGTAAAAAAGTAGAATAGTCATAAGTCAGCTATGAGCTTTATCAGAGAAAGCAGGTGTAATTAAAGTCCAATTTATAGATAATTGATCCTAAGTTGTATTTTTTTCTATTTTCTTTGATATTTAAACAGACATAAAACTTATTATAGTTTTGTTTTTATTAAATGATATATAATAATCTTGGTTTCAGCTATATACTATTTTCTGAATAGATTATTACATGAGGTTAATTATGTTAGCTCTGAATTTTAGTTCTTACCATATTGACATTTTTTTCATTTTTACTTGAAAGAATTGTCACAAAGTAAGTATTCTTTTTTTCCTTTATCAGCAGCCTTTCTATTTAGATTATAACTGTAATAACTCAATTGAAATTCATATTCAATTATTTAAGTGGTTCTTATTCTCTTATGTTTAACCCCCACTGAAATAGCCTTTGTTTTTCTCATACAGTTTTTAAATTATTATGATTTCTTTCAACATCTGAGGGCCTTTTAGCTTTCTGCTAATATTATACCTAAAGCCCTTTTCAAATACACATTTATAAATTTCTTTGTCCATCTTGTACCATTTGGTTCAAGAGAGACAGGAACACACAGGAAGTCTGCCTTTGTCTCTGCAAAGGTCCTGATAGTTCATATACATGGCTTCTCAGACCCCATGCAGTATGTAATCTTTTTTACCATGTTGGCAAGCTGGTGGGGATGAACTACTAGAGTGTGGCTTTGGAAACAGCAACCTGAGAAAGAGTCATCCAGAACGATTTCTTTTTGAATGGGTCATTGTTCTTGGACCTTCTTCCACAGGATGCATAATGGTCCCATAATGGTATTTGCATTTTCTCACATATCAGTTTCAATTTTTCTACCTCATTTTATCTCAAAGTGTCATCAAATACCAAGATGAGCTTTTGTTCCAAGACTGGGCATAGCTTGAATCTAAGTCTGACTTCATTACTACTTTGTGTTCAAAAATGGATCTGATCATGACATTGAGCAGTCCTTGGTGGGAAGTAGGGGAGAGGGGAAGGGAGACATGGTAGAGGGAGGTTTGGGGGTTTGTTTTTAATCCTCGCCTTTCATTATCTGCTAATACAACCATGTTGAAATGTAAATTGGTGAAAATCATAAAGAATCACATAATTTTGCTCCATTTTTACCTCAATTCAACAATCTTTCTCCCTTGCTGACTTACTGGCATTCTTACCCATGTCCTCCACTGATTTCCTTGTGTCATTGGTCTGCTTATTGATATTGTCTTTGAATTCATTGGTCATGTTTATAAACAGACTTTTGGAGTCTTTGACATTTAAACCATTTCAGTATTGTGGCATTCATCAATAGAAGACTTGGTATCTTTTGGGAGTGTGTGTCCTCCACCTTGTTGTGTTTCTCATTTCTGTGTTGTGATTGGTGCACCTGTTGCTATGGAATCGTAGTTTTATATTATTACCTTTTTAGTGAAAGGCTCTCTTTTAATGGTTCAATCTCTACCATTATTCATAGAGAGTAATATAAGTCATTGTACCAGCAATGAGACTAAAACCAAGATTTAGAAGTACACATTTTACCACAAATGAGCATAAAACAAACGCAAATTGGGATAAATAGCTCAATGTTAAAAAAATAAAGTAGTTTTCATTTTAAGAGATGCCCAGCTGCATTCTCCAAAGCTCCAAGAATGACAAACTGACTTCCTCTTGGATGCTAGCCCATCACATGGGAGAAGTCACTGTCTCACCAAATACTAAAAGTGGATTTGAGGCTTGGTTGGAACTCTGGGTTTTCTATTGGGAGGATTGCTCTCTCACCCTCTCAGCCTCTCACTGTGTCTTCTAGGAAGACCTTTAGAATGAGGCTTCCATTTCCCCTCCCTTTTGGAAGTCCACTGCTGTAACTCTGTGTTCCTTGCTCCCTCTTGCTAGGTCACCCCTGTGTCCTTTCTCATCGTTCATTGTCACATCACCTCCTTTGCTATTCGGGATGCTTTTACAATCTTCTTTTCTTTGAGATTCAGTCTACTTTTTATTATTTTGAAACTTTTTACTTCAAGCCACAAAGAAGCAATTTGCATCTACCATCTTACCCTAGAAGTCCCTGTCTTCACTCCTGCTTCCCTTTCCCCTTTCATATGATTTCTTAATGCACAATGTCCACAGATTTTGATGTTGGGCATTGCTCAAACCACTAAAAGTTCTAAGTTTCCCAGAAAAACTTTTATGACTGTTTTCTCTCAGGAAGACAAGTCTAATAAAAGCAGTATAAGCTTGCATATACTATGTATTACTTTCTTGTATCCGTGCTCATTCTAGGTTTTGAAAATTACTTTTTAAAGTCTTACAAGGCACAGATGTTAATATGAATTGAATTATTGCATGTAAATTGAATTTTCTTCTGTCAACTAGAGGAAGTGTACATTGGAAGCATGATGATAAATTATTTATTTCTGCTTTGAGGAGACCAAAACAAGAATGCATTCTCTATCAGTTTGGCAAAATTGGAACATCAAATTTTTACTTATGGCTGTGGCTACTGACTGATTCCTTTTATAAGAATGTGTTATTTTTTATATTTTATATCCTTAAGTATATGCAAAGAGAACCCTGTTTTTGATAAGAATTTTGTTGATCACTTATAATGATGAAAATATTTATTATTTCAGGCTTTTCCATGCTTCATAATAATGAAAAATTTATCATTTCCTTATCTTAAATGCTCATTTGTTTGTACAGATTTAAATATACTCACCAAACACCAATGAAATGCTTACGTATTTACTTATTGCAATGAAAATACATTTATTTATTTGTTCTAGTAGTAATTTGTGTATTAAGGGAAATAAATACATGAGAGTATCCAAGGCCCGTTAGAATTTTTATGACTGTACAGCTTTACCTGTAGTTACACTCATGCTCATATGTATATACATTTCTGTATGTACACACATAAGAACATACAGAAAGTCCACCTGTCATTCTGTCTCGTTATTTGATAAGTTTCAGGTGGAAATAATAATAAATATGCCAGCATCAGGGCACTTCTCTCATTGAGATGACTTTACGATACTCTCTTATGATATGATCGTTCTTTAAATCATAACTTTTGTTATACTCTATTAAAAACTTGTATTTTCTTTTTCTGATACTAAGCTTTTAAGCAATAGGGCAACATTTATCAGAAAATTTAACAAACCCAAATTAGTTTTTATATAATTAATCAAATAAATTGATGTATGGATGGATTGATGGTTGGGAAGAGGATGGTTGATAAATAAATAGGTGGATGGAAGATTAAATAGATGGGTGTGTGTGTGTGGTTGGTTGGGAAAATGGATGTTTCAATGGATAGCTTAATGGTTAAATGGGTAAGTAGGTAGAAGATTGAACAGATAGGTAGATGGGCAGATAGATGGATGAGAAGCCGGTAATTGGGTATACAGAGTATATATATATTTTAAATCTGAGAAGATCTGTTTTTCATAGATTGGCTTTGTGCACTCCTACTTCTCCTAGGCTTAGGTTTTAGTTTTCCTGTAAATTTGTTGTGTGGTTGTAATTTTACATATAAGAATGTTTTTCATATTGGGTTAGTTTGTCTATAAGTGAATGCTTACATGGATTGGTGAGTGGAATCATCCTATTACAGAATAGATATGAAGATAGAGGTACAGTAATAGATCTTGACCAAGGCAGGAAATCATATGCTTAGCTAACATAATAATTTTCATATTATAAAATCTAACTCTTACCTCACCTTGCAACCATCAGAATAGCTAAGATAAAAAACTCAAGTGACAACACATGCTGGAGAGGTTGTGGAGAAAGGTGAACCCTCCTCCACTGCTGGTGGGAATGGAAACTTGCACAACCACTGTGGAAATCATTCTGGCGCTTCCTCAGACAACTAGGAATAGCGCTTCCTCAAGATCCAGCCATACCACTCCTAGGCATGTATCCAAAAGAGGCTCAAGTACACAATAAGGACATTTGCTCAACCATGTTTTTAGCAGCTTTATTTGTAATAGCCAGAGCTGGAAACAATCCAGATGCCTCTCAACTGAGGAATGGATACAGAAATTGTGGTACATCTACACAATAGAATATTACTCAGCAATAAAAATCCAGGATATCATGAAATTTGCAGATAAATGGTGGGAACTGGAAAGGATCATTCTGAGTGAGCTATCCCAGAAGCAGAAAGACACACACAGTATATACTCACTCATACAGACATATAATATAAGATAAACCTAGTAAAATCTATATTCTTAAAGAAACTAATCAAGAAGGAAGACTCTTATGAAAATGACCAATCCCTATCCAGAAAGGCAAAGAGGATGGACATCAGAAAAAAGAGAAAACAGGGAACAAGTCAGGAGCCTACCACAGAGGGCCTCTGAAAGGCTCTGCCCAGCAAACTATCAAAGCAGATGCTGAGACTTATGGCCAACTGTTGGGCAGAGTGCAGGGAATCTTATGAAAGAAGTGGGAAATAGTAAGGTCTGGAGAGTACAGGAACTCCACAAAGAGAGCAATAGAACCAAAAAATCTGAGCACAGGGGTCTTTCCAGAGACTGATACTCCAACCAAGTACCATGCATGGAGCTAACCTAGGACCCCTGCACAGATGTACCCCATGGCAGTTCAGTGTTCAAGTGGGTTCTATAGTAATGGGAACAGGGACTGTCTCTGACATGAATTGATTGGCCTGCTCTTTGATCACCTCTCCCTGGGGCAGGGGTGGGGTGGGGTGTAAGCCTTACCAGGCCACAGAGGAAGACAATGCAGCCACTCCTGATGAGACCTAATAGACTAGGATCTAGAAGGAAGGAAAAGAAGACCTCCCCTATCAGTGGACTTGGGGAGGGACATGTGTGCAGAAGCGGAAAGAAGGGAGGGATTTGGATGGGAGGAGGGAGGGAACTACAGGTGGGATACAAAGTGAATAAAGTATAATTAATAAAGAATTTTTTAAAAAGAATAAAGCTGCTACAAACATAAAAATTAAAATTTAACTCTTCATTGTTTTACTTATAAGTGGATTTATATCATGAATACATTTTATTTCATTATGTTTTATTTTATTTTACTTTTGAGACAGAGTCTCTGTCTTTAGCCCAGGCTTACCTGGAACTCATTATGGCCTTAGACTCTGGATATCCTTTTGTCTCAACCTTCTGGCTACTTGAAATAGAAACATATGCTACCATGTCTTGCTTAAGAAACATATTCTGGTATGAAATTAGGAAAACTATACACTTACTTTATAAACCCTGTTATTGTTGGTTCAGAAGAGAGAAGACAGAGACTGGTCTTGGCTTGAAATGAATACATAAATACTCTATTTCAGACACTACTAAAACATTTCATGTTATTTAATTTAGTCTTCTTAAGATTTTTGATGTAAGCAATAAAGGTGAGAGAAAGCATTGTCAACAAACACTTGTTTCTGAGGCTCAAAGTTATCACAGGCACACACTGTTCAATGGCTAAATTACCAAAGAATCTGAGAAAGAACAGGGTGTTGAGTGAATTGTTGGCATGAGAGCCTATAGTGGTTACTCATTGTACTCATGACCCTGATTGGTCCTTGGCAACAATGATTCTCCAGTTAGCTACAGGGCTCAAGATTATGACTGATATATAAGAACATGCAATAGAAATGACTGGAGGTTTTTACAGTAGGTTTTAAGCATTCTGGCTGTGATCAATACCTCCACTGCACAGACCAACCCATAGGATTTATATAGGGAAAGTCAGAGTAAGGCTGCCTCAGGAAGTCCAAGAGCAGCTGAGCTGCAGGTGAACTTGAGCCATGTAATTTACCCCACATACTTTGCCAGTAGGTTCTACACACTCCTGCTGACTCTAGAATCGAGGAGAATTACGAGCATGGTTTCTTATGTGGCAAAAAAAAATGGAGCATAGAAACACTAAACCAACTCTACTGAACATCAGTCAGAGCTATGGATACATTTTTAGGTACAGAATTATAATTCATTCTATAATAGCTGCCGAAATCATATTAAAACTCACGATCTGGGAGGCGAGGAAGTTTCCTCAAAGTGAGTCAAATGGTAGGTTGTACTTGTAGAATTTGAAATAATGACTATTGACAAATGCTGCAGAATAGTCAGGAATGCAGCCTGACATGGAAGTGAGAAAAACCAGAATTTTTTTGTGTGTGTTTTACTAAAATGTTCTAAGTTAGGACTAATACAAGTTGTGAAAATTGTCATAAAAGTTGTAAAAGTCAGTTCTCTGAAAGTGAAGAAATCATTTGACTAGAGCCACCTGTTCCTGTTCCAGACAAGAAGGGAAAGCTCTTCTGTTGTGCTCTGCTCCCACAGTCTAAATAGCTAATCCAGTTTATGAGCCAATCTTAGGAATTTGTGCTGTGCCCCTTAACTCTATATCCTTCAGAACATGTCTGTAGGTTTCCTTCTAGAGAATAATCATCTGGAAACTCAATCACTCTATATTTTATCCCAATTTGCTTCCATGTAATTAGACATTCATGAAAAACAATGTCTGGGCCTTCGCATATCTAAGGGATTTTACAAGTGATATGCAATTCCAATGTCGGTTTTCATAGTCTGAACATCATTCATTCATCTAATAACTGCACAGCTAAACCTGCTTTGGAATCAGAGTCACCCTACCCCTCCCAGGAAGATGCTTCCCACCCTTTCTTTTGGGGTCTCATCCTTCGGTATCTACTTTTCTAATTTCATGAACAAAATTTCTCTTCCTCTCTAAGGCTGAGTCCCTCCTTCATGTCATTCCTAGCTTGGATCTGTCCCTCTGCACATCTGTCCTTCCTCTTCTTTAAGGGTCATTGTTGCAGTGTTATATGACCACCACCCCACAGCCAGGCTTCCCTTACTCTAACTCTGTGCCCTGCTTTCTGAACAGCCTGTAGATTGTCACCATTTATTTCCAGGTTAGCAGTTGCCTATTCTTTATCTCAATGTCTCTAAAGCACTACCCTTCACCATTCCTTTAGATATCCAGGTTCTCTATGCCCACGTGCTTGCTTTCCGTCTTCACTCTGAGGAAGCTCCCTTCATTGCAGATCTTGGATTTTTGATCTCATCTTATAGTCATTTGAAACAACTCTGTCCCTAGAATCATGCCATATACTACCTGTTTGAAGTTCTGGCATTGCTGTGGGGATCTTTTTCAAGCATCATACCCATATCACCACCTGCATTTTGTGATTATGGCTGATATTTGCTTTCAAAATTGTGGATATAAGCTTTACATAGTGAGGAAGATAGAGCAACAGTCGAATATAGCACTACAACTGTGAGCTGACTGGCATGAGTTCACAATGAAATGATTGAAACAGTCAAGAAACAGCAGAAAGATTCCCCAGGCTGACCACTGCAGTTACACTGCGTAGCACTCCTTGCTGTCATAGCTCAGCGTTGAGGTGGAAATTTATTAAAAAGAACATTTATTTAAAAGATATTTTTCTCAGAAGACAAGAACACAGAAAATTAAACCCATAAGTTTATTTCAAATGATTTCGTTTAAAAATATGTCCTATGGTGTGATGTACACAGTCTCATTTTAATAACCACAGTTATGTTTTCAATCTAGTGTTTCTTCTCAAAAGAGCAGCATAAATAATGATGCTTTTCAATTGATAATGCTACTGAAACTTGATTAGCATGATAAAAACTAATGAAGACTATGTCAGAATAATGTAGATAAAGCTGCCTATTGAAATCATACCACAAAAAATTTCTGTGGAGGTACAATAAATATATGAAGAAAATAAATAATAATATCACTCAGTGTCTTGAAATAAAACATACTATGTATCCAAGATGGAGACCATTTGAATTCTATATAAAACTAAATATTATTAGTGCATGTATTTGTGTACATGGCATGTGTTCATGATGTAGAGGGTATCTGTGTCAAACTAGGTGTATATGTGTATGTGTAAAACTTTGTAGAATCAATTTTATTTTTATTTTTGCATGGGGTCTGTGGATGGAATTCATGTCATCAAACATTCACATTAATGCTGTTGAGTCATCTTGCTGTCCCTAGTTGTCATGTCTTGCAAATTCCTAAAAACTAAATTGAAATTTGCCTGGGTTGTTTCTTCACTTAGAGGCCTATTGCTTTAAAGATGAACATACACAGATCAAAAATTTGGAATAACTTTCCCATGCCCAGAGCACTGGATCATTCTTAGAGAAAACATCTTTATCTCCAGTCCATAACTGTCCCCTTCCTCTGGCAGACGGCAGAAGTGAGTCCTTATGTATAACTTCGTCTTCTGCGTTAAAGCTACTTGACCCTGGCAGAACAAATGTCATCAGATGACAAGCTTTGAATCCTGCTTTGTCTAATTGAGTGAAACCAGTCAGAGAAAATGGTATGGGCATAACACCCTAGCTATTTGTTGAGGCTTTCATAAGTGGGTGGTAGGAGGCAGATTAGTACTAGCTAACATTCTGTCCCCTATGTACCAAGCTGCATTAGAATCAAGTTCATGATAATCATAAATATCATACACTTGTTAATCAAAGTTTAAATATGTGTCTGAAACCCATGCTTAAGTACTATTTCCTAGTTTAAGCCCAAATTCCACACACTATTGTGCCTTTTCTTTTTGCCCATTTAAAAAATTCTCAAAGTAAAGGGAAATATGGATCAACATAAACCAAAACTCCACCCATGTCTGCATCCATCAGTGAAGCTGTGCTGTGGGCTCTCGCCATGCTAACCATTCATATATAATGTTCCCTTAGATTCCCCAAGGGGTGTGGTGTGATAGGGGAACTAGAGAGCCTGGCCCAAGGGGAGAGCCACAAGATGCTGGACCTTGGTGTCTTCTCTGCCAAGAGACCAACTGCAGCCCATTGCAGGGACCATTGAAATCAAACCCCCTCATCTATCCCTCCTTATATCAGGGAGATGCAGGATTTATAATCAGGCTAGTACTGAAGACAGGTCTTTGTGAGATGGAGAGTCACATAAGTCTCCAGCTCTGCCTGTGGTCTTCTCTCTAGGGGTTCACAGACAGACTCTAATTCTAGAACACAAACTTGTCTTTAAATGTCACTAATAACTGTATTGTGAACCTTGAAAGATGGCTTTAAATGTCACACCAAAATGCAAGTGGAGTCCAAGGTCAAAGAAGCACAGGCAGAAAAGGATTTACCTTAATCCACAAAAAAAAGTTGTCAAGGTTTTAAACTTTAAACATTAGAGTTACACTGGAAGAATTGCAAGATAGATTGTGTTGGTGCCATTAAAAGGGGCAGCAGGATGAAAAGGGAAAGAATGTTTTCATGTGTATAAAACATTTGGTAGATTAACTACACACTATTAAATGTTTTGTTTGAATTCTCAGTTGGTGTTCTTTCTCTCTCTTAAAAACAAAACAAAATAAAACAAAAAACCATGGAGGCCAATTTGTGTTGGCTGACTACTCAAGATCACAGGGCCTGCTCTGGAGTGTGGCGGCTGTCCCCAGCATCACTCTGTCGGAGGGGACTGAATTTTCTCCCAAAATTTATGGACACTTTCTCAATGAGGGCTGAGCAGTAATAAATAAGCCAGGTGGCAAAGCCAGCTCTCCTCACCAACCTCACCTGCAAAGAAATGAATCACTCTTGGACTCATTGAAGGTGACAGCTTGTACAGGGGCTTAGAGTGACAGGACTCTTTGAGGGTGGGGCCTGGCACAGGAGCCTAGAGTGGCTTTTGAAGTGATGCTCACTTACTCACTAGTTAGAAAAAAAAAGATTCAAGAAGTGCAAAGGGGAAGGAGGTACTCAAAGATGCCTGATCTGAAATCCAAGACCTATGGGAAGGAAACTGTAAAGGAAGCTGTGATAAAAATTCATGGACAGTGACATACATGGACACACACAAACAAATACACATACACAAAAACACAGACACATGGGACACACATTAATACCCACCTACACACACAGATACTCACAGGCACATGTACACACAGACACATGGACACTAACTTTAACACCCACAGAAACACATGGAATACACAGGCATGCACACTAGCAGAGCCAGGGATGTGTGGAAGCTGCTGGGGCTGTTTTGCTCATCCTATGTGGCCCTCTCTGCTTTTTTGCTGGCAAATCTTATGGATTTGTGTTTTCTTTGTGCTGGTAACATGATTTGGTTCTTAGTTCTCATTCTATTCTTTGCTTTTGTTCTGGGTGCCTCACTGAAAGGATGACTTATAGTCCTCTGCTGTTTCCAGAGGCTGTGTGTGAGTGTGGTGAACAACTCCAGTTCAGCTGGATGTAGGGTGTGCAATGCGAAGTTAGGTGGCTGTGGCCTCTGCTCTGTGTTCTGCTTTATCAGCCCCACTTTCTCACTTTATCTATTTCCTCCACTGCTCAGGATCCACGGGGTGAAAGCCTCCTGTGTGTACCAGGCATGCTGATGCCTGTAGAAGGCACTTGGAGGCTGCTGCATAGGGGAAGCCATATCTCAGTTTACTTACAGGAACGGGTTTCTTATTTCTGACCTGCCCTAGATTCTTTGGTCAGGGCCAGAAGATATTAGAAACATGTGGTGCCCTATGACCTTGAGAAACTGGATATCTGATGATGAGAGAAAAAAAAAAAGAATAAGAATGGCTTTCCCCTCACTTCAAGTGTTTATCTCTCTTTAAAAAAAGATATTTTACTCAGTGCCCAATTTATTCAAGGCAGCATGCTCAGGTTGAGCCCTCACAGAATAAATAATTCCTACTCCGCAGTCGGTAGAGACACCCTGTGTGCTCCCAGTACTAGCTTGTTTTATCTAACTTGAGGTTTTCACTACAGCATATGCAAATGTGAGTGCTTTTGGCTTCTCCGCCTTTGCCAAGTAACTTTTTTTTTTCTCAAATAGTGCAGCATTAATCAAAATGCTTCCTGAGCTCAGACAACATGTGACAAGGTTGTTTTTATTTTTCCATAGCTCATTTCCAAATTCCTCTCACACCTGAAGATGGAACATTCATTTCTCGTAACTATGGCAAGGTGGAGGATATGAAATTGGAACTCGTGCTTGCCTCCACTTTGCCATTTTGAGATATTTTCTTGAACATCTCAATGCGAGTGTGATTAGCCAGTATACAGCAATCCACGTACCTGTGAAGCTTCACTGAATCCTCACGAAGTTAACTAGACACCTAAAATATATTCAAAATAATAATACACCTTCTTTGAAAGTGTGCGTGTCAGTTACAAATAAGATATAAGCAGGGAAAGAAAAATCACATTTAAACTACTCATCAAATCAGCGAGGGAAAGGACTGAGATTGAAGCAACAGCTTTGAAACTGTGAATCTCGTGGGGTTCAGCAGTAGCGGGAACTGAGCTGAGGACAGGAGCTGGGAACATGTGGGGCTGAGTCGAGATATTTTGTTTCTGCTGACCACTGACCACGGCAGTCTCACTGTGTGGAAAAAGGGAGGGAAGAGTGAGGGCTGCAGAGTGCACCTGCAACTTGTGCCTGGAGATTGGGGAGTCAGTTTCCATCCATCCAGTGTCTCCAATACCACAGAACAAGCATGGCATGGTATGAGAGAGTGTTTCTAAGGATGTCGTAGGAAGGTGGATGAAAATTTCAATATCTATGCTGCAGGTGATGAGTATGATGAAC
Organism: Pachyuromys duprasi; assembly: GCA_028658305.1. Lineage (NCBI taxonomy): Eukaryota > Metazoa > Chordata > Mammalia > Rodentia > Muridae > Pachyuromys > Pachyuromys duprasi. Next base: position 109,934,777 of record CM053764.1, on the reverse strand, counting down.
TAACTAAAGCATAAGTTTCATATCTTTTGGGTGAATACAAGGGTCTTAGGAAATGAAGCCTCGGGGAAGCTGTTCAATGCATTGGCAGAAGGGAGAAGATCATCCAATCCAGTGTGAGCCAGGGAGGAAAGGGCATAAGCCAGCTGCCTACCATGATGTGGAGAGTCCCCGAGTTAAGGCACAGAGCACAGCATCTCAACATCTGCACAGAGATAAAGACTGGACAGGGATTGTTCTATCTGGTTCTTTCGTTTCCTCCATCCTGAAAGCCTAAATTTAGTCCAAGGGACACTACCACTCTACGTTGTTTGACTTTTCCATGGCAGACATAAATAAATACTCTTTTCCCATAGCTAGACCATCGATAGTAGCTCAAAGAAACAAATCTACCCAAGTTCAGCGCAGTGAAGAAGAGATCTTATTGAGATTTCTTACATAAGAAATGAGCTGCTTTCCACCAGCCTGGGTGACTTAGAGGCAGCTGAAAAGCCCCCTGCAGGACCCTTCTTTTTTATTTTATATTTTAATTTTAATTTCAATTTTTATATTAATTACTGTTTATTCACTTTGTATCCCAGCTGTAGCCCCATTCCTCATACTCTCCCAATCCCACCCTTCCTTCTTCATCTCCTCCAATGCCCTTCTCCAAGTCCACTGATAGGGGAGGTCCTCCTCCCCCTCCATCTGACCCTAGAAAAGATCATCCTGAGTATGATGATTACTGTGTTTTTATGTATCCCTGAAGCAGAAAGATACACATGGTATATACTCTGACTCTCTATGGCAGGCTCCTGTCTTATTCCCGTTTTTTCCCTCTTCCAATGTCCATCTCATTTGCCTTTCTGAGTGAGGATTAATCATCTTACCTAAGGCTCTTCTCCTTGCTTAGCTTCTTTAGATGTACAGATTTTAGTATCTTTACCCTATATTAAATGTATAATATCCACTCACAAGTGAGTATATACCATGTGTATCTTTCTGCTTCAGGGATACACAAAAACACAGTAATCATCATACTCAGGATGATCTTTTCTAGATTTCACTATTTGCCTACAAATTTCATGATTTCCTTGTTTTTAATTGCTGAGTAGAATTCCATTGTATAAATGCACCACAAATACTGTATCCATTCGTCAGCTGAGGGATATCTGGGTTGTTTCCAGCTTCTAGCTATTATGAATAAAGCTGCTACAAATATGGTTGAGCAAATGTCCTTGTTGTGTACTTGAGCATCTTTTGATATATGCCTAGGAGTCGTATAGCTGGATCTTGAGGAAGCACTATTCCTAACCAACACAATTCTTTACAGACCTTGAACTTCATATGGAAAAGCAAAAATCCAGAATTGACAAAATGTTCCTGTACAATAGATCATCTGAAGATTTCTCTATTCCTGATCTCAAGATTTACTACAGAGCAATAGTAATAAAAACTACATGGTACTGATATAGAAACAGAATGGTGGATCAATGGAATAGAACAGAAGACCCAGAAATAAACCCATACACTTATAGACACCTGATTTTTGACAAAGATGCCAAAACCATACAATGGAAAAAAAGATAGCATCTTCAACAAATGGTGCTAGTCTAACTGGATGTCTACATGTAAAAAATGCAAATAGAACCACATTTATCACCCTGCACAAAACTAAAGTCCAAGTGGATCAAAGACCTCAACATAAAACCAGACACAATAAATCTGTTTGAAAAAAAGTAAGGAAGAGCCTTGCACTCATTGGCATGGGAGACAACTTTCTGAACAGAACACCAACAGCACAGGCTCTGAGATAAACAATCAATAAAATGGGACATCATGAAACTGCAAAACTTCTGTAAAGCAAAAGACCATGTCATCAAAACAAAACAACAGCCTACAGACTGGGAAAGGATCTTCACCAACCCTATATCTGACAGAGGGCAAATATCTAGAATATATAAAGAACTCAAGAACTTAAATAGAAACAAATCAAGTAACTGAATTAAAAAATGGGGTACGGAGCTAAATAGAGAATTCTCAATAGATCAGCAAAATAAAAGACTGGGGTGATATTTCTAAGCAGATTGGATGCTTTGTGTTTTAATGCTGTTTGATTTTTGTGTTTCTAAATTTGACCATATGGTTCTGGTTGTCAGTATCAAGCAAATTTAAAACTCCATATTTTTGCTGAGGAAGAGACACTAAGCCAATGCAGCTGGCTCTTCATGACTGGGTGAAGGAGCCACATTAGCTGTCTGTCCAGATACCAAGGACATACATACTATTGACCCTGAAGTTCTGCATCGTTTTCCTTGGAAGCAAATATTGGATGCTTTGAAAAGTAGGACTCAGCCCTAAGCTACAGGGAGAGGAGGATCTTTGGGCTGGGCTAACTGAGTGGCTGTAGCTGACTTAACCATGCAGGGGAAGAAGGTCATAGCTGTATTGAATAACATTGTTTCCAACCTGCACTCAACATCTGGCCTCGGAAACTGAACAACGACTGGAAAATGAATTCTTATTCTCTTCTGGAAAACAGTTATAACTTAACTCTAAAGATCTGGCTTAAATATGACAACATAAAACTCAGCATTTGATCATGGTGTTGTGGTCTCTATAAACCCCACACTCAGAGGCACTATCCAGCGTCTAGAAGTTTGTGTAAAGACAGTCACAGGTACCAGGTTTCTTTTGCCTTACAGATAGAATACTCTATCAGAAAGAGTGATCATTGGTCATAAACATGGTCACCATGGTGACGATTGTTCTAATTCGTCCTTTTATTAGTTTCAGAGAGGCAGCTCTGCTTGGACCGTGAAGTGCTCTAATGGTTAATGTGGGTGTTTAATGTGATGTGACAAACACATTAACCTTGAAGAAAAAATAATGACTGGAGCGAATTGTATAATTTTTATCTTTATCACTACAATGCTGTTTTGGGGAAATAATTACCTAATAATTTCACTGCAGGAGCAATCGTGTGATAACAGGGGGTGACTAATGTTGTGTTTAATACGGAGCTCCAAATGTCTTTGCTGCACATAGTGTTATACCCCTCACCACCTAGCCCACCATTCTCCAGAAGCGGGTTCTGAGAATTACTCAGAGTGACTAATGGGAGAAGGACTGTGGGAATGAGAGATGCGTAGTTGCTGGTGGATAAGGCAGCTCCATGCTAGTACTTAAACTATGAAACAAATGCAGAACTGATGCAAGGAATTCTAAATGAAAATCATATGCCTTGGGCTAGAGAGGAGCAGGTGAATTAATTCTTTATATCTGTATATCTGGATTCTATACACAGTTAAGGAAAGCTATTAGTCATGTGTTAGTTTTAAACCCACCTCCACACGGGACCTGTCAAGCCTTCCCCTTGAACTTGCCATGATACAAATAATTTAGCAAAATGTGTGTCTGTAGTATCCAAACACATTGTCTGCGTTTTCAAGGCATGAGCTATGATAGGCTGGTCCAATAGTATGCAGACACCAGCATCATAAGGAAAGGCCATGCAGATGTTATATGTATCTGCTCCAGCCATGGTCCAGGTGGTACCCACTAGAACGATTTGAGAGAACTTCAGACCTGCCACAAGCTCAGTACAACCACATGAGAAATCCAGGTGAGACAAGAATCCAGACAAAGATCTTGTCACTGAGTCAGGCCAGCCATTGATGGAGAGTTCATGGAAGTACTTGGCTAATGCCAGTTCCTGACACTAGGTTTGGGTTTGGTGTTTTATATGTGAAAAAAAAAATATGTTTATATGTTACTCTCCCTGAGCTATGTGAATTTCTCCCTCACGTTTACTTTGTGCATAAATGAGTGAGTCTTTCACTTAATTTTGTAGGGAGGAAAAGTGAGGACTATATGCAACTCTGTCTTCTCTAAGAGATACTTGAAAACAATGACCAACCAAATAACCAAAGCAAACAGCCGAAACAAAACAAAACAAAACACCAGTCATTAGACATCCAAAATTTAGGGAATGAAGATGGATTTTGGTGATTCTTAGAATTCACCACATTTGCTCATTCAGATTGGTAGGAAAGGAAGGGATCATCTCAAAATGAGCATGAAAATTATCTAGCAATATTTTATTTCATAGTTTGAAATGAACAGAAAAAAAGGGATGTACACAATTGGGTGAGCCCCTACACCTGGGACATAGTGGAAGACTTTAACTGACACAGAGGAATGATGTTCTATGATGTAGACGTGGTTTCTTATACACTCAACAGACACATACAAGGTAGAACTTGGGCTTTGGACCAGGTTTACATGCATAGTACATGACCAGCTATGCTTCTTTGCTTCTAATCTTCCAGATTTCATAATGACTTTGAATTATAGAGTGTTGATAAAAAAATTTTTTAGCAGTCTCCTACAAAATGCTTGTGTGTGTGTTACTTTTTTATTTTTATTTTTATAAATTTATTTATTTTTATATCAATCACAGCTTAGGTTTTTTGCATCCCATGCGTAGCCCCCTCCCTCATTCCCTCTCACCCTCCCCAACCCTCCCTCAACTCCTCCCCTCCCCCTCCAAGTCCACCAAGGGGGGAGGATCTCCTCCCCTTCCATCTGACCCCAGATCATCTTGTCTCCTCAGGGCTGGCTGCAATGCCCTCCCCTGGGATCTAGCCAGGCTGTTACTCCCTGGCATGTATGGTGGAGGGTCGAAGAGTCAGCCATCAAGTTCAAGACTGAAACAGTCCCTGTTTCCCTTACTAGGGTCTTCAGTTTGACAATGAGCTATCATGGGCCACATCTGAGCAGGGGTTCTAGGCCATATCCATATATGGTCCTTGGTTGGAGAAACTGTCTCATATAAGACCCCTCCCTGTGCCCTGCTCAGTTTGATCTTTGTGGAGCTCTTGTTCTCCCCCAGTCTTACTAACTTCCCTTATTTTTATTATTACTTCCTGCCCTCTGCCAAGGGCTTAATTGTGAGTCTTAGTATCTGCTTTGATACTTTGCTATATTGATTCTCTCATAGGTCCTCTTTGGTATGCTCCTGTCCTGTTGCTATAGGATGGACATTGAATGGAGGATAAAATTTAAAAGAAGACTCTTTCCTATTGTTCAGAGTGTGTTTAATTTGGAGATAGACTCACACACAGGCCACAAACAATGGCTGTAAAACTTTGACATCTTCCACAACTTCTGTGGAAAGGTTCAAATTCCCCATCTCAAATTAGGTTGCTTTGTTTGTTCATTGGCTGGATTTCCAAGGACATACTTGTGGTTTAGGATCCACACTGTAGTGAATCAAAACCTAGACTATATTAAAACAGATTAAATATTAACATTAGGTATTAATGGTTTTGAAAATTCTGATATCTTCTTTATATCAATTACTGGATCTTTTCTGGATTGTGTATGATTACCTGTATTTATGTCCGTGCACCGCATGTGTATCTGGTACCCAAAGATGCCGTAGGAAGGAGGGCATTTGATCCCATGGAGCTGTAGGTATGGGTGTCTATAAGCCACCATGTGCATGCTGGGAAACAAACGACTCCTTTGCAGGAGCAGCAAGTACTTTTTAATAGCTTTTCCAGCGCCTATTACTGGATCTTTAAAAATGACCAAAGTTTACCCATGAGGATGATAGAATGGAAATTGATTTTATTAAAGGAGATTATATAAGGGTAGATGAACTTACAATAAGAGATTCAGCAGTAGTCCAATAAAATGAGCACAATGAGTCCTGGATCTCATTCCAAATTCCAAGGAACCTGAAGACATAGTCTGAACAATTTTATTTTTCCCAGACTTGTATGTTGAAATCATAAACCCCAAGGTTATGGTGTTGCAAGCAGGGAACCTGTAGAAGCACCTTCACTGTGTGCTTCTTCCTCCAGAAGTGACAAGTGTAACACTCACTGCTTATAAGTCAGAAGGACAAAGGTACATTTTTAGGGGAGCCCTGAGAATATTGGTGGTCAGTGGATGTAGCAGGTTGCATTGCTGGGCCTCTATTGACACCTTCCTGCCTATAGATGACTGGACTTTTAAACTATTATTGCCTTCCACTATTGGTTTATTGGAGCAAAGACATCACACGAAGTCCCAGCCAAGAGAACTCAGCTCCTACCTTACCACAGACTCATGAGTTACCCCAGCTGAGACAGACAGAAAAATCCCCTCTATAAGCTGACCAGCAGCCAATTCAAAGATCTGTGGAAATACAACATAGCCATTTTGAACCGAGTTCGTAGGATTGGGTTTGTGCACATGGACAGTAGACAAAGCTGGATAATAAGTTACAGGTGACTATGAAGGGCCCACACCATGACTACCAACTTCTTCCATCACAGTTCATCTCAGAAGAGATGCTGGGAAGAGCATTTAAACAGTTGTAAAACCTTAAGAGGAAAGATTTTTATTGGCATGCCTGTGATGGAGGGTGGACATTGAAGGAAGGAGGTTGTCTGGACAGTTGAAGGAGAGTGTCGTCCAGAAGCAAGTTGCCAGATTCTGATTTGACTTTTCTACCTTTGCACTGAAAGCTTAACACCCACGAGCAGATGTGAGAGTGGAATCAGGCCAGCTCAGGCATCGCAGATGACATCAGACACATCTCTACTTCCATCCCTGCCTGTTCAAGCTCAAGCTGAGACTCACCCTTATTTCGCTCGATCTTGCACAGCAGCAGGTTTAAGGTTCTGCAGACATGTCTTGTGTTGGATCTCCATTTCCACGAACCCATGAAACCTAAACACACGATGCAGCTAACTGATTTCTATGTTACAGATAACTTCCAGAACAGCTCAAGGATGACTGATTTGAAAGCCGATGGTGATAAGAAAAAGTAGTCTACCATAATAGCTCCAGATGCAAGGCAGGTTAGTATATAAAGAGATTATAACTGTACCACATAAGTTAAAGGGGGAAAATGTAGAAACATGGGATAGCTAAAAGACAGAACCTGAATTGTCACAGATGAAATATACAATGTTGAGATTTTTTAAGGTGCCATCAAAAAAAAAAAAAAAAAAAGGAGACAGCAAGAACTGTAGAAAAATCTTGGGATATATGAGACTCTATACCAGAAACCACACAGAAATGAATCGGAGAGCACAAGACTCTTTTATAAAACACTGGAGAACTACATATATGTGGAAGTGTCACCCAACCTCATACCAAGTCTTTTGAATTAGTGTTTTAAAAAATTCTCCACAATAGAAAAGCAATGATCTAAATTCTATGTGCTCTCTCTCTCTGTCTTCAATATTCTCCCATATTTTTGTTTCTTCATATTCACTACCCATCTTCGTATTGACTCTGGGAGATGGAAAATACATTGCCCTTCAGCTTCATCCTGATCTTGTCAGCAGTGGTCCCACCTCTCACACGTGCTGCTCTCTGTCTGTGCCTGAGGTACTGTCATCAACAGAGACAGCTTTGGAATGTAATGATACCTACAGTTACCTTCTGTGTACCAGGGATGCAGGAAGCACATACTGAATGAAAGGCAAGATGGGCTGGGGAAGTCAGAAGACAAGAAACTATGATAAATGGAGTTGCTTTTTTGTTTTGTTTTGTTTTGTGAAATACATGGCCTAAAAACACTTGGGCTCTGTGGGTTTGAAGTGGAATTATTACAAAGGAAACAGCTTTGAAGTAGAAGTTCTGTATCATAAAAGTCCTAAATTTTCAGAGCTTTTTATTTTGCTAAGAAACTGAATGTACAAAAAGTAATAAAGATCAAGCATGTCTTTTTATCTGAGTTTAAAAGCAAACAACAGTAGGAAAATCGTGACTTTGCGTTAAACTTCCAGTTATGAAAACTCTATGTTCTGCCTAAGAGCCAGGAATTAATATATTTCCAACCTTAATAAGTCAGAGCTGTTTGCAAAACTTAGTTTTGATGTTGACATTTCAAAAACCACCCTATTTATCAGTACTAAACATTTATTTTTCATGAAGCAATGCTGGATGAAGTCGGCTTGCATCAGCATCTCTGATATGAGCTATCATGTTCTAGTGCATTATAATAACTGATACAAAAATACTGATTTCTTTCAGGCACAAAAGCTTAATGGTACAGTTAGTTTCACAAGTTCAAATAAGGATATTGAAAGAAAATAATATACAATTAATAGTTTTATATAAATATTTTAAGGCTTTTCTTTCAGAATATCACAAGGTATTCACAGTAATATATTATTTACTGTTTGAAATTTTCATTGTAGCCACCCTCTTCCCCCTCCAATTCTATAATTCCTCTCTGGCACCTCCTCTCAGTATACATGGAGTTGGTAGGGGCTCCAGAGGTCCCTCTCCTAAGGTTTTTCAGTGGGAGGGAGAGCCAGGTGTTTTGAAGGTGTGACCCTTGGTAGGTTTCTCATACTCTAGTTGGTAGTCCTATACCCATGTGCATATAGAAAAGCATTGCCTGGTTCATTGGTTAAATAAGCAAATAAGAAAAAGTTCAGTGCTTTTTGTTTCTTATATGAAAGAGCCCAACACCAACCTAAAGCATAGAATGATGTCCTTGGCTCTGCATCTTCTTAAGAAACCTGGACTGTGGTGGTTGGAAGTAGGAGGCCCAAATACCTGAACCAAAGGTAGACTTTGCTTTGGTTGTTGGGACTTTGGAGCCACTGAATGTGCTAGAAAAGATGTGGTGCCTTTCATATCACCCAAAGGTGAGACGGTGCCCAAAGGACCACTGCAAATCTCGGAGGAGATCATTTAATAGTTCTTTGCTGCTTGACTAGGATTCCAGGGCATCAAATTAAAGGAAACGTGTTTCTCTAGAATGATGTTAAAAGTGAATTCTATTTCTGATTTTGGAACTGAAGTGTTCACTGTGTCCCCTTCATAGTCCATAAATCTGAGCATTGCCATCTTTTTTTTCTTTATAATTTTGTAAATAAATTAAAGTTAATGGACATCATCCACAGGAACCAAAACAAACAAAAAAACAACAATTTGGAATTTCACTTAAAATTGGAGAGCGATTTATTCATTAGCGTTTCTTATTGCAGTTTTCTATAACAAACTCTCAGGGGCCAAATGACTCAGACATCTGAGATGTATTTTTCCCAGTTGTGGAGGCTGAAATTTGAGACTGAGGTTCCAGTATGGTTGGCTTCTGATGAGGCTCATAGGTTGCCCTTTGCTATTGTGCCTCAAGGTAAAAGATGCGAGAGCGTATTTGGGAGTCCTTTGGAGGAGACTGTCTTGACCCTTGAGGCCCGAATTCTATTTTTTTTTTTGTCTATTCAATGTAATATTTATTGTTGCAATTTTGTATTGAATGGAGGTGTGCTGGTTAGTCTTCGTCAACATGACACAACTAGAGTGAGCCGGGAAGAGAGAACATCAGCAGAGGAGCTCTGTCCATCTCACTGGCTGTTGGCAAGTCTGCAGGGCATATTTATTTACTTACTATTTACTTTTTCCATGTTTTACATCCTGACCCCATTTCTCCCTCCCATTCCCTCCTCTCACATCTCCCCTCTCCTCCAGCACTCCTGACAGGTGGATAACACTCACTTTTACCTCCAGCCTCAGGAGCTCTGACGCCTTCTAGCCTCTGAGGGCACTGAACTCATGTAAACATCCCCCAACATACATATAGTTAAAATAGGAACTAAAATCTTAAAAGGAAACTATCTAGAAATAGTACTAGTCTAGTCCTCCAGCAGGCAATCCGGGAGCTTGGGGGTGCAGAAAAAATTAAAGGTATCTTTGATATGTGCTCAATAAAAAACCAGGAATTTAAAGGTGTGGCAGGTGAAAGGGGGATGAATAAGTGAAGTGACTGAATCCGAGGCTTCTTCAGGCTGCCTAGGCCCAGCTGCCAAGTTTGAAGGCTTCTCTACAGAACCAGCAGAGGCAGACAGGACCCTATTCAGCCCTATTCTTGTAGGTCCCATATATGCCCTGGAAGCTGCTGGAAGGACAGTGTGTGCATTTCTTGTTTTGGCTTTGTTAAATATTTGCAGACACAAATAAAAAGAATACTTATGGCTGAAATAGAAAAAAAGAAAGTATTTTTCAAAGAAAGTATACATTATTAAAATGAAGACACAGTTAATTAAAAAGAATATTGGTTATAGCAAAAGAATTAATGAACCAAAAAATCAGATCAAAAGTATCTCATAGATAAATACATTTGAAATATGAGGGATCAAAAGACACAGAGTATAAAAACATAAATTTGTATTTGATGTAGTATATAACGGATAATTTGGTTGATAGCTCTTAAGGACTTTAATCAGTCCAAATGTCTACAGATGTTTGCATGAGGTACACTTGGAAAATATGCTCGACACACAGACACACACACCACACATACCACACACCACACATACACATAACACATGCTCTTGTTCTATCTCTCTCACCCACACACGTATTTTTCTCTCTCTCTTTCTCACATACACATACATACGGATAGAGAGAAAGAGAGAGACAAAAAGAGAGAAGATAACAAGTAAGAAGTAAAACATTTTAAAAAGACTTTCAGATGCTACCATTACGGCCTCAGGGCATAAGAAGGAGATCACTAGACATGCAGATCTGTAGTTTAAAATGTAAAGAGCCTTCTTCTGGCATCTTGGCAGAAGGTCACCTACCAAGTGGCCTCTATCTGTATAGATCTTCACTGTCTCTGTTGAAGAACTAACCCTGGGGAAGACACCCTCTATATCAGCATGTCACTGGTTAATTTTCTTTAAAATGTTAGGGGCTTGTTATTTTCATTATGATGTTGAACTTCACAACAGCTACAAGGAAAATTTTACTACAGATACTTAGGTGAAGCAATCTTGACCCAAATAAATGACTTCAGAGTCTATTGGGTGCAGGACCATGTCCCCACTGTTGGCTAGTGGTGGCTTCTTTGCATGAGGTTCTAGGGGGCAAGGTGTAGCCAGAGACCTGATGCTTAGGACCTTGTATTTCTCTTATACCCTCAACCTTAGCTCTGCTTTCTGAAATGAACTCAGTGTTAATTGTTGTTATGACATGGTATTACTTTGTGGTCAACTCTTGGTCCTCTTAAGTCTAAAGAATAGTATAGCATTGCATTTTTTAAATATTAACTACAGTTTATTAACTTTGTATCCCAGCTGTAGCCCCCTCCCTCATTCCATCCTAATCTTACCCTTCCTTCCTTATCTCCTCTCTAAGTCTACTGATAGTGGAGGTCCTCCTCCCCTTCCATCTGACCCTAGCTTATCAGATCTAATCAGGACTGGCTACAATGTCTTCCTCTGTGTCCTAGCTAGGTTGCTCCTCCCAGAGATGGTGGGGAGGTCAAAGAACCAGCCATTGAGTTCATGTCAGAGACAGTCCCTGTTCCCCTTACTAAGGATCAAACTTGGACACTGAGTTGCCATGGGCTGTGTCGGAGGAGGGGTTCTGAGTTATATCCATGCATGGTCCTTGGTTGGAGAATCAGTCTCAGAAAAGACCCTAGTGTTCAGATATATTTGACAGTGCCATTAATTTATTCATCATTTCTACTGCATCTGACTTCATACAAAAATATTACTGAATGTTTTACACTTATCATTTGTAACAGAGCAGGCTTTCAATTTTCCAAATTAGCTATAGCTGCTCATCTAGAAAGGGAGCTTCCAGAGCCCCTCCCCCACCAGTGCTCTAAATTTTGGTCTGGACTTATACAGGCCTTGTGCATGCTGTCCTAGGCACTGTGAGGTCATGTGTGCAATAGCACTGTCATGCCCAGCAAAGGCTAAGTTACTGCAGATGTTCACTACCTCTGGCTTTGATAGTCTCTGTCTCCTCTTTCAAAATGTTCGTTGAGCTTTGTGTGTGTGTGGGGGGTATGATATAAATGTCCCGTTTTTTTTACCTGTGCCTTCTACTGTCTGCATGTTGACCAGTTGTGGCTCTCTCTGTTTAAGTCTGGATTAGAGGTTGTTTAGGAAGCAATCACTGAGGCACAGAAGTAAACAAGGTGACTTACTGGTTAAGTTGTGCATGTCCTTGCATTATACACCTCATATTGGGTGAGTATCAGTTTGCCTCTGTCCCAGTCTGTTATCACCAGCTATCTGACCTCATGGCCCACCTCCTACCACAGTGACCAACAGAAAGCAGCATGCACAGTGAGGGGTGGGTTCAAGAGACCAAGGCTCTCAAAGTCCACTTGTTCACACCACCCACAAGCAATTATATAGTTTAACACAGACCAAAATAGACTAAGATTGGCACCAGGAGCCAGCTGTCACTCTGGCCATGCTCTCGGGATTTACAATGATAAGAAAAGCTCATCCCGTGCCTCTGGAGGCTGTTTATATCCCAACCAGTCAATATCTTGTCACTATGAGTCCGCACAGATGGTGGTGCTGACCCAGAAGAAACAGGCAGATCCTTCCCTGAGATAGTTTTGATGGCTTGCTGTGTGCTGAGTTTCTCCTGAGGGACCAAGCTGCTCCCATGTCTGGATGGCCTCCCCGTATGTTTTCTGTTTTGTTTTTGTAGCACAACTCTCCTTTTCCGCTGTGAAAGGCAAACAACACAATTCTCAGCTGCTTTCATACCTCTGCTCCTATCTGAACACCAAGAAAAGAAAGAGAGTGGATCTCTGCATCAGAAGGCTGCATAGGATCCTGAACAGGAGAAAGTTACAAGCACGGAGCAAGACCAGTTAATGATTCAGCTGTGTTTATCATCTAAAAAACAATCATATTAAAAATATAGATGTGTGTGTGTTCTTCAGTAGAGAACAGTTCCCAGGTCTCAGGGAAAATGTATCCTCTTCAAGCCCAGCATGTACCTTCTGGAGGGAAAACACATCCAGTGGTAAGAGTGGAAGGGGGTATCTAGTTATTCTGCCAGTCAGATCATCTGAATGACCCTGTGACCTGGCAGGGTGCCAGGTGATCATGTTCTTTCTTAGGTCTGTAGCTCCCCAGTGTTTTTAACCTAAATATTCTGAAGGGCTTTAAGTTACCCACTTTCCACAAGTTTCTCAATTAGTTTATCAAGTCTCGTAGATGCTGTGTTATTCAAAGTTGCTGACACCATTCCATCATCAGCTTCCTGTTTGTATGTGTGGCCAGCATGGTACCTCTCACCCCGTGATGAGGAAAGTTCCAACATAAACAGTGTAAACAAAGCCTTCTTGTCACTGTTCTCTAAGACATGCTCTTGACCACGCAATGGTCAGAAGAGCCATCAGTACTGTGACCTGAGGCTATGTGGGCCCTCGTCTTTGTAGCTACATACATGTTCTTGAGAAGGCTCTGCTGACTAAAGGCTGCTGTTGTTCACTATGTACTCTCTGTAGAATTGTGAGTGACTAGCGGAAATGGATGCTGGTGTTTGTGATTCTTAGAGAACTTCTGGCTAGCCACTGATGAAGGCTATGAAGGCTTCCTGCAGGAGGCTGCCCACCCACCCTCTGCTGAGCGCAATTCTGGGAAGTAGATCCAGGCAGAATGCTGAATTGCACATGATCCAGCTGTACGGTGTTTTCATAAGACAGGTCTTTAGAATCATGTTCAGATTGCATTAGGAGTTCACTGGCAGTGTTGGGTGAGCGATTAAAACTGTAAGGGATCGTGATGGCTGTAAAGGTGTGGGCTTGCTTCCAAAAAATTCCAGAAGCATGTGTTTTGTTAAGAAAAATTAAAACAAACTGGTCTGTCTTTATGCTCAGAGATGACACCATGTTTTGCTGGGCTACCTAGCTTACTTCACTGTTTTTGTATTTTCAGACAAAGACTCACCCTTTAGTCCATGTTGGCCTCAAATTCATTATGCAGTCCGGGCTACTTTTAACCCTCTATCTTTCTGCATCAACTACCTAAGTGTTATGTTCACAAGTATCACCATCACAGTCTTATTAATAGATTGTGAAGGACATAAACAATCCAAAGTAAGAGAAATGATCAAATGTGCTGATTTAAATTTTTCAAACCATGTGTTTTAATTATATTCTTTCTCCATCCCCAACCCCTTCCAGATCCTCTCCACTGCTGTACCCACCCAACTTTATTTTTTTAAATTCCTCTCTTTTTTTATATGGTGGATTATATTGATGGATTTCCATATATTGAGCCACCCTTGGCTACCTGGGATGAAACCTGCTTGGTCATAGTGGATGATATCTTTGATGTGTTCTTGGATTTGGTTTGCAAGTATTTTGTTTAGTATTTCTGCATCAATGTTCACAAGGGAGATTCAAGCTGCACATTCTAAGCACTGGCTCTCAAAATATTTCTGACCTCTAAGGCCCTACTTCGTACCTTTTTAAAAAATTTTATTAATTTATTTTTTTGTTATCAATCACAGGTTAGATACTTTGCATCCCAAGCGTAGCCCCCTCCCTCATTCTCTCCCACCCTCCCCAACCCTCCCTCATCTTCTCCCCGCCCCCTCCAAGACCACCAACAGGGGAGGACCTCCTCCCCTTCTATCATTAATTCCTCTCTTAAAAATCAGAAAAAAAGAATTCCAAACTAAAGCAAAACCAGAAATTCCAATAAGACAACAAAACCAAAAAACATGATCTAGAGCCTGTGGATATGTGTACACACACACACACACACACACACACACACACTATGCAGCCTTTTTCCTGTTGGCCTACTACTCTGGGGTGTAGGCTCTGCCCTGGAGTGTGATTCAGATAACCAATGATACTCGTTAGAGCAAATTGATTTCCCCTTACCTAGTAGTGTTCAACTGCCAATAGTTTATTAGAGGTGAGATGTGCCCTCCCCCATGCTGGGATTTTGTTTGGTTTGAATGTGTACAGTCTTGTGCTTGCTGTCACCATCTCTGTGGGTCCATATGTTTATCAGCCTTGTTATATCTGGCAGGTGCCTTTTCCTTGGAGTCACCTGCCACTTCCAGCTCTTATAATCTTCCTACTCCCCTTTCACATAGATCACTAAGCCTAGAGAGGGGGAGGGGTTGTATGAAGACATCCCATTTAGAGCAAAAGTCCTTCACTTCCTACACATTGTCTACTTGTGGGTCACTGTTTTAATTCACATCTACTGCAAGAAGATTCTCTGATGGGGATTGAGTTATGTTTTGATCTATGGGTATGGCAATCTGTCACTAGGGGCTAATTCATTACTTTAGTGGAATAAGAGTAGTAAGTTTTCCCTTAAAGCCTTGACCCTTTCTAGTCCCAGATTATTGGCCACTTTAGTAGTGTCTGCTCCGGGTGCCATCTCAGGAAATGAGACTTAAAGCCAACAAAAAAGAAACTTCGAATTTTTTGCTATTTAACTTAAGTTCTTTATATATTCTGGATATTAGTCCTCTGTCAGATATAGGATTGGTGAGGATCCTTTCCAAATCTGTAGGCAGTTGTTTTGTTCTGATGACAATGTCCTTTGCTTTACAGAAGTTTTTAAGTTTCATGAGGTCCCATTTGTTGATTGTTGATCTTAGGGCCTGTGCTGTTGGTGTGCTGTTCAGGAAGTTGTCTCCTGTGCCAATGAGGTCAAGGCTCTTCCCCACTTTTTTTTTCTAACCGATTTAATGTGTCCAGTTTTATGTTGACGTCTTTGATCCACTTGGACTTTAGTTTTGTGCAGGGTGATAGGTATGGATTTATTTGCATTTTCCTACATGTAGACGTCCAGTTAGACCAGCACCATTTGTTGAAGACGCAATCTTTTTTCCATTGTATGGTTTTGGCATCTTTGTCAAAAATCAGGTGTGCATAGTGTGTGGGTCTTTATTTCAGGGTCTTCTATTCTATTCCATTGATCCACCATTCTGTTTCTATGCCAGTACCATGCAGTTTTTATTGCTGTTGCTCTATAGTACAGCTTGAGATCAGGGATAGAGATACCTCCAGAAGATCTTTTATTGTAGAGGACTGTTTTAGCAATTCTGGGTTTCTTGTTATTGCATATGAAGTTGAGAATTCTTCTTTCAAGGTCTGTAAAAAATTGTGTTGGTAATTTGATTAGGAATTGCATTGAATCTGTAGATTGCTTTTGGTAAGATGGCCATTTTTACTATGTTAATCCTGCCAAGCCATGAGCATGGGAGATCTTTCCATCTTCTGATATCTTCTTCTATTTCTTTCTTAAGAGATGGAAAGATTTTTTTTTCATACAAGTCTTTGACTTTCTTGGATAGAGTTACACCAAGGTACTTTATGTCTTATGTGGTTATTGTGAAGGGTGTTGTTTCCCTAAATTCTTTCTTGGGCCTTTTATATTTTGTATACAGGAGGGCTACTGATTTTTTTCAGTTGATTTTGTATCCAGCCACTTGGCTGAAGTTTTATATCAGCTGTAGGAGTTCTCTGGTAGAACATGTTTGTAGCAACTTTATTTGTAATAGCCAGAAGCTGGAAACAACCCAGATGTCCCTTAGTTGAGGAATGGAGAAAGAAATTGTGGTACATTTACACAATGGAATTCTACTGGGCAATTAAAAATGAAGAAAGAATGAAATCTGCAGGCAAATGGTGGGATCTAGAAAAGATCATCCTGAGTGAGGTATCCCAGAAGCAGAAAAACACACATGGTATATACTCACTTGTAAGTGGATATTAGACATATAATATAGGACAATCATACTAAAATCTGTACACCTAAGGAAGCTAATCAAGAAGGAGGGCCCTGGGTAAGATGCTCAAACTTCATTCAGAAAGGCAGACAAGACAGACATTGGATGAGGGAGAAAACAGGGAACAGGACAGGAGCCTATCACAGAGGGCCTCTGAAAGACTCTACCCAGCAGAGTATCAAAACATATGCTGAGATTCATAGCCAAACTTTGGGCAGAGTGCAGAGAATCTTATGAATGATGGAGGAGAAAGACCTGGAGCTCCACAAGGAGACCAACAGAACCAAAAAATCTGGGCACAGGCGTCTTTTCTCAGACTGATACTCCAAACAAGGACCATTCATGGAGATAACTTAAAACTCCTGCACAGAAGTAGCCCATAGCAGCTCAGTATCCAAGAGTGTTCCCCAGTAATAGGAACAGTGACAGTCTCTGACATGAACTCCTGGGCTGGCTCTTTGATCTCCTCCACCTGAGGGAAGAACAGCCTTACCAGTCCACAGAGGAAGACAATGCAGCCAGTCCTCATGAGACCTGGTAGACTAGGGTCAGATGGAAGGGGAGGAGGACCTCCCCTATCATTGGACTGGGGGAGGAGAATAGGAGAAGAGTGAGGGAGGGTGGGGTTGGGAGGGGATGGAGGAGGAGGGGGCTACAGCCTGGATACAAAGTGAATAAACTGTAATTAATAAAATTAAAATTAAAATTGTCTTCAGGACTGACTGCAGGGTCCTCCTCTGTGGCCTGGGGGGGGGGCTGCTCCTATCTTGCAGGGGGGGGGTCGGGGAGCCCACCATTGAGTTCATGTCAGAAGTGGTCCTTGTTCCCCTTGTTGGGGTGCCCGCTCGGATGATGGGCTGTCATGGGTTGCATGGAGCAGAGGTTTTAGGTTGTATCCATGCATGGTCCTTGGTTGGAGAGGCGGTCTCATGTAGGACCCCTGTGCTCAGATATATTTCATCTTAGTGTTTTTATGGGACTACTAAGTGTGTGGATGAGTGGGTCTCTGGTTTTTGTGCCTGCTCTTGGGGCTCATTTCCTTCTGTTGAGATGCCTGATCCAGCCTGGATGTGATTGGTTTTGTTTTATTTTATATTTTATTTTGTCATTTATGATTGTTATCTCTTAGAAGCCTGCTCTTTTCTAATAAGAGACAGAAAGGAATGGGTCTAGAGGGAAAGGGAAGTGAGAAAAACTAGGAGGGGTAAAGGGCAGGGAATTGTAAATAAGATATATTGTATGAGAAAAGAATCTATTTCCAATAAAATATGTATAATTTAAAAAAAGATACCTCATTGGTTACTGCTATAATCTTTTTTGGTAGTATGCCATCAATATTTCTTGAGGCAAATCTGAGATGTAGGTCACAGGTCTTGTAGCTGGGTGATATTTATTATTATATTTATTGCTACTTTCCTCCTCCTGTGGTGTGCAAAGTATTTCCAGTTATATAAATAGTAGTCAGTAGGTTTAAAGCTTCTACTTTACCAGTTGATTTATCCATGTTTGTGACAAATAAATGGTGTTTCCAACACACATTAAAATAGCTGTACTTCTTGTATAGCCCATTTGCTTGGAATATCCATTTTATAAGGCGATTTCTATTCTTGATGGTAAGGTATGTTTCTTGGATGCAGTGGGAAGATGGAAACTGTTTTCTAATCCACTCTGTTAGTCTATCTTCTTATTGGAAGTTGAGACCATTAATATAGAGAGTTGTTCATGATCAGTGTTTATTGTTCCTGTTGTTTTGTTGTGGTGGTGTTTTATTCCCCTGTCTTTTGATTAATTATTCTGGGATTATTTTTTTTCTTGTGTCCTTTTTGGTGTAGTTAACTATCTTCAGATTAAATTTTGCCTTCTAGTACCTTCTGTGGGGCTGAATTTGTCGACATAAATTACTTAAATTTGTTTTTTATCAAGGAATATCCTTCTTTTTCTGTTGCATGTGGTTGATAGTTTTCTGGATATAATAAAATGACCTTTTAGCTGTTGTATCTCAGAGCTTGTAGAAGTGCTAGTCAGGCCCTTCTTATGTTCAGAGTCTCCACTGAGAAATCAGGTGTCATTCTAATGGGCTTGCTTTTGTATTGTAATTTGCTCTTTTGCCTTTGCAGCTTTTAATATACTTTCTGTGCATAGAATGTTTAATTTTGATTTTTATGTGTTATAGAGAATTGCTTATTTTGGTCCTGTCTATTTGACATCCTATATGCATCTTGTACCTTAATAGGTATCACCTTCTTTAGGTTGGGAAGCTTTCTTCTATGATTTTGTTAAAAATATTTTCTGTGCCTTTAAATCTGAGTTTCTTCATATACATATATATTACACACACACACACACACACAGTCACACACACAGTTTTGAGCTCAACAGTGTCTTAGATTTCCTGGATGTGTTGTGCCTGCTTTATATTTAACATTTTATTTGACTGAGATAAATAACATTTCTTCTACCTTGTCTTCAAGACCTGAAATTCTCTTCATGTTTCTAATCAGTCAGTAAGGCTTACCTCTAATTTTTTTTTTAATGTCCTGGGTTTTTCATTCTCAGTCTTATATTACCTTGGTTTTCTTTAGTGATTACATTTTTTTTTGTTAAATTCTACTCTTTCATGCTCTGAATTGTTTTCATTATTTCATGCAACTGTTTGTTTTGTGTTTTCATTAATGCATTTATTCATATCCTGGTCCTTCATCATAGTCATAGTCACTATTTTGAAGCCCCTGTGTTCCACTTCAGCTATATTGCTTTTTCAGGGACTACTACAATACAGGGGCCAGGTTCTGGAAGAGGCATATTGCTTTTGCTAGTTCATATTTATGTGGGTTTTTTTTTTGTTTGTTTGTTTTCTGTCCTGAGATCTAAGCCTCTGAAGTAATGATGTTATTATGTGTTTCTTGGTATAGATATCTGGTTTCACCTTTGTTGGGTGGATGTTCTATGCTTTGGTTACTCTTGCCCACTGTTGGTTCTAGCCAGGTGTAGTTGCTGTGGGATCTCTGACTCTCAGCCAGGTGTGGCAGCTATGAGGTTATTGTTAGATAGCAGTTCTTTGGGGCTAGAAGGAATCACAAAAGAATGGAGACGGTCTGGAAGGAAAGGCTGAAAGGGATATTATGGAAGAACTAAAGAGACCCTGGATATTGAGTCTATACCAAGAGGCTGAGTCTTAAGGGCTCAAATATACTGATATTTAATTGTAATCGTGATTAGTAGGGTAGATGGATGGTAGTTGAAGGTAGGAACAAAGAAGAACTCCAGCAGTGGGTGGCTTTCTGGGTCCAGATGAAAAGAACATCCTGTTCTGGCAGGTCCTCCCACAGTTACACATAGACTGTTACAAGGCAGGTTCTCCTCCCTCACTGAGACCCACTTTCACTTATTCACAGTCAGTTCCTTATTGCCTGAGGGAAAGCATGTTAAGCCCTAGGCTAACAGCAAAGCATTTGCTTCTATGACTTCATTAAATAAAAAGAAACACTTCAAGACATGGGGAAAACCAGAAGAAAATCAGAGCTGTTTTGATTAGTGTGGGGATGAGGCTTAAGCTTCTAATTATCTTCAAATGTCATGCAGTCTACTATGTAACTGAGGGTCGCCAGCCTCTGCCCCCTCCCCTGGGCTGAAAAGAAGAACAGGAAAGAACTAATGAGTTATGTGTCAATAATATTACTACTGACAGGGACACTCATATTCTCAGGTGACTAATGAGCAAGACAAATTGTAACAAAAGTGATCATAAATTCCATTTCAATGAGAGTTTAAATTGAGTAGTATGTCACTGTCTAATATTTCATGTGTATTTGTCATTATGTTTCCTATTTTCACACATATTATATAGAGTATTTTATCTAACAACATCAGCCAAAACTGGAGTCAGTATTCTGAAGGTCTATGCCATTCCCATCATTTGTCTTTGTTAAGCACAATATGGTAAGCATGGCTATGTGGCTGCATAGCATCTCTGCGAACCCTCAGCTTTTTGAAATTTTATATTCTTTATATCCTTTTTGAAATTTCATATCCTTTATATCCTTAATCTCTCTCTTTTATATCCTTTCCTCTAAATTCCAGACAAACATAGACATGTTCACATTCAGAGACATTACATAATTTTTCCCATCAATGTTTCATGCTGAAGTATAAGCTATGCTATAAATATATCCTCTGTTATGAGGGGAAACAAAACCATTTCAGTTTATTCTGAAGTTTGCTTCTAGGCTAAGAAAACATACATTCATGTAGCACATGCCTGCCTAGAATCATCTGCTTATATTCTGTAGCTAGAAAGAGGTTAGTAATTTTTTCTTGTCTTACACTGATTTTCCTAAGGGGAAAACAATCCCATCAGAAACAAGTGGTAAATCAGCTCAGGATTTTATCCTCTCTTCATTGTTTTAAGGACAGGTCTTTTTTCCTATATCAGAGAGGATAAAATTATCAGTGTAGACTACCGCTTGGGTACTGGAGCATAGAGTCTCAACCTCAGACTTACAGAAGCTCCAAGGTGCAACCAGTTATCCCTAATTAAACTGACCAAACCACAGGGCACCCAGGTTAGAGCAGCAGCTCACTAAATTTACAGCAAGAAATCCAGAAGCAGGGCAGCTCTCTCCAGGACTTCTCCAGGTGAGAGGAGAACCCTCTTGACTAACAAGGACCACAGTTACCACTCCTGAGGTGAGCTGTGGCATTTCCTGAAAAATACCGGACATTCAGTGACCATACCCAAAAGCTGAGGAGGCTTCCTTCAGGAAAAATCATCTTCCTTCCAAGGGGATTCTCTCCACCACAGGATTCCAGGAACCACCAGAAACTAACACCTAAAACCTAAGATAGCCCAATGGATAGAGGCCAGCATAAAAGCACAACCAACAAAGACAGAGCAATATGGCATCTCCAAAACCCAGTAATCCAGGGGAAAGCAGCCCTGGACACCCCAGCATAATTGAAATTCTAGAAGATGACCTAACATCTATGCTTATGAAGAAGATAATAGAAGAAACAAATAAAATGCATAAAGAACTAGAGGAAGATAAAGTCAAACAGATTATGGCCACCTGAAAAGAAATATAGAACGTTGCAGCCAAACAGTTTGTGGCCTTAGAGAGGAAATACTTAAATCACTGAAAGAAATAAAAGAAACAGAGGATTATTCAAACAAACAGCTGAAGGAACTGAAGGAAAAATAGGAAAATACAGTCAGACAGGTGAAGGAAATCAACAAAATGGTTCAAGATAGAATTAGAAAAAATAAAGAAAACACAAATGGAGGAAATTATGGAGATAAAGAACTTAGGGAAGAAAACAGGAACTACAGAGGTAAGCATAACCAATAGACTACAGGATATGGAAGAAAGAATCTCAGGTGTGGAAGATACAATGGAAAATATCGATGTATCCGTCAAAGAAAATGTTAAATCTAAAAGATTCCTGACAGAGACTATCTAAGACAACATGAAAAGACAAAACCTAAGAATACTAGGAATAGAGGAAAACGAAGATTCCCTTCTTCAAGGCTCAGAAAATATTTTCAACAAAATCATTGAAGAAAATTTCCCCAACTTAAAGGAGAGGCCTATAAGACTACAAGAAGCCTACAGAACACGAAATAAATTAAACCAGAAAAGAAAATCCTCCTGCCACATAATCAAAACAGTAAGTATACAGAACAAAGAAAAAAAATACTAAAAGCCGCAAGGGAAAAAGGCCAAATAACATATAATGGCAAACCCATCAGAATCACACCTGACTTCTCAACAGAGACTATGAAAGCCAGAAGGGCCTGAACAGATATCATGCAGAACCTAAGAGAACACAGATGTCAGCCCAGGCTACTATACCCAGCAAAACTCTCAGTCCTCCTAGATGGAGAAAACAAGATATTCAACAACAAAAACAAATTTCAAAAATACCTACACACAAATCAAGTGTTACGGAAGACACTAGAAGGAAAAATACAACCCAAGAAAACTACTTCTGAGCAAACACAGGAAATAATTAACCTCACAACAGTAAAACAAAAAGTAACCAAGCACACAAACTTACTACCATAGGATCTAACAGCCAAAGGTCATTAATCTCTATCAACATCAATGGACTCAATTCTCCAATAAAAATACACAGACTAACAGAATGGATGCATAAACAAGATCCATCATTCTGTTGCATACAAGAAACACACCTAAGCCCAAAGATAGACATTACCTGAGAGTAAAGGGCTGGAAGATGCTTTTCCAAGCAAATGGACTCAAGAAGCAAGCAGGAGTAGCCATTCTAATATCTGATAAAAAAAAAGACTTTCAACCAAAATTAATAAAAGGATGGGGAAGGGCACTTCATACTCATCAAGAGAAAAGTCCACCAGGAAGATATCACAATCCTGAACATCTATGCCCCCAATACAAGGTCACCCACATTTGTAAAAGAAACATTAATAAAACTTAAACCACACATAGATCCCCACACATTAATAGTGGGAGACTTCAACACCCCACTCTCAACAAAGAACAGGTTAAGAAAACAGAAATTAAACAAAGAATCAATGTCTCTAACAGAGGTCATGAATCAAACGGACTGAACAGACATCTACAGAATCTTACACCCAAACACAAAATAATTTACCTTCTCAGCACCTCATGGAACCTTCTCCAAATCAGACCATATGGTTGGTCACAACATGAGTCTCAACAGATACAAGAAGATTGAAATAATCCCTTGTATCCTATCTGATCACCATGGACTAAAGCTGGACCTCAACAAAACAGAAATAGCAAAAAGCCTACACACACATGGAAACTGAAAAACTTGCTACTAAATGACAGCTGGGTCAGGGAAGAAATAAAGAAAGAAATTAAAGTCTTCCTAGAATTCTATGAAAATGAAGACACAACATACCCACACTTATGGGACACAATGAAAGCAATGCTAAAAGGAAAGTTCATATCACTAAGTGCCTTCAAGAAGAAATTTGAGACATCTCATTCAAGCAACTTAATGGCTCACCTAAAAGCCCTAGAAAAAAAAAGAAGCAGACACACCAAAAAGGAGTAGATGGCTGGAAATAATCAAATTCAGGGCTGAAATCAATGAATTAGAAACAAATAAAACAATTCAAAGAATGAAACCAAGAGCTGGTTCTTTGAGAAAATCAATATGATAGACAAACCCTTAGCCAAACTAACTGAAAGGCAAAGAGACACTTTCCAAACCAACAAAATAAAAAATGAAAATGGGGACATAACAACAGATTCTGAGGAAATCCAAACAATCCTTAGGACTTACTTCAAAAGCCTATATGCCACAAAATTTGAAAATCTAAATGAAATGAACAATTTTCTTGATTAATTCCACTTAACAAAGCTGAATCAAACCCAGGTAAATCAATTAAATAATCATATAACCCCTAAGGGAATAGAAGTGGTCATCAAAAGTCTTCCATCTAAAAAGAAGAAAAAAAAATCGGACCAGATGGTTTCAGTGCAGAATTCTACCAGAGTGTCAAAGAAGAGCTAACTCCAGTACTCTTCTAACTATTCCACAAAATAGAAACAGAAGGAACACTACCAAACTCATTCTATGAGGCCACAGTCACTTTGGCACCTAAACCTCACAAAGACCCAACAAATAAAGAGAATTTGAGGCCAATTTCCCTTATGAACATTAATGCAAAAATACTCAACAAAATACTTGCAAACTGAATACAAGAACACATTAAAGATATTATCCACTATGACCAAGTAGGTTTCATCCCAGGTTCAATATATGGAAATCCATCAATGTGATCCACCATATAAACAAACTGAAAGAAAAAAAAAACATGATATTCTCCTTAGATGCAGAAAAAGCATTTGACAAAATCCAACATCTATTCATGTTTAAAGTATTTGAGAGATCAGGGATACAAGGCACATACCTAAACATAGTAAAGACAATACAGCAAGTCTTTAGCCAACATCAAACTAAACAGAGAAAAACTTACAGCAGTCCCACTGAAATCAGAGACAAGGCAAAGCTGCCCACTCTCTCCATATCTCTTCAACATGGTTCTGGAAGTCCTTGCTAGAGCAATAAGACAATTGAAGGAGATCAAGCAGATACAAATCAGAAAGGATGAAGTCAAAGTCTCACTATTTGTAGATTGTATGATAGTATACCTGAGTGACTCCAAAAAATTCTACCAGGGAACTCCTACAGCTGATAAACCCCTTCAGCAAAGTGGCTGGATACAAAATTAACAAAAAATAAGTAGCCCTCCTGTATACAAAAGACAAAAGGCTTAGAAAGAAATTAGGGAAACACCACTCTTCACAATAGCCACATCATAAAGTACCTTGGTGTGACCCTAACTAAGCAAATCAAAGACTTGTATGAAAAAAAATTCAAGTCTTTGAAGAAAGAATTAGAAGAAGATATCAGAAGATGGAAAGATCTCCCATGTTCACAGCTTGGCAGGATTAGCAGTAAAAATGGCCATCTTACCAAAAGCAATCTACAGATTCAATGCAATTCCCATCAAATTACCAACACAATTCTTTACAGACCCTGAAAGAAAAATTCTCAACTTCCTATGCAATAACAAGAAACCCAGAATTCCTAAAACACTCCTCTACAGTAAAAGATCTTCTGGAGGTATCTCCATCCCTGATCTCAAGCTGTACTATAGAGCAACATTAATAAAAACTGCATGGTACTGGCATAGAAACAGAATGGTGGATCAATGGAATAGAATAGAAGACCCTGAAATAAAGATGCACACACTTATGGGCACCTGATTTTTGACAAAGATGCCAAAACTTCAATGGAAAAAAGACAGCATCTTCAACAAATGGTGCTGGTCTAACTGGCTGTCTACATGTAGAAAAATGCAAATAGATCCATACCTATTACCCTGCACAAAACTAAAGTCCAAGTGGATCAAAGACCTCATTAAATCGGTTAGAAGAAAAAGTGGGGAAGAGCCTTGACCTCATTGACACAGGAGACAACTTCCTGAACAGCACACCAACAGCACAGGCCCTAAGATCAACAATCAACAAATGGGAACTCATGAAACTGAAAAGTTTCTGTAAAGCAAAGGACATTGCCATCAAAATAAAACAACTGCCTACAGACTGGGAAAGAATCTTCACCAACCCTCTGTCTGACAGAGGGCTAATATCCAGTATATATAAAGAACTACAGAAGTTGAAAAGCAACAACTCAAGTAATCCAATTAAAAAAATGGGGAACAGAGTTAAACAGAGAACTCTTGATAGAGGAATATAGAATGGCAGAGAAGCATTTAAAGAAATGCTCAACATCATTAGCCATCAGGGAAATTCAAATCAAAATGACCCTCAGATTTCACCTTACATCCATCAGAATGACCAAGATCAAAAACTCAAGTGACAACACATGCTGAAGAGGTTGTGGAGAAAGGGGAACCCTCCTCCACTGCTGGTGTGAATGTAAACTTGTAAAACCACTCTGGAAATCAATCTGGCGCTTTTATAAGATCCAGCTATACCACTCCTAGGTATATATTCAAAAGAGGCTCAAGTACACAATAAGGACATTTGCTCAACCATGTTTGTAACAGCTTCATTTGTAATGACCAGAAGCTGGAAACAACCCAGATGTCCCTCAGTTGAGGAATGGATACAGAAATTGTGGTACATCTACACAATGGAATATTACTCAGCAATAAAAAACAAGGATATCATGACATTTGCAGGTAAATGGTGGGAACTGGAAAGGATCATTCTGAGTGAGCTATCCCAGAAGCAGAAAGACACAAACCGTATATACTCACTCATATAGACATATACTATAGGATAAACCTACTCAACAATAAAAAATGAGGAAATCATGAAATTTGTAGGCAAATGGTGGGACCTGGAAAAGATCATCTTGAGTGAGCTATCCCAGAAGCAGAAAGACAAATACAGTATATTCTCACTCATATAGACATATAATATAGGATAAACCTACGAAAATCTGTACACCTAAAGAAACTAATCAAGAGGGAGGACTCTGGCTAAAATGCTCAATCCCTATCCAGAAAGGCAAAGAGGATGGACATCAGAAAAAGGAGAAAACAGGGAACAAGGTAGGAGCCTGCCACAGAAGGCCTCTGAAAGGCTCTGCCCTGAAGACTATCAAAGCAGATGCTGAGACTTATGGCCAACCTTTGGGCAAAGTACAGGGAATCTTATGAAAGAAGTGGGAAATAGTAAGATCTGGAGAGGACAGGAACTCCACAAGGAGAGCAATAGAACCAAAAAATCTGAGCACAGGGGTCTTTCCTGAGACTGATACTTCAACCCGGTACCACCATGTATGGAGATAACCTAGAACCCCTGCACAGATGTAGCCCATGGCAGTTCAGTGTTCAATGGGTTCCATAGTAATAGGAACAGGGACTGTCTCTGACGTGAACTGATTGGCCTGCTCTTTGATCACCTCCCGCTGAGTGGGGAACAGCCTTACCAGGCCACAGAGGAAGACAGTGCAGCCACTCCTGATGTGACCTAATAGGATAGGATCAGAACAGAAGGAAGGAAAAGAAGACCTCCCCTAGGAGTGGACTTTGGGAGGGGTATGGGTGGAGAAGGATGAGAAAGGGAGGGCTTGGGAGGGGAGGAGGGAGGATGCTAAGGGGGCAAAATGAATAAAATGTAATTAATAAAAAATTTAAAAAAGTATCAGTGTAGCCTAACGTGAGAAATTACTACTCCAGGTATGTCAGGTATATCTTGTCTCTGGACTCTTATTTCATTTCTCTGCTTTAGGTGTGTGACAAAACTTTCCCTGGGAAGGTGGACATCTATTCACCCCACACAAGGATCCCATGACAAACCAATGTTTGGATGCCACCAAAGTCCATCTTGGAGAACCAATGAGTTTTACTGGGTTACCTAACAGGAGTATGTATGGGTGAGGGGTTATTTACAGGAGAAAAAATGACTCAAAGACAGCTGTATCACCAAAACTTAACAATGCATTGGTTACAGCTCATAAAATCTGGGAACCTGGAGCACACTTCACCACCTGCAGGCAGCAAAATGGGTTGCCCAGTGTCCTTTCCCCTTCTGACAGCTGGGCTGTTCTCAGCTTCTGTTAGGCAGCTGATCAGGTTTTAGAATCCTCCTTGTAGGTAACTCTGAGCTTTTATTGCTTACTCTGGCAGGGAGGGGCCTAGAGAATCTGGTCTGCTTCATGGACTTCCTGAAGTTCTTTTCAGTAGCTAGCCTTACTACTTTTTAAAAAGTATTTTTTATTTTAATTTTTATTAATTACACTTTATTCACTTTGTATCCCCCCATAAACCCCTTCCTCCTCCTCTCCCAATCCTACCTTCCTCTGCCTTCTCCACGAATGCCACTCCCAAAGTCGGCTGATAGGGGAGGTCTTCCTCGCTTTCCTTCTGATCCTAGTCTATCAGCTCTCTTCAGGAGTGGCTGCATTGTCTTCCTCTGTGGCCTGGTAAGAGTGCTCCCCACTCAGGGGGAGGTGATCAAAGAGCAGGCCAATCAGTTCATGTCAGAGGCAGTCCCTGTTCCCATTCCTATGGAACCCACTTGAACACTGAACTGCCATGGGCTACATCTGTGCAGGGGTTCTAGGTTATATCCATACATGGTACTGGTTTGGAGTATCAATCTCCGGAAAGCATTGTGCTCAGATTTTTTGGTTCTATTGCTCTCCTTGTGGAGCTCCTGTACTTTCCTGATCTTACTATTTCCCACATCTTTCATAAAATTTCATGCACTCTGCCCAAAGGTTGGCCATAAGTCTCAGCATCTGCTTTGATAGGCCATAGGGCAGGGTCTTTCAGAAGCCCTCTGTGGTAGGCTCCTAACTTGTTTCCTGTTTTCTTTTTCTGGGTTCCTGGAGGATGTAATGTTTCAACCTCAGAGGAACCTGTTACATGACCAGGTGGGGTGAAATTTTCTGTCACAAGCTTCCTCCTATGATGTTGTGTCTTACTGTCATCTAGAAACAACAAGAGCTAAGTGACCATGCGCCACAATCGTATAAACTATGAGCCAAGAACAACTTTCCATCCTCATATTATCTTTCTTGGGTATTTTTGCACAGTTGTTGAAAGAAACTAATATCCTACTCAAAAGTTATTGATTCAGACTTTTGTAATGTGGTAGAATTTAAACATTTTGATACATAACACATGAACTTTTAGGAATACGAATATTAACATATTATTACTAAATTGTTTATGCTGGTTAGATTCTTTTTTAATCAAGTTAACAGAAACTAATGTCATCTGGAAAGAGGAAAAAGAAGTTTACAATTATTTTTCAAATAGGTCAGAACTGATAATCAGAGAAACAGGGTCTAATCAGTAGAACTTTCAGATACGTTGATGGATACGAGGCAAAACAACTGAACACTGAAATTCCTAGAAAAAAGGTTACATGTGTATTGAATTTTCTCCAGGGCTGATTAGAACTTCCATGATTCTGGAGAGATGCAATTTTGAAAATCTGGAGACAAATGGTTTGGGGCTACCTTTAGTAACCTTAGTAGTAATTCACTGACCACTTGTCTGTGTGACCTACTCTCCTTGTGACTGCCACTTGAAACCTCTGCAAGATATCAACAGCTCTCTAGCTCCCACTGACCCCAAAGCTATGAATATCATATCCCATCTGAAGCCTATATCAGACATGCTCTGCTCCACTGCAAGTTACTGCCCACTGCCCCCCCCCAATGCATTTGACAAATACTTAGATTTATAAATTTCTATAACGACAAAGAGTTTGAAAAATTGTGTCCGCGTTAGAACATGTTTTTTGGGGGGCAACCTGGCAATGGTCATTCATACTTACTTAAGAAAAAAACAAAACAAAACTCTCTTATTCCCTTTGATATTTCCACGGTTGAAATCTGTATTTTGCCTCAACAAAACAAGTAACATATGAGAGAAGAATTTTAGATGGTAAAATAAAAGCAGCATAAACACATTTGAAATAAGCAAGTATAGTAAAAATGGATTTCATCAGGCAGGCACTAAAGGATGAATCTGAAACTCGGAAAGTTTTAAAGAAGATTTGAAAAAGGAAAACAAGAAAAGATCCACATTGCCATGGGAGAGTAAACAAGTTTAATTTACAAGAGTGATTCTTTTGATTGAAAAATCCATTGGGCATAGGGGTCTTGTAAGAGACGGTTTCTACAATCAAGGACCATGTGTGGTTGTGGACTGGAACCCCCGCACGGATGGGGCCCATGTTAACTTGGTGTAGGGCTGAAGACCCTATTCAGGGAAACAGGGACTGTTTCAGTCATGATCTTGATGGCTGACTCTTTGACCCTCCCCCATATAAGCCAGGGAGTGACAGACTGGCTAGATCCCAGGGGAGGACTTTGCAGCCAGCCCTGAGGAGACAGGATAAGCTGGGGTTGGATGGAAGGGAAGGAGGTCCTCCCCT
>CM053764.1:109865829-109904726 GCA_028658305.1 Pachyuromys duprasi | reverse complement strand
AAAGCTTGTGGCCTGGAGTTACTGGTCTCTTAGTGGCTTTCATGAATACATGGAAAGAGAGAAAGGAGTGACTGCAACAGGTGGGCATCTCCAACTAACAGTGATGTAATCGCAGAGGTCTCACAGGCTTTCACTGCAAAATGGAGAAAGGCAAGAACATGTGCTGCACTAGGTGCTCCGTGCTGCTCTGGAGCTTCTAGCCAGTGCTGTGTATAAGCAGAGAAGATAAAATACAAGAAGGACAGGTAATTATTCTAAATCACAGAGAGCGTGACCCCTATGTGGGAAATCCAAATGCCCTCCTAATGTTCTAGAATTAAGTGAGGTTTGCTGTTGCTCCTGTTGGCTCTGAGGAGGCATAGATGCCTGTACTAGTGCATGCATGTGGGCCAACACTGGTGAGTACTGGGTACCTCGGCTTTTCTGGGAAAGCACGAGTGAGCTTCCCTGCACACTGGGGAAGGGGCAGATGGAGAAGCATCAGGATGTGCACAATGTTCTGACTGTATGCCAAGTTTTGTGACAAATGAGAGGTGATGTCACAGATGCGGATTCACACCATTCTGCTCCACACGCCATGGCCAAGGTTTTGTACAGTGGATTCATTCTTTTCCTCACTTTTGTTCACCTGAAAGATGTTCTCTGTGAAACCCAGATGACCAGTCACACCATCTTCCTCACCTTCTTTATTCTCTCACACAGAAAGGACTCCTGCCTTAGGTCATAATTGAAAATCTCATTTCAAATGACTCTCTTTTAAGCACTAATGAATAACTCAAGGAACTTGCTATGTATCAGAAATAATTTATCTACCGGGGGAAGGAGGAGAGGAATACATATTTATTTCCTCTAAATGCCTGAGAAATATTTTTTCCTGTTTTTCAAGGAGCAGCCTATTCGTTCTCAGATGAAAACCTTTGTCTAACTATTCAAATATTTTAATGCAAATTAGATTTCATATTTATTAAACTTCAACTTCCGTTTCCAAACTAGAGTGGGCCTCTTAAGGACCTCGCCTCCTATAGTGAGGGAGTGAACCCTCAAGGATACTCAGTAGGGCATCTTCCATCTCTGAACATCACTGTACCTGACGGTGGGGTGCACTTAACCCACTGACACTGACACAAATCAGAGTCATTGTGAAGCCAAGAATATCCACATTTTGCCTGTTTTGTTTTGTTGACACAGAGTCTCAATGTGTAGCCCAGGCTAGCCTTGGATTCACACTAAGTCACTCAGGTTTACTCCAAAGCTGCCATCTTCTTGCCTATGCCTCCTGAGAGCCAGCATGACGGGCACGTGCCACACCCAGCTTCCCACTGCTTACATCACCAGAGTGTGAACCTCAAGCCAAGTTAAGCTTCTAACTCTCCAAATGAACCACTCTCACCAACACCTTAAACCACGGAGAACAAGTTTATGTTCATCTCTTTTGTGTCTTAAGTACTTTCTGCTAATTTTTAGCTTTGTAAAATTTTACTTTTCTGAAAAAAATATTCTCAGAGGCAATTCAGGACAAAGTGTGGGGATTACTCTTTCGTTCCTTGTCTTCTTCCCTCGTCTTTCCTTCTCTTTTTCTCTCCTCCCCCTTCCCTCTCTTCCTTGTCCTCTTTCTTCCTTCCCCTTTAAGGGTGCATCACATCCAGAGTTAGCATCAGAGTACTGTAAACAACACGAATATGAGCCTTCAGTGCCTGTATGTTTTGTTCAAATGTGCCAGCCCATTTTATGATCAGTGTTAGTGTAACCGAACACTCTGCAGTTATTTGGAGTATAAAACCTCTCTACTTGATCTTTTCAGGGAAAGGCCAGAAGGCTGATGAATTACTGCTGCAAATAGCTGGCATCCACTGACATTCTTAATTGCCTTTTGCAAAGTCAGACTGTGCATCACTGAGATAATGAGCATTTTTGTTTATCTAAAGTGATTTGAAAATTGGAGTTCAAAAGTAAATCTCTCTTAACAGGAGACAAATAATATCATCAGTGCCTAGTGAAAAAAAAAAAACCTTAAAGGATAATTTTAGGAATAAAGTAAGCAGTGAAAGCTTCCATTAGTCTCTGTGATTTGATTACTATTGCCTTCTAATTGTTGAAGATTCCATCAGAGAGCAAATCCTAACACTGAATTCCAAATTCTGCTAGCCTCTTTTCTGTGAGTTTAGATACATATGACCAGTTCTTCCTGGTCTGCAATGATGGGAGCTGTAGTGGCTCTCAAGACAGTGCTTTGGTGTGCTAAATGTGGACGTAATGTAAGATTCCCTAACTAGGAGGGAAACAAGAGAACAGAAACACACACACAAACACACACACATATTCTAACTTGATTAGGAATCAGGCCATAACCTTACAAAATATAAAGTGCAGCCAATTAAACTGATAGAACATAAATATTATAAGCATTCTCATCTCATTTCCTGCCGCCCAGAAATGTCTACCACCTTGAGCTTTTCAGAGCACTTGTTTGCTTTTGGTAAAGACATTTTTACCACCTCTGTGTTTATTCCCATTTTTACTAATTTCATTTCTGCATAAACACGAGCCTATGCTCTATAAATTGCATTGCAATAATTCTTCCACAAAATTTTGTGTAAAGCTTTTCATTGTGTTGTTTATAGCTGTGTTTATTCTACTTTTATTGTTGCATATAATTTTCTTATATGAATTTACCCTAGTTGATCCATTTATTTTATTTTATTTGATGTTTGAATTATTTTCAGTTTGGAAGATTTATGTAGAAGATCTACTAGTCCAAATCCATGCTTATGCGGTGGAGTGAGCTATGAAAATCCTTCATGGCTCCACAGATAAATTCAAATGGTTTAGAAAAATGCCACAAGAGGTTCCCATTCACCTTGACAAATGAGAGCTTCCTTCTTCTCACATCCTTTATAGAAAAGAGTTGTCCATTTCTCTCTGACGCTAATCTGGTTGATCAGAAAGAAGATGGTGTGTGTGACTATGACGCTTCTGTGAATTGCTGAAGTGTAAGATGTGCCCAGGACCACTGGAGGGAAATGTAGATGAACAAATCCAGTTAAAGGAAGGAGTGAGAGTGTGCCTTATCTCAGATGACAGGGTCATGTGTGCAGAAAGCTTTGAGAAATTTCAACAAACGTATCAGGTGCAGTAGCACTCGCTTGTAGTCCCAGCACTCTGGGAGACAGAGGCAGGAGGATCTCTGTGAGTTCGAGGCCAGCCTGGTTTACAAACTGAGTCTATGACAGCAAAGGCTTCACAGAGAAACCCTGTCTCAAAGAACCAAAAACAACAACAACAAAAAATTCAACAAGCACCCATTAGACCTGATACCAAAAGTCAGAAAGTCACAAGATGTGAAACTACCTTACAAATACTAATTATTGTCCCATACACTAGCAAGAGCAACCAAAAGATGAAATTAAAATATAATCATTCTTCTTATAAAAGAAAATACAAGAAATACAATGGTATGAGAAGGGAATGCCACACGTCCCCAAAAGAACAACATTGCTTTAAATTAGAGAAAACTTGAAATAAATGTAAACACATTTTGTGTTCATAGGTTTTAAGGCTTCCTATTGTTAAGGCAAGCAATGGTCTCCAAATTTACTTTAAGTATGCCAGGTAGCTTTAAATATATATATATATATATATATATATATATATATATATGTATATATATATATATATATAAATTCATGCAAATTTTCAAAGAAACAAAGCAAACTAAAAGAATCTTAGCAAAGAAAATTAAAGTTGAAGGCAATGATTAGTATAGGCCAGGAAATGACTACAGAAATGCCAACTGCACTTGCCTAAAAAAATAGACAAGCTAATCTTACAATTATATGGAGGTACAAGGAATCTAGAATGGACAAAGACAACTAAAAGTTAGATATTGGTGGACTCACTGAGCCTTATGTGAGAACTAGGCGTTATGTTACCGGAGTTTCAGGGCAGAGACTCTAACTCCAGGGTTCCTATCCGACTAGGCTGGGCCACCCAGTCCAGTATACCAGTGAAAGGAAAAAGTGGAAAAAGAGATTTACCCAACATGGCCACATTGGGAGAAACAGACTGAGAGGTTCAGCAACCCCAAGCCTATACTTGAGAACCTAGTAATTTTGTAGAATGGGAAAGCTAAGGATGGCTTGTATGAATGTGTGTTTGTATGTGTGTGCCTCTGTGTCTGACAGAGAAGTAAATTCATACTGTTCTGGATCTGGGCATGGTTCAGAACCTTTCATCAGTAGCACTGCTTAGGGTCCAGCCCAAATCTCAGGAGATGGTCATTTTTGTTCCATGTGAGAATCATCCTCACATAGTGTCTATTGTCTTCAAGTTCACTGTTATTGGGTTACTGTTACTTTTAGTTCTGACTTGTAGATAATTTTGATAGAACTATCCTGCTGTTCTTGGAATCTGTATATTGAAAACCCCCTTTCCTGCAAGGGGAGAAAAAAATGATGATGAAAATGATTTACGGGGTAAAAGTTCAGGATCCTAGAGAACTGGGGGAGGGGGCTGCATGTCCAGAGCAAAACTGTCTGGAGCCATCAGCAGCTCTCTTAAGAGGATTCACCGCCCACCGCCATCCAAAGATTTTCCTCGTACTGGAACAGATGGCGGTATCCTAGTAAACTAGCTTCCACCAACCTCAAAGCTGAGGACGTGGTCAGAGAACATAAAATATTTAACTGGTCTCCCCCCACTGCACTGTAGCCTGCCTTCGTGCTGTCCACATCAATGTATTTGGTAAATGTTTCCATTTGTGATTTTCTGCTTTTAAAAAAATTACAAAATACATTTTTATTTACTCTCCAAGTATTTCGTACAAGTATTTTGATCATATCTACCTCCGTTCCTGCAAAAAAACTCCTTAAAGAATTCCCATACCAACAGGGGAGGACCTCCTTCCCTTCCATCCAACCCCAGCTTATCCTGTCTCCTCATGGCTGGCTGCAATGTCCTCCCCTGGGATCTAGCCAGTCTGTCACTCCCAGGCTTGTATGGGGGAGGGTCAAAGAGTCAGACATCAAGATCATGACTGAAACAGTCCCTGTTTCCCTGAATAGGGTCTTCAGTCCTACACCGAGCTATCATGGGAGGGGGCGGGGAAGAGGGAGATGAGGGAGGGAGTGGGAGGGTAGGAGGGAATGGGGGAGGGGACTATGCCTGGGATTCAAAGTACCTAACCTGTGATTGAGATAAAAATAAATAAATTAAAAAAAAAAGAATTCCCATACCACACCACCCCCACAATTCTATGTCTTCTTTATTTAACCCACTAAAACCAATTAGTATGCCCATTTGTTAAATATATATATATATATATATATATATATATATATATATATATATGTTGTATGTGTGTGCCAGATATAAAACTGAGGTCGCAGAGCAACTTCCAGGAGTCAAATCTTCCTGCTCACATGTGGGTTCTAAGAATTAACTCATTAGGCTTGATGGCAAGAAGTTTTACCTGCTGAGCCATCTCTCTGCACCAAATATGTCTATTATTTGGGGGGGGGGTACTGAGGATTGAGCCTGGAGCCTCATGCACTGCACGTGATTGTTCTACCACTGAGCTGTACCCTCGTCATCTGATTTATGAGTCCATTTCAAGTGTAACTAAAAAAGGTCATGACTCTGTGTCTATCTTGGAGTATGTTATTTGGGACAACTCAAATCCATGTTCTCCAGCTAGGATCAGTCATAACTGCTAAGAATAAACCACCTCTTATTCTCTTTGAGGTAACAATCATGTGTTGACTGAGAAGATAGATCTAAGTTCTGAAAGACAATAACTTCAAATCCAGAATAATACATATACCAAAACGGAAAAATCTATTAAAATTGAAGGAAAAATCAAACCTCCCCACAATAAAAACTTTTTAAAGGACACTGGAAGGATGTGCTTTAGGGCAGAGTCTCAGCCAGGAGCAGCACTGGAAAAGAGAAGCAGTACATCTGATTTTCTAGATCCTAATTTTTATTGTCATGTTAAAGAAGAAAATGTTGAACTTCAACCATCCTGACCAGTGACAATAATAGTGTAAATTAAATGTCAGTCTCTGCTGGTACGGAGTTGCTGTACCAGGGTTTCCTCCTGGACTATTCTGAAGAAATGGCCTGTATTTGCATTTGTATACCACAAACAGACTGCCTTTAATTTGTTTTCTATTTTCTCATTGATTATCTGATTAAGTGAATCAACTTAATGTTCTACCCAATAATGGGCTTGGGGTACAGAAGCCAACAGACTATTTGAAGTTGATAAGGTCTCTGAAGGCAGAAAGATGTTTTATCGGATCAAGGAAAGATGGCTTCAGTTCCCTGGCCCTGTTAGAACGGTTGGGACCCTTTCCCCCTAGGATATGCCAAGCTTGCTCTGAGCTGCAGGGACAGTTGAAGGGCATCAGGGCCCTCTAGACCGAACCACAGACAAGAAGTCTTGTGCATATGTGAGCCTCCTGCAGTCCTCTCTGGTGGGTAGTCACTGGTGTCCCTCTGTTTAATCAACCCTCTCGGTGTGTGGGTGAGGTCACCTAGACCCTCCTCAGCTGCTCTGATGTCCAGACACCAGTGACAAGTCTTATGCCTGGTGAGAGTGGGCACCTATTGAGTTAGGCCCAACCTCTAATCTGTAACATAATGAGCTGTGAAGATGGCTATTAGCTGTTCTCTAATGTCTCCTTTTCTGTCTCAGATTGCTCACAGTGTTGTCTAGTGTATGTCTTCTTCTTACACCATTCCCTCACCTCATAAAAGACTGGCAGCTATGTTTTATAAAAGTGTTGGCTTGACTTTCATCATTCAGCATTCTGCGGAGACCCCAAGCACACATCCTGAATGCTTCCCAGGGTGGTTCCCAGGCTCGTGTGGATATGCCATAGTGGCGTCTCACACTGCTGCTTTCTCATCCCACATTTGCTTTTCCTGTTGCCATCAGTGAATCTTAACAGTATTGAGAGGCCTGGCTGTAAGCGCTTATCCATTCTGGTGTTTGCTCTTAAAGGCATTTTCGTGGTAAAAGCAACACATCCAGGATCTCTAGGGACATAAGTCAGGGATGGTAAATCTGTATGTGATGTCCAATGCTGAGCTCACAGATAAAGCTGAGAACGCTTGCTACAACTGTGGATGAATGTCTCCAAGCAGTCTTTTTAGTGCTACTCCATTTACGTTATGAATGCTTTTATTGGGGATTTAAAATCTCTCACAGGGCAGGGCTGAGGTTCTCTCCAGCATAGAGGATATGGTATGCATAAGTCAAGTCATGGGACAGCTGGTCATTCAAGGTCAATGAATGACTAACATATGTTAGGTAAGGCATCTTTAAGTAGTTAATTATGATATTAATTAAACATAAAATAATAACTAATGATAATAACCACTCATAAAATAACTTATCTTTAGACAGTGTCTCCTGTATCCCATACTAGTCTAAAACTTGCTGTTTAGTGAAGGATCACTTCACTAAACAGGAGTTACTCATGTGCACCAAAAAGACTGGTTTATGTGGTCATGGGGATTAAAGCTGGGGCCTTTAGAATACCTGGCAAATATTCTACTGAACTGGAGCCCCAAGCAAGGTGAAGTGTCTTTAAATTCCAACACACCTTAATGCAGATGTGCATTAATTGCTTGGAGAAGGTAAGCATAGCTGGCAATATTTCAGCATTCTGTTACTCCCAGCACAGTGGCTCAGCATGGCTCTATTCAGTGCTTTGGGTGTAGTCAGCTAGTACACTGGCAGAAATAATAGATGTCAACTGTAATTGCAGCACATGTCAGTTGCATATTGTTAAGACCCAAGTGACAAAGGCCAGGAAGATACTAGGTCTCTTCTACATGGCTCTTATGGCTCCCTTCTTGAAGTGTGAAATCATTCTGTTCCATGCAATGCCTCCCATTCACTTTTTTTGCTAGCACTTTCAAACTCCCATGGAGCTTTGCACAAAAGCACCCACTCTTCCTCACTTAAATTTGAAGGAAACCTCAGAGGGTGATAAAAGTAAGTGGTTTCTCTTGCAATCTAGGCACATACTACATTTGAACAAGCAAAAATAGGATAGAATGTGAAAGAGGGTGGCATGGAAAGTTAGATAGCTAGTGTGAGGACCAAGCCTGGGCTATATGAGATCCTGTATAAAGAAAAACAAATACCAAGCAATGTAAAAATCCTGCCAGCCAAAATAAAACACACTGTATACACAGAAAACTAAACTAACAACAGCAACAAAATAACTAAAATCCAGCAGCGGTGGTGCAAACCTTTAATTTCAGCACTCAGGGAGGCAGAGGCAGGCAGATCTCTGTGAGTTTGCGGCCAGCCTGGTCTACAAAGCAAATCCAGGACAGCCAAGTCTTCACAGAGGAAAACCTGTCTCAGGGAGAAAAAACAAAGCCTAACTAAAAACAAGACATTACACAGATCTCCTAATCTGACTTGAGTCTTTAAGCTCATGTCTCTCTGTACTATATTGTTTGAATATCGAAATTGAATATGATTCTTACTGCACTGCAGTTCAATAATTGGAAACCTCTGCCATAGAATTCTAATGAAAATATGTTAAATATTGGAAGAATTGTATTTTTTTTACAACATACTCTCTGAGACAAAATACCATTGTCATGTCAGCAAGTTAAAAATACATGCAACAGTAAAGTCAGAATATAAAAGGATGGTTTGTTGTGTCCTGTAACAATATTGGAACACATGTAACGTTGACCATCTGGTTGGATAAGTAATCACCCTACAAGGGATATCAGTGCCCAAACCCCTGACATTTTAGGATATTCCCTTCTTAGTACATGAGAATCTCCAAGGGGCTTTCTGGACAAGGTTGGAAAGTGTGTAGTAGAGGGAAAGATATTGAGATAGTGGCTTGTCCTGGATTATCCAGAGCCATCATGAGGTCCCCTGTGGAAGGAAGATGATGACATTGAACACACAGTGTAACATTAGATGCATACAGCATAAGGCAGTCTGTTGGCATTGAAGACAACCTGGAATCAAAGAACGCACAAGGTTCTGGGAGCCAGAAGGAGAGTGAAGCAGATCTCTGCAACTCTTACAAGGTGAGAAAGCCTTGTCCACTCTGATGTTGGACTGAGGACTTCCAGAATGAAGAGATTCAGGTTGTTTTAAGCCAACACATTTATAGAAGTTTGCCAGAGGAGAAATAGATACGATTGAACATGGAGGAAGAAATTGGAAAGTTACAGGTCTGTAAACACACATGAATTGTAAAGGCCTTTGAACATCTGTTAGTTGGTTAGTTGCTATGAAATAAACTTTGTCCTTTAAAATTATATATGTTGATATTCTAACTAGTGGGAGATGGTTATGGCTAAGAGAAGTCACATGACAGAGTCCTAATCTGATAACATGTCTCATTTTTGCAAGAGCCATCAAGTCCTCTTCAGAGCAGAGGGAAGGACAAATAAGAGAGAAGTGTGGTCTACAAAGTACCAAGTAGCTTCCTCAGAGGTGAACACACCTTGGTCCTGGCCCTGCAGCCTTGGAGTATGTGTAATAAGACCTGTGTTTAAAGCCTGTCCTGCTCTGTGAGGTTGGGCTGAGCACGAAGGACAGTTTTCTAGTGGAAGCATTTGATATATGCAGACATTTTCTAGAGATGTGGTTTATTCCAGCAACAGAAGGCAAACTGGGCCAGATGTTGCCCTTTTGACATGATAAGGTTATTGTAATGAAAAGGGGCCAATCAATGTGAATGAATCAGAACAGAGAAGCCCTATTGATATGTCACTAGTAAGTGCAACATGTGGATGGCAGCTTCAGTTGGTGCTGTTCATGCAACCCAGGAAACACAACCCAGCTGGTTACATTTTCTCATATTTATTCTGTTGTTTATAAAGTTCTGACACTCTAAAAATTGACCTGTTGTTGATTGTATTCTGGGAATTTTTTTTGTCTGCAGAACATTCCCGCCCCTTGGTAACTGCCCTCATGACACGAAGACAGGAGGGCTGCCAGCAGCTTTGTTCCACGATAAGCCCTGGAGATCTCCACTGGAGACCGAAATAAACCAAAGACACCTGGGTTGCTTCTTCTGGGAAATCACAGAAGGCAGTGCTGGATGCAGGAGAGTGGCCAGGAGAGAGCTCTGCTCCAGGGTGAATACAGATCAGCCCCTGAATTTGCTGCTGCAATTGCTGGACCTGCCAAACCGATGGCTGTTAAAACAGGACCTTTCTTCATAGACCCCACGTATTCAGGTATTGCTTTGCAATACCCATTCTTTCTGCCTCCTTTTTTTTTTACTTATAGTTTGTATTATCCTGATTAAATGTCTCTACAAAGTTGTTTTTTGTTGTCACAGTCTCTTAAATGGAATCCAGAGTTTGAGCGCTGTCTAGGCCTGAGGTTATGTGGCCATGGTGGAGCAAAGCTTAAGAGTGAGCTGTTATTGTGGTCACTTACTGTGTTACCTCCTGCTCCTTTCTCCTATTACTTTTGTATTGTTTTTTTTTAATTCTTACAATTTATTATAATTTACTCACTTTGTATCCCAGCTGTAGCACCCTCCTTTACTGCTTCCCAATCCCACTTTCCCTCCCTCTTCTCTTCCCATAATCCTTCCCCCGGTCCACTGATAGGGGAGGTCCACCTCCTCTTCCATCTGACCCTAGCCTATCAAGTCTCATCAGAACTGGCTGCATTGTCTTCCTCTGTGGCCTGGTAAGACTGCTCTCCCATCAGGGGAAAGTGATCAAAGAGCCAGCCACTGAGTTCATGTCAGAGGCAGCCCCTGTTCCCCTTACTAGGGAACCTACTTGGACCCTGAGTTGCCATGCTATATCTGTGCAGGGGTTCAAAGTCATCTCCATGAATGGTCCTTGTTCTTAGTTTTCATGTCATTTACCTTTAAAATTATACTGAGAAGGGGGGTGTCCAAGATGATGGCGACCAACGTGCACCATATCTGAGGGGCACAGGATCTGAAGTTCTTAAATGGGTAAGTGGAGGAGCAGCAGAAGCCAGAACATTGACACTGAGGCTTCCTGAGTGAGAGGGGACAACCAATTAGCTGGGACAGTTTGGATCCAGGTGTCACGTGGACAACTCCGGGTCTGAGAGTGGCAGATATTTGACCCGCTGCACTTCCCCTGCTCTGCTGAGGTAGTGGCCGCAGCCTCAAGCACAGGCCTCCATGCTCATCTGAGGCAGCAGTGGTTGCCCCAAGCACAAGCCTCAGTGCTCATGACCGAGACAAGGCAGAGGTCGTCTTGCCCAAGCAGGAGCCTCCATGCTCAGTGACAGAGAAGGCAGAGGTGACTGCCCGAAGTTCGGGTCTCCCTGCCCGGCAGCCAAACAATGGACACCACTTTCCTACACTTTCATTTTCCCCTGCAGACACAATTCTGAGAGTAGGGAACCAGGGGAACCCCTGTGCATTCCCCATAGCCCTGTGAACAAGTGAGTGTACCTTCAAGTGAGTGTATGCAGAGCCCCAGATCCAGGCTCCCTCTAATCTAGCAGCCAGACATCAGATCCCTCCCACCCACACTCCCACTGTAGGCAACAAAGGGATCCTTGGGACAGCATCCTCAACACTGAAGCATTGTGGGCCTCCCAGTGGAGTACAGGCAAATGATTCCTAGTACCAAGATGGTGGAATCCAGATAGATCTGAATATCTGGAGGAGAACACAACAGGCCTTGGAGCCACTGAGGCATTCATGTACATTGCACCCGTGAATGGAGCCAGCACCCCACCTGTGTTTACACTCCACACTTCCAGGCATCTCTAAGCTCTATCACTCTGTCCTTCAAGGCACACTTCCACTCATACTCCCTCGCTTGCACACACGCACCTGCAACATTCTTCCCTTAGCTACAGCTGAAACATCAACATTCATTCTCAAACCGGTGGACCTCTCTCATATTCCTGAAGAATACTCCAGAAACCAGAGACAGATGGATTCAGTCTTAAGTACAGACTCCAGGAACAAACAGTGAGAGGATAAGCAGTTGGCTAGATATCAGTATAAGAACACATCCAACAAAAATCCAGACATCATCAAAAATCCAGACATTCACCAGCAACCCCAAAAGTCAATGAATGTTTTAATTCATCGGAAACATGGGAAAATGATGTCAAATCTATGCTTATCCAGTTATTAGAGGCACATAAAGAGGAAACAAACATAGCTCTCAAAGAAATACAGGCAAATACAACCAAAAAATAGAGGCACATGTAGAGGCACAAGAAGAAGCATATAGAGAAGAAATGAACAAAAAAATAGGAGCCTCCATGCTCAGTGACAGAAACAGCAGAAGTGACTGCCCATAGTTCAGTTCTCCCTGCCCAGCAGCCAAACAATGGACACCACTGTGCTGATGGATCTCCTACATTTCATTTTTCCCTACAGACACAATTCTGAGAGTAGAGAACCAGGGGAACCCCTGTGCATTCCCCATAGCCCTGTGAACAAGTGAGTGTACCTTCAAGTGAGTGTATGCAGAGCTCCAGATCCAGGCTCCCTCTACTCTAGTATATTGTCTTTCCATTATATGAAAAGACAAGAATTCACATTCAAACAGATGAAGGAAATGGTGCAAGACATGAAAACAGAACTAGAGTCAATAAAGAAAACATATACAGAGAAAACCCTGGCGATGTAGAACTTAGAGAAAAGATTAGGAATCACAAAGGTAAGCATAACCAATAGAATAAAAGAGATGGGAGAGAGGATCTCAGGTGCTAAAGATACTATTGCAGATATTGATATATCTCTCAAAGAAAAAATAAAATTGGAAAAGTTCCAAACACAAAACATCCAAGAAAGCAAGGACTCCATGAATAGATGAAACCTAAGAATAACAGGAATGCACGAAAAAGAAGATTGCAGGTTCCAAGATCCAGCAAATATTTGTAAGAAAATCATAGAAGACAAATTTCCCAACCTAAAGAAAGAGATCTCAATAAACATATAAGAGGTGTATAGAACACCAAATAGACTAGACCAGAAAAGAAACTCTTCACATCACCTAATAGTCAAAACATTAAATCTACAGAACAAAGAAAAAATATTAAAAGCAGCAAAGGAAAAAGGCTAAGTAATACATAAAGGTAGACCTATCAGAATCACACCAGCCTTCTCAATGTAGAAGCTATGAATGTCAGAAGGGCCTGGGCAGATGTCATATAGACTCTAAGAGACCACAGATGCCAACCCAGACTACTATACCCAGCAAAGCTTTCAATCAACATAGATGGAGAAAACAAAGCATTCCATGACATAAATAAACTTAAACAATATCTACACAGCAACCCAGCCCTACAGAAGATACTAAAAGGAAAACTCCAATCTAATGACCTCAACTACACCCAAGAAAACACAGGATGTTGATAACTTCACAACAAAAAATTAAGAGAAAACAAGCATAGATACACAGTAGCACCACCAACTCTACAATAAAGGGACTGAACGTTCATTGGTCACTATTATCTATCAACATGAACTGACTCAGCTCCCCAACAAAAAGACACATACTAACAAAATGGTTGTGGAAATAGGATCCAACATTATGCTACATCCAAGAAACACACCTCTGCAACAAAGGTAAACACTACCTCAGACTAAAGGGCTGGTAAAAAAAAGTTTTTCAAGCAAATGGACCCAGGAAACAAGCTGGAGTAGCTATCCCAATAT
This sequence comes from Pachyuromys duprasi, assembly GCA_028658305.1. NCBI lineage: Eukaryota > Metazoa > Chordata > Mammalia > Rodentia > Muridae > Pachyuromys > Pachyuromys duprasi. Next base: position 109,891,056 of record CM053764.1, on the reverse strand, counting down.
CTAATGATATAAATTTTCAACCAAAATTAATAAAAAAAAGATGAGGAGGGACACTTTCTTTTCCTCAAATGAGGACATCACAATTCTGAACATCTATGCCTCCAGTACAAGAGCACCTACATTTGTAAATGAAACATTATTAAGGCTTAAATCACACATCGATCCCAATATTAGTGAGAGACTTCAACACTGGACTCTCACCAAGGGACACATTATCTAGACAGAAGCTAAATAGGGAAATAATAGCACTTACAGAGGTCCTAAATCAAATGAACCTAATAGATGGCTACAGAAATTTTCACCTGAACTCACAAGCATATACCTTCTTTTCAGCATGTCATGGAACCTTCTCAGAAACTGACCATGTAATCAGGTCCAAAGCAAGCTGCAACAGATAAAAGAAGATCGAAATAATCCCTGTATCCTTTCTGATCACTATGGGCTAAAGCTGGACCTCAACAACAACAGAAATAGAAAAAACTTACACACATATGGAAACTGAACAATTCACTACTCAATGACAGCTGGGTCATGGGAGAAATACAGAAAAAAAAATCAAAGACTTCATAGAATTCAACGAAAATGAAGGTACAACATACCCAAACTTACGGGACACAATGAAAGCTGTGGTAAGAGTGAAGTTCATAGCATTAAGTGCCTCCAGAAAGAAGTTGGAGACATCTCATACAAGCACAGCTAAGAGCCCTTGGGGAAAAAAAAAGAGTCAGGCACACCCAAGTGGAGTAGTCGATTGGAAATAATCAAACTCAGAGCTGAAATCAAGGAGTTAGAAACAAAGAAAACAATTCAAAGAATCAATGAGACCAAGAGCTGGTTCTTTGGGAAAAACAAAATAGACAAACCCTTAGCTAAACTAACTAAAAGACAGAGAGAAACAATAAAAATCAACAAAGTCAGAAATGAAAACAAAGACATAACAGTGGACACTGAGGAATTTTAAACAATTGTTAGGCCTTACTTCAAAAGCCTATAGGTCACAAAATTTAAAAATGTAAATGAAATGGAAAATTTTCTTGATAGATTCTATTTGCCAAAATTAAATCAAGGTCAGAGAAATAAATTAAATAGTCCTATATCCCGCAAGGAAATAGAAGCAGTCATCAACAGCCTCCCTCCTAAAAAAAGGCCAGGGCCAGATGGTTTCAGTGCAGAATTCTACCAGACTTTCAAAGAAGAGCTAACTCCAGATCTCTTCAAACTATTCCATAAAATCGAAACAGAAAGAACATTACCAAACTCATTCTATGAAGCCACAGTCACCTTGATACCTAAACCACACAAGACCGAACAACAAAAAAAGAACTTCAGACCTCCCTCTCTCTTATGAATATTGATGCTCAATAAATACTCAATAAAATACTTACAAACTGAATCCAAAAACACATAAAAGATATCATCCACCATGACCAAGTAGGCTTTACCCTAGGCATGCAGGGGTGGTTCAATATACAGAAATCCATCAATGCAATCTACCATATAAACAAACTGAAGGAGAAAAACCACATGATCATCTCCTTAGATACTGAAAAAACATTTGACAAAAATCCAACCCCCATTCATATTTAAAGTCTTGGAGAGATCAGGGATACAAGGCACATACAAAAACACAGTAAAGATATACAGAAAACCTACAGCCAACATCAAACTAAATGGAGAGAAACTTAAATCAATCCAACTGAAATCAGGGACAAGGCAAGGCTGCTCACTCTCTCCATATCTCTTCAACATAGTACTTTAAGTCCTAGCTAGAGCAATCAGAAAACAAAGGAGATAAAGGGGATACAAATCAGAAAAGAAGAAGTTAAATTATCACTATTTGCAGATGATCTGATAGCATACATGAGCGACCCCAAACATTCAATTTGAGAACTCCTTCAGCTGATAAACACCTTTAGCAAAGTGACTGGATACAAAATTAACTCAAAAATATCAATAGCCCTTTTGTATATGAAAGACAAAGGGCTGAGAGAAAAATTAGGGAAATAACACCCTTCACAATAGGCACTAATAACATAAAGTACCTTGGGGTGACTCTATCCAAGCATGTTTAAGACCTGTTTGAAAAAAAAAAAGTTCAAGTCTCCGAAGAAAGGAATTGAACAACATATCAGAAGATGGAAAGACCTCCCATGCTCATGGATCTGTAGGATTAACATAGTGAAAATGCCATCCTACCAAAAGCAATCTACAGATTTAATGCAATTCCCATCAAAATACCAAAACAATTCTTTACAGACCTTGAAAGAACAATTCTCAATTTCATAGAGAAAAACAAAAACCTCAGAATTGCTAAAACAATCCTGTATAACAAAAGATTGTCTGGGGGAATCTCCATCCCTGATCTCAAGCTGTACTATTGAGCAATAGTAATAAAAACTGCACGGTACTAGCATAGAGCAGCATGGTAGATCAATGGAGTCTAATAGAAGACCCAGAAATAAACCCACACATCAATGGAAGCTCAATTTTTGACATAGAAGCCAAATCCATACAATAGAAAAAAGATAGCATCTTCAACAAATGGTGATGGTCTAATTGGATGTCTATATGTAGAACAATGCAAATAGATCCATATGTATTATGCTACAAAAACTAAAGTCCAAGTGGATCAGGACCTCAACATAAAACCAGACACACTAAACCTGTTACAAGAAAAATGGGAAAGAGCCTTGAACTCATTGGCACAGGAGACAACTTCCTAAACAGATCACCAACAGCATAAGCTCTGAGCTCAACAATCAATAAATGAGACCTCATAAAACTGAAAAGCTTCTGTAAAGCAAAGGACACTGTCATCAGAACAAAATGACAGCCTACAGACTTGGAAAGTATCTTCACCAACTCTATATCTGAAAAAGGCTAAGATCCAGAATATGTAAAGAACTCAAGATGTTCAAAAGCAACAAATCAAGTAATCCAACTAAAAAATGGGGTACAGAGCTAAACAGTGAATTCTCAATAAAGGAATATTGAATGGCAGAGAATCACTTAAAGGAATGCTCAATTTCCTTAGTCATCAAATAAAAATGACCCTAAGATTTCACCTAACACCCATCAGAATGGCTAAGACCAAAAACTCAAGTGACAATACATGCTGAAGAGGATGTGGAGAAAGGTGAACCCTCCTTCATAGCTGATGGGAATGTAAACTTGTACAACCACTTTGGAGGTCAATCTGGTGCTTTCTCAGAAAATTAGAAATAGTGATACCTCAAGATCTAGATATACCACTCCTAGGCATATATATATATATATATATATATATATATATATATGTATATATATATATATATACATATTGAAGTATACAACAATGACATTTCCTCAACCATGTTCATAGAAGCTTTATTTGTAATAGCCTGAATCTGGAAACAACCCAGATGTCCCTCAACAGAGGAATGGATGCAGAATTTGTGGTACATTTACACAATGGAATACTACTCAGCTATTAAAAGCAAGGAAATCATGAAATTTGCAGGCAAATGGTGGGAATTATAAAAGATCTCTGTAAGTGAGTTATCCCAGAAGCACAATGACACACGGGGCATATACTCACTTCTAAGTGGATATTAGACATATAATATAGGATAAACACACTAAAATCTGTACCCCTAAAGAAGCTAAGCAAGAAGGAGGACCCTGGGTAAGGTGATCAATCCTCACTCAGAAAGGCAAATGGGATGGACATCGCAAAAGGGAGAAAACAGGGAACAGGACAGGAGCCTACCTCAGAGGGCCTCTGAAACACTCTACCCTGCAGTTTATTGAAACAGATGTTGAGACTTATAGCCAAACTTTGGGCAGAGTGCAGGGAATCTGGTGAAAATGGCAGAGATAGAAAGACCTGGAGGGGACAGGAGTTACACAAACAGAGCAACAGAACCAAAAATTCTGGGCCCAGGGTTCTTTTCTGAGACTGATACTCCAACCAAGGACCATGCATGGAGATAACCTAGAACTCCTGCACAGATGTAGCCCATGGCAGCTCAGTGTCCAAGTGGGCTCTCTAGTAAGGGAGACAGAAGCTGTCTCTGAGATTAAATGAACTTACTGGCTGGCTCTTTGATCACCTCTGCCTGGTGGGGGCAGGGAAGTCTTAACAGGCCACAGAGGAAGATAATGCAGACCATCCTGATGAGATCTGATAGGCCAGGGTCAGATGGAAGGGAAGGAGGACCACCACTATCAGTGGACTGTGGGAGGGGCATGTGGGTACAAGGGAGGGACTACAGCTGGTATACAAAGTGAATAAATTGTAATTAATAAAAATAAATTAATTTTTAAAAGAATATATATAAATATATATATTTTTTCAATACATATAAATATATATATATTGAAGAAACATGGTGGACTTTAGAGAAGTCAGAATCACCCAAACTCTGGGCATGAATGGAGAAAGCTGGCCTTAGTTCACATTGCTTCTGGTGACTGTGAGGAAGGCTTTCCTTGGAGACAGTTTCCACATAACAGGAGTGATGTTTCAGTCTGCTCACAACAGAAACCTAAGCACCAGACACAAGGTGTCTGGGGACTGTGACCAAAACAAGAACCGGGAATTGGGTGGAACAAGTACCTTCAGGCTGGAAATTCAGAGGACACAGGAACCTTAGTGTTTAAGATATAGTACTTAGAGTATGTTTTAAAGTCTGAAAAGTGATGCACAAATACACAGTGACCCCCAACATTAGGATTTTAAATAAAGGTGGGATTTTTTTTCTCTGTCAGGAACCTGCATCTGCAAATGCATATACCTCTATACCTCGGTCTTCTTTCCAAGGATTTCAAATAGATGTCTCCGAACCAGAAAGCTCTAAAAGGATGCAAGCATCCACTTAAGAGCTCTTGTGTAAGTATAGCGTTTGTGATTTCAGTTTGTTAGTTTTGAACTTGTTTTTGCAATAGGAAATGAGATACAACCAATTTGCCATCATTTAACTGAAACAATTGCCTAATGATTAAAAATTCACATACACAGACACATGCACACTCATACACCTACACACCCACCCACAGACATGCATGCACACACACACAAATGCACACTCACCCCACACACACCCACATGCCCTTGCACACATAACCCCTTCCTCCCCATATACACTCATGAAGCCATTAGGTCTGAGTCTCTGGGATTCTCATGGTAAGCAGCAGGTTGCTTGTCTTCCCAGAAGGGAAACGGGCCCTTCGGGGAATGCAATCCATTCCCAGCACAAGATTGATGTTTGTGGGAACAGATGGATCGCAAAATGTGAGGCTGCAACTTCAGCTGCACCTCGCCCTCACATACATGGGGCTTGAATGGCATGTGGAGGCGGGGTGGTGAGTGAGTGAGTGGGATGTGTGTATGTGGGTAACATGAGCCTGAGAAACGGGAAGGACTTCTGTGATACAGAGACAGATACTGAAGAAAAATAAAATAAAACATAAAGGAGGAGGTTGGTAGAAAGACAGGCAGATGAGGACAGATGGGCAGATGAGCACTTTGAGGACACTGAGGACACAGTGCTATCCAGGATCGAGAGAATGATTTCCCCCTTCTAGGTAACATGCACTGTAAGACTACAAACCAAGAAAATCAAACTGATGGATAAGGTGTGGGGCTTGGCTGAGGACTGGAATGCTGGCCGTGCCTCGCTGCAGCAGATTTCTCAAAGAGATGCACAGAGCCACCTTAAATCTATTTTATGTCCCCATTCCTTTCAGGAAATGAGGGTGGGGAGGATCTCAGAGGCCTGACTTCAGAGATGATTCTTACAATGCCAGTGTGCACAGCACACTGTAGAGTCCTGTGGTGCTTTAGAAGCATTATAGAGGAAGCTTTGGAGGAAGGAGGCATTACGTTTTGCCTGTGTCCCTGTGATGAACATAAGCACACATTTTAATTCTCATTAATACTGAAATGATTTTATTAGGCACCGCAAAACTTCTAATTAGAATTTCAGAATAGTAATTAAGTGAAATCCATTTTCCATTAGGAGACTGAAGCAAGTATAAGGAGTTAACGAACAGTTTCCATGGGTGTCTGAGGAAATCCCGGCTTCCCTGTGCAAGGTGGAAGGGAAGGGGCAGGATGGAGACTGTCTGCAGGGCACATGCTGTTTTAGACATTTTTGAGTCTCTGCAGATGTTACCAACATACCAAAATGCTTGCTTTCTTGTTTTTCTTTTTGATGTTTGCCATTCTATCTATCTATCTATCTATCTATCTATCTATCTATCTATCTATCTATCTATCTATCCATCCATCCATCCATCCTTCTCTTTACATTGCAACCACAGTTTTCCCTCACTCTTCCCCATCCAAGTCTTTCCCCCACGTGGCCACTGCCCACCCCTATCTACTGATCCTCACTTCTCTTCAGAATAGGGAAAGCCTCCCAAGGATAGCAACAAAACACAGCATATCAACTTTCAGTAAGACTACGTACCTCCCCTTCTATTACGGCTATACAAGGCAACCCAGTATGAGGAAAAGGGTCCCCCAAACCGGTAAAAGAGTCAGAGATAACCCCTGCTCCCTCTGTTAGGAGCCCCACAAGAAGACCAAGCTACATAACTGTAAAATACATGCAGATGTTCTAGGTCAGTTCCATGCAGGCTCCCTGGTTGTTGGTTCAGTCTCCATGAACCCCTATGAGCCCTGGATAGTTCATTTTGTGAATGTTCTTGCGGTGCCCTTAACCCTCCTAACATTCTTCACCATCTTTGAAAGTATTCCCTTATCTCTGCCTAATGCTTGGCTGTGGATCTCTGCTTCCGTTTTTATTAGTTGTTAGATGAAGCCTTGATGATGCCAATTGGGCTAGACAGCAATCTATGAGTATAGCAGAATACCATTAGGAATCATTTCATTGACTTTGTGATTTGATAGTCATGTTTGGTTCTATCCCATATCTCGGGGCTGTCCAGTCTCCGGGTTCTGGCCCTCCAGGCAGCGTCAGGGCTAAGTCCCTCTCCTGTCATGGTTCTCAAGCTGGACCAGTCATTGTTTGGCCCCTCCCACAATTTCTGCACAAGCTTCATGCCAGGACATCTTGTAAGGAAGACAAATTGTAGGCTGAAGGTATTGTGGTCCGATTGGTGTCCCAGTACCTCCCCTGGAAGTCTTGACTAGTTACAGGAGAGAGCCATTCCAGGCTCTGTATCTTCCATTGCTGGGATTACTCTCATAGACACCAAGGAGTTTCCATTGCACTAAGTTTTAGCTAGGATGGAGATAATCGTAATCCTAATATGCTCTCCTTCCATCCTCCCCATCTGATCCCTTCTGTGCCTGTTCCTGTCCCTGTCCACATGCCCAATCAACATACCCTTCCCAGGGAAATTCATACATCCCTTCTTGAGTCTTCTTGTTACTTAGCTTCTCTGGTTCCATGCATTATAGTGTGGTTATCCTTTACTATATAGCTAAGATCCACTTATAAGTCAGTGCATACCAGGTTTGTCTTTCTGAGTCTGGGTTACCTCAATCAGAATGGTGCTTTTTTATTTACATCTATTTGCCTGCAAATTTTATGATGTCATTAATTTTAACAGTTAAGTAATATTCCATTGTGTAAGCATACAAATTTTTTTCATTGGTTAGTGGACATCTAGGTTGTTTCTGGACTAATAAGCTATTGTGAACATAGCATGCTTGGTATAAAGCATGCTTGTGGTATAATGGAGTGTTCTTTAGGTGTATGTTTAAGAGTGTTATAGTTGGGTTTTGAGGTAGAGCTATTTCCAATTTAATTAGAAAGTGTCAGATAATTTCCAAAATAGCTGTACAAGTTTTCATTCCCACTATCAATGGAGGAATGTTCCTTCCCATTGCTCCACATCTTCACCAACATTAACTATTATTTATGTAGCCATTCTGGCAAGTATAAGATGGAATCTCAGAGTCCTTTTGATTTCCATTTCCCTGATGACAAAGTAGGTTGAACATTTCTTTAAGTTCTTCTCGGCCAATTGAGATTCCTCTGTTGAGAATTCTCTGATTAGCACTATACACCATTTTTTTTCATTTTTTAAAAAAAATATTTATTTATTTATTTATTTATTTATTTATTTATTTATTTATTTATTTATTATGGTTTGTTCACTTTGTATCCCAGCTGTAGCCTCCTCCCTTGCCCCCTCCCCAGCCCACTCTCCCTCCCTTATCTCTTCCCATGCCCTTCTCCTAGTCCACTGATAGGGGAGGTCGTCTTCCCTTTCCCTCTGACCCTAGTCTATCAGGTCTCATCAGGACTGGCTGCATTGTCTTCCTCTGTGACCTGATAAGGCTGCTACCTCCTCAGGGGGAGGTGATCAAAGAGCCAGCTACTGAGTTCATGTCAGAGACAGTTCCTGTTCCCCTTATTAAGGAACCCACTTGGAGACTGGCTGCCATTGGCTACATCTGTGCAGCGGTTCTAAGTTATCTCCATGCATGGTTCTTTGTTGGAGTATCAATTTCAGAAATGACCCCTGCACACAGATTTTTTGGTTCTTTTGCTCTACTTGTGTAGCTTCTGTCTCCTTCAGGTCTTTCAATCTCCCCCTTCTTTCATAAGATTCCCTGCACTGAGCCCAAAGCTTGGCTATGAGTCTCAGCATCTGCTAGTAGACTCTTTCAGAGGCCCTCTGAGGTAGGCTCCTGTCCTGTTCCCTGTTTTCTCCCTCTTGTGATGTCCATCCTGTTTTCCTTTCTGAATGAGGAATGAACATGTTATCCATGGTCCTCTTTCTTGCTTAGCTTCTTTACATGTACAGATTTAATATGTTTATCCTATATTGCATGTCTAATATCCACTTATTAGTAAGTATATAACCAGTGTGTCTTTCTACTTCTGGGATACCTCACTCAGAATGATCTTTTCTAGTTCCCACCATTTGCCTGCAAATTTCATGATTTCCTTGTTTTTAATTGCTGAGTAGTATTCTATCATGTAAATGTACCACAATTTCTCTATCCATTCCTCCTTTGATGGACATTTGGGTTGTTTCCAGATTCTGGCTATTACGAATAAAGCTTTTATGAACATGGTTGAGGAAATGTCCTTGTTGTATACTTGAGCGTATTTTGGATATGTGCATAGGAGTGGTATAGATGGATTATTTTTTACAATATTTTTAATTTATTTATTTTTCATTAATTACAGTTTATTCATTTTTATCTCAGCTGTAGCCTCCCCCTTATCTCTTCCCAATCCACTTTCTCTCTCCTTCATCTCCTCCCATGCCCTTCTTGAAGTCCACTGATAAAGGAGGTCCTTCTTCCATTCCATCTGACCCTAGCCTATCAGGTCTCACCAGAACTGGTTGCATTGTGTTCCTCTGTGGCCTGGTAAGGCTGCTACTCCCTCAGGGGGGAGGTGATCAAAGAGGCAGTCATTGAGTTCATGTCTGAGACAGTCCCTTTTCCCATTACTAGGGAACCCACTTGGAGACTGAGCTGCCATGGGTTAGGTCTGTGCAGGGCTTCTAAGTTTTCTCCATGCATGATCCTTGGTTGGAGTATCAGTCTCAGAAAAGACCCCTGTGCCAAAAGTTTTTGGTTCTTTTGCTTTCTTTGCGGAGTTCCTGTTCCCTCCCTCTCTTTCATTTTCCCCTTCTTTCATCAGATTCCATGCACTCTGACCAAAGTTTGGCTATGAGTCTCAGCATCTGTTTCGATACCCTGCTGGGTAGAGTCTTTCAGAGGCCCTCTGTGGTAGGCTCCTGTCCTACTCCCTGTTTTCTCCCTCTTCTGATGTCCATTCTGTTTGTCTTTCTGAGTGAAACTTTAGCATCTTACCCAGGTTCCTTGTTCTTGCTTAGCTTGTTTAGGGGTACAGATTTTAGTATGTTTATCCTATATTATATGCTTAATATCCACTTAGAAGTGAATGTATACCCGATGTGTCTTTCTGCTTCTGGGATACCTCACTTAGGATAATGTTTTTTAGTTCCGACCCTTTGCCTGAAGATTTCATGATTCCCTTGTTTTTAATTACTGAGTGGTGTTTCTGTATCCAGTCCTCTATTGAGGGACATCTGGGCTGTTTCCAGATTCTGGTTATTATGAATAAAGCTGCTACGAACATGGTTGAGGAAATGTCCTTGTTGCATAATTGAGCATATATTGGATATATGCCTAGGAGTGGTATAGCTAATGGTATAGCTAGTGGTAGCAGTATTCCTATTTTTCCGAGAACTCTCCAGATTGACTTTCCAAAGTGGTTGTACAAGTTTACATTCCCACCAGCAAAGGAAGAGAGTTCCCTTTTCTCTATGTCCTCTCCAGCATGTGTTGTCACTTGAGTTCTTGATCTCATCCATTCTGATGGATGTAAGGTGAAATCTCAGGCTCATTTTTATTTGCATTTCCCTGATGACTAAGCGTCCCTTTAGGTGTTTCTCTGCCATTCAATATTCTTCTATTGAGAACTGTCTATTTAGCTCTGTACTCCATTTTCTAATTGGATTACTTGATTTGTTGCTTTTTAACTTCTTAAGCTCTTTATAACTTCTGGAAATTTGATTAGTTTGTTTGTTGATGTCTCGCTTCTTCAGTTCTTTATATAGTTTAATAATAACCCTCTGTCAGATATGGGTGGGGTAAGTGAAGATCTTTTCCCATTCTGTAGGCTGCCTTTTTGTCCTATTGATGGTGTCCTTTGCCTAACAGAAGCTTTTCCATTCCATAAGGTCATATTTTTAATTGTCTATTTAGTGCCTGCAGTAGTGGACATACTAGCTTTCAATATAGGAAGTCTTGGTAGCCATGGTTCATATGAATCCACTTCCTTTTCAAATGTAGTGTTCTTAATGAGAATGGTTATACATCTTCCTACTTATCAGGCTGCCTCTTTCATCAGCTTCTTTCAAAGGATATCAAGGCACCCATAGTCGATACTTACACAATTTCTCTTTGTTTATGAAGTTTGCCTATTCCACAAAGCATTTGAGAATTGGTGGGGAAGTATAATTAACAACAAAATATCCCTTTCAGTTCAGAAATATGGTCATCAAAGTAGCAGAGAAATAGAATAGCCTAATGTTGAGTGAATATTCAGCTAAGATGTGAAACCTTTTGGCGGTTACAGGTCAAGATTGCATAGACCTAAGTTGCAGATTTCATTACAGAGCATGGAATCACATTCTGTTCATGCATTTAAAATGAATAGTAACAGCTCTGTCAAATGAGGCTCCATTATTGTTGGATCACCTCAAACTTCACTAGTTAGTGGTCTCAGTAACTCTTAGAGAGATCTGACTCACTTTATCGAAGAAAGGCAAATGTCTCCAACCTTGAAAGGAGGCATTTCAGTAGGAATGCCTCCTACCACATATGTTCATTGATGACCTATTCATGTCCATCAACAGATGAATGGATAAAGAAAATGTGGTACATACACCCAAAATTTTATTCTACTAAAAAAAAAACATAATTAGCAACTTTGCAGAGAAATAGATGCAAATGGAAAATGCTGTATCAAGTGATGTAACCCAGGATCAGAAAGAAAGTATGTTTCCTTGCATGGGTGGATACAAATTCTCTTTTTATACATTTATATTTATGCAAAGTGAGCATATGTGGAAGCCAGGGAACTCTGACCATGAGCAGACAAAAAAAATTGATGAAGGTGGGTATAGAAAGTAATAGAGTATACATGAGAGTAGAGGTGGGTGCAATGGAAATGGAAGAGGTTCAGCTGGGATAGAGAAGAGGAGGCAGGGCAATGCAAGAGGGAAGGTGAAGAGAGGAATCAACCGAAACTATGTACAGGAGTACCATAAGGAAAACTGTAACCATATATTCTAATTAACATAAACAAGTAACTAAGGTATTATGGGGGTTTGATGCTAAGCACAGGCCCATTACATCTTTAAACCCTCAACATTATTTCAGGAAGAAGGAAGTCCTCACTGTGATGAGGTCTCCCAAGTACATGATCTCAGAGAGCAGACGTGAGGGGATTTTTTTTTCTTTACAGAAAGAAATAATCCTTGTTTTCTATTTGATTTCCCTTCAGAGATAGAATGGGTTGCACAATTTCATGAAAATGCAAAGTTTAAATAACAAAGAATTGCAAAATTATTGTCTAGATTTTTGGAACATGAATTTTCAGCCTGTCAAGGGAAATAAAGTGATTGTCAAGGCATCCTCAGGCCTGAGGAGAGGGAATGAGTGGGCCTTTCCGCCAGGAGACCATTCAGCCAGTGTGGGCATTGCTCTCCATGGCATCCTTCCGGAGAGGCTCTCCATCTCCCTGACTCACATAATGAGTTCCCTGAAATACCTGGAAGAGCCATATAAAAGCACAGAGAGTTAAATTATATCAGATATATGCAGCTGCAAGAGCCAAGTCCTAGAATCAGCCAAGGTGTCCAGCAACAGAAACATAGTGAGAGGGAAGTCCCATACATACACAGTGGAGCTATGCCCAGATACTAGGAATGTGGAAGGATGCTACTTGAAGGGAAATGGATGCAAGAGGGACCAGCAGGCTAAGTGAACTACCTAAGACCCAGGAAGACAAACGTTTTCTAAAATGGAGCCAAGAGGGCAGAAAGGAAATAGACCTAGGTTTTGTTTGGCATGGATAGGAGAGGGTAAAGGGGAATATGGTCAAAATATGTATTCTATGCCAATAAGATATCATTAGAAAAACCAAGACTATACAGTATAAATATTTAACCACACCATATTCCTGATTAATCACATTCAGAGATTTCTCTGTTTATTTGCTATAGTTCAGAAGAAGGCTTTACTTCTACTTGACATAGCTGGGCAAAGCTAAGGGAGGGCTCATGTACCTGGAATACTGGATATTGACAAGATTCTGGAAAAGCTATAGTCGTTGCTTTCAGGTGTGTACCCACTGGTGATCCCTCTAGGCTCTAATGGTTAGTCCCAACCAAGTGATCACGAAGATGGCCCTGGGTAGGCTAAATGTCACCAAACAAAACCTAAAGTCATTAATATTGCAAAGGGGCTGATAAGGAAGAGGATCATGACAGGGATGGAAAAGAGGTAGGGAAGGGGAGAAAAATCATAATGCACTGTGTGTGTGTGCGCGCGTGTGTGCACGCATACCTGCTTTTGAAATTGTCAAAAAATAAATTAAAAGAAAATAACGGAGGGGGTTCCAAGATGGCAGCGCCCAGAGGACACTCTTTCTGACCAGCAGTACAGCAGGATCTGCATCAATGCAATTCCTATCAAATTACAATTCTTTACAGACCTTGAAAGAAAAATCTCAACTTCATATGGAACAACAAGAAACCCAGAATTGCAAAAACAATCCTCTACAGTAAAAGATCTTCTGGAGGTTTCTCCATCCCTGACCTCAAGCTGTAGTATAGAGCAACAATACTAAAAACTGCATGGTACTAGCATAGAAACAGACTGGTGGATCAATGGAATCGAATAGAAGACCCTGAAATAAATCCACACACTTATGGACACCTGATATTGGACAAAGATGCCAAAACCATTCAATGGAAAAGAGGCAGCATCCTCAACAAATGGTGCTGGTTTAACTGGCTGTCTACATGTAGAAAAATGCAAATAGATCCACACTTATCACCCTTAACAAAACTAAAGTCCAAGTGGATCAAAGACCTCAATATAAAACCAGAGAGACTAATCCACTTAGAAGAAAAAGTGGGGAAGAGCTTTGAACTCATTGACACAGGAGATAACTTCCTGAAGAGAACACCAACAGCACAGACTCTAAGAGCAACAATCAATAAATGGGACATCGTGAAACTGAAAAGCTTCTGTAAAGCAAAGGACACTGTTGTCAGAACAAAACAACAGCCTGCAGATTGGGAAAGGATCTTCACTAACCCTATATCTGACAGAAGACTAATAACCAGTATATATAAAGAACTCAAAAAATTAAACAGCAACAATTCAAATAATCCGAATTAAAAATGCAGTACAGAACTAACAGAAAATTCTCAATAGAAGAACATCGAATGACAGAGAAACATTTAAAGAAATGCTCAACATCCTTACTCATCAGGGAAATGCAAATCAAAACAACCCTGATATTTCACCTTACACCCATCAGAATGGCCAAGATCAAAAACTCAAGTGACAACACATGCTGGAAAGGATGTGGAGAAAGGGGAAACCCTCCTCCCCTGCTGGTGCAAATGTAAACTTGTATAACCACTCTAGAAATCAATCTGGTGCTTCCTCAAACAACTAGGAATAGCATTTCCTCAAGATCCAGCTATTCCACTCCTAAGCATATATCCAAAAGAGGCTAAAGTACACAATAAGGACATTTGCTCAACCATGTTTTTAGCAGCTTTATTTGTAATAGCCAGAAGCTAGAAACAACCTAGATACCCCTCAACTGAGGAATGGATACAGAAATTGTGGAATATTACAATGGAATATTACTCAGCCATAAAAAACAAGGATATCATGAAATTTGCAGGTAAATGGTGGGAACTGGAAAGGATCATCATGAGTGAGCTATCCCAGAAGCAGAAAGACACACACGGTATATACTCCCTCATATAGACATATACTATAGGATAAAACTACTAAAATCTGTATACCTAAAGAAATTAATCAAGAGGGAGGACTCTTGCTAAAATGCCCAATCCCTATCCAGAAGGGCAAAGGGGATGGACAACGGAAGAAGGAGAGAGCAGGGAATGGGTCAGGAGCCTGCCATGGAGGGCCTCGGAAGGGCTCTGCCCTCCAGACTATCAAAGCAGATGCTGAGACTTATGGCCAACACTTGGGCAGAGGGGAGTGGGAAATAGTGGGATCTGGAGAGGACAGGAACTCCATATGGAGAGCAACAGAACCTAGTGGTCTGAGCACAAAGTTCTTTTCCTGAGACTGATGGTCCAACCAGGTACCATGCATAGAGGTAGCCTAGGACCCCTGCACAGGTGTGGCCCATGGCATTTCAGTGTCCAAGTGGGTTCCATACTAATGGGAACAGGGACTGTCTCTGACCATGAACTGATTGGGCTGTTTTTTGATCACCTCCCCCTAATGGGGGAGCAGCCTTGCGGGCCACAGAGGAAGACAATGCAGCCACTCCTGATGAGACCTGATGGACTGGGATCAGAAGGAAGGAAAGGAGGACCTCCCCTATCGGTGGTCTTGGGGAGGGACACGGGTACAGAGGGGAAGGAAGGGAGGGGTTGGGATGGGAGGAGGGAGGGAACTACAGGTATATATAAGGTGAATAAAGTGTAATTAATAAAAAATTTAATAAAAAAGAAAATAATGCCTATATGTTTGATTTAAACCAGTTATCTAAAATAGACCTTTCCTCTACTCCCTAGAATAGCAGGAGTCCTGAGCTGGTCTTGAAATGAAGGCTTACTCCCTTGGTCCTAAGCCAGAGTTGCTAGGCAACCTGCACTCAGCCCCTCCCATCGTTGGCACTGATGGGGGTTCCTCCAAGAGCCTTCAGGCCACACCTGGGTGCCAGGCAGGTGTCTGGAAAAGAAGTCTTCTTTTGAGAACATTTGCCTTTAGGAAATTGTTATTATTATTATTTAAAATTTCAGCTTAATCAAAGCATATAAAATAAGCTTTAATAACCTTGAAGGTATAATTATAGTTTTGTGAAGTATGAGGTTTTACAGAATTGAATAATCATAACAGAGGGAGGATTAAATATAGACAAGAAGGCAGCAATATACTGGTGTGGCAAGTCCTTTTAACTATCAGGTTAAGATAATAACTTTTGAAAGTTGGCCCTTGTGGAGAAGGCTGAGAAGGAGTCTAAGTGGCTCTGATGCAGATGAGCAAGACAGAACAGAACAGAATATGCTTTTAATTAATGTAACATGTAAAATACAAAATACTTTGGTGAGCTTTTTCTTATTTAATTATGAATCTTTGCCCAAGCTGTCAAATTTAACTTTGGTAATTTAATATGATAATTGTATATCATGAATTAAAAGCAAATTTAGCATCTCAGGGAAGAGATTGGTTAAATATTTTGTACTAAAATAAAATAAGAACAGTGACTAGGGCAAATTTAAAACAATTGGCCGTGTGAGTTTTTAATAAAGCTTAAATTAAGAAAGAACTGATACTTTTTTCTTCTGTCCATCTAACAATTTTAGAAATCAAAAAGCATGTTAAGGTAATTTAAAAAGCAAACATGAGAAGTTCGTGTTTTGCTTCTGGAGATGCTTAATGAAATAGTACCTCTGTTAACATGGTTCAGAATTAAAATTATTTCATATCCTGGGTCAGATTGTAAACCACCTCCCCAAATGTACACTGAAGCTCTCGTGCCTAATGTGTCAGAAATTTACTAGTTTCAAGAAAGCATTTGCAGAGGAATAAAACCACATGACCAGGAGGTCCTGATCGCACATGACTAAAATCTTTATTGAGACATAACATGAGACATAGGTGTGCACAGCAGGATGACCCAGAGCTAAGGTGGTTGCAACATATGACCTCATGCTATGGAATGCCCAATGTAAAGGACTGATTGGAGGTAGAAGGATGGAAGAGCTTTCACTCATGTGCTACAGAGTGTTATGTCCTGCTGCCTTTTTGATCAAGGACTTTTTATTTAAAAAGTATTTATTTACTCATTTTACATCCCAACCATAGCCCCCTTCCTCCTCTCTTCCTGTTGTTACCCTCATTCCTTATTTCCCCACCCCCCTCCTAAGTTCCTCAGAGAAAGGGAGCTCCTCCCAACCCTCCCCAGATCATCAAGTTGCATGAGAACTGAGCATCTCTTCTTTGCTTGTGGCCTGGCAAGGTAGCCCTGCCAGGGGTAAGTGAATAAAAAGGAGGTTACAGAGTCCGTGTCAGATACATCCCCTGCTCCCCTTACTAGCAGACCAGCATGAAGCCTAAGATGCCCATATGCTACATCTGTGTAGGTGGCATAGGTCCAGGCTATGCATGGTTCTTCATTGGTGCTTCACTCTCTGCAAGCCCATCTGGGCCCTTCTTATTTGGCTCTATTCATCTTCTTTTCAATTCATGGCATCCCCATGTCCTTATATCATTCCCCTCATTTTCC
Source organism: Pachyuromys duprasi (assembly GCA_028658305.1). NCBI lineage: Eukaryota > Metazoa > Chordata > Mammalia > Rodentia > Muridae > Pachyuromys > Pachyuromys duprasi. The sequence continues at coordinate 109,874,044 of CM053764.1, read as the reverse complement.
CACAAGACTCCCTTTGCTTCGCCCAATGTTTGGCTTTGAGCCTCAGCATCTGTGTTGATGCATTGCTGGGTGGTACCTCTCGGAGGACAGCTATGTTAGACTCCTGCCTGCAAACATAGCAGAATATCACTAATAGTGTCAGGAGTTGGAGAGACCCATGGGATGGGTCTCAGTTTGGTCCTGGCATTGGATGGGAATCTCCTCCTTCTCTGTTCTATGTTTGTCCCTGATCATCTTGTTAGCAGGGTAAATTTAGGGTCTAAGTTTTTATGGGTGGATTGGTGTTCTCCCTCCAGTAGGAGTCCTGTCTAGTTAGAAGGTATCCTTTCAGTCTCCATGACCCCTTCTACTAGGAGCCTTAGCTGTTTTCACCACCCTATCACCCTAAGTGCCTACCCTGTCCTAGGTATGCAGCTTATCAGAGATGCCTCTGTCCATGGTTTCTCTTCTCTCTGCAGGTCCTCTGTCCTCCCAGCTCCTGCTCTCCTAAGGTCTGATCTCCACCCTCATTTCTCTCTGCAGTTCCTCTCCACCTTTTCTCCTCTCTTCCACCACTTCTGCTGTTAGTTATATTCCCCCATTTTGAGTGAGATTTAAGCATACTCCGTTTGGTCCTCATTGTTACTTATTTTCTTTGGAAGAAATTAATAAATCACTTATGAAATACAGAAAAATATAATCAAAGGTGAAGGAAATGAATAAAATAGTTGAAGACCTGAAAATGAAAATAGAATCAATAAAGAAAATACAAATTGAGGAAATTCTAGAGATGAAAACTTAAGGAAGAGAACAGTAACTGCAGAGGTAAGCATCACCAACAGAATACAAGAAATGAAAAAGAGAATCTCAGGCATAGAATATATAATTGAAGAAATTGATACATCTGTCAAAGAAAGTATTAAATCTAAAACATTCCTGACACAAAACATTCAAATATCAAGGATACCATTAAAATACAAAACCTAACAATAATAGGAGTAAAAGAAATAGAAGATTCCTGGCTCCAAGGACCAGAAAATATTTTCCAAGAAAATCCTAAAAGAAAGTTTCTCCAACCTAAAGAGAGATACTGTTCAACATACAAGAGGCTTACAGAACACCAAATAGATTAGACCAGGCAATCCTTCTGCCACATAATAATCAAAACACCAAATGTACAGAACAAAGAAAAAAGACATTAAAAGCTGCCAGGGACAAAGGCCAAGTAACATATAAAAGCAGACCTATCAGAACCACAACTGACTTCTCAATAGAGATTGTAAAAGCCTTAAGGGCCTAGGAAGATGTCTTTCAGATTCTAAGAAACCACAGATGTCAGCCCAGCCTGCTATATCCAGCAAAGGTTTCAATCACCACAGATAAAGAAAACAAGACATTCTATGACAAAACTAAATTTAATCAGTATCTGTGAGCAAACCCAGCCCTACAGAGGTGCGAGAAGAAAAACTCGAACCCAAGTAGGTTAAGTACACCCAAGAAAACACAGCATATAAATAACTTCAAAACAGCAAAACCCAAAGACAAGCACACAAACGCACTACCACCAGCTACATCATAATAAAAAGAACTAACAATCATTGTTCCTTAATATCTCTCAACATCAATGGACTCAACTCTCCAATAAAAAGAAACAGGCTAACAGAATGGATGTGTAAATATTACTCAAAGTTCTGCTGAATATAAGAAACACACCTCAGCAACAAAGACACATATTACCTCAGAGTAAAGGGCTGAAAAAAATTTTTACAAGCAAACAGACCCAACAAGCAAGCTGTAGTAACCAGCCTAATATCTAATAAAATAGACTTTCAACCAAAATTAATCAATATTGTCAAGGAAGGATACTTCAAAGGAAGAATCCACCAAAAGAACATCTTAATCCTGAACATCTATGCCCTAAATACAAGGGCACCCACATTTGTAAAAGAAACACTATTAAAGCTTAAATTGCAATTGATCCCCACACATTTATAATGGGAGACTTCAACACCCCACTCTCACCAATGGACAAATCATTGAGACATAAACTAAATAGAGAAATGATAAAAAATAATAGATGCTGTGGATTAAATGGACCTAATAGATATTTACAGAACTTTTATTCAAGCAAAAGAATATATGTTCTTCTCAGCACCACACAGAACATTCTCCAAAAATGACTATTTAGTAAGTGACAAAGCAAACCCCAAACTATACAGGAAAATCAAATTAACTATTGTACCTTATCAAATCACCATGGATTAAAACTGGACTTCAACAACAGCAGTAAAAAGAAAACACCTACAGAGTCATGGAAACTGAACAACTCCCTACTCAATGACCACTGGGTCAGGGAAGAAATAAAGAAAGAAATTAAAGACTTCCTAAAATTCAATGAAAATGAAGGCACAACATACCCAAACTTATGGGACACAATGAAAGCAGTGCTAAGAGGAAAGTTCATAGCACTAAGTACCTTCATAAAGAAATTGGAGAGTCTCATACTAGCAACTTAAGAGCTCACCTGAAAGCTTTAGAAAAAAAAAAAAAAAAGAAGCAAACACACACAAGAGAAGTAGACAGCTGGAAATAATTAAACCCAGGGCTGAGTGGACTACTGGGAATAAACTCAGGGCTGAAATCAATAAGTAATAAACAAAGAAAACAATACAAAGAATCAACAAAACAAAGACCTGATTCTTTGAGAAAATAGACAAACCCTTAACCAAACTAGTTAAAAGGCAGAGAGAGCCTATCCAAATCAACAAAATCAGAAATGAAAAGGGAGATATAACAACAGACAGTGAGGAAATTCAAAGAATCATTAGGTCTTACTTGAAATGTCTGTACTCCACAAAATTGGAAAATCTAAATGAAATGGACAATTTTTGATAGATTTTACTTACCAAAATTAAGTCAAGATCAGGGAAACAAATTAAATAACCTTATAACACCTATCGAACTAGAAGTGGTCATTAAAAGTTTTCCATCCAAAAGAATCCCAGAGCCAGATAACCATCACAGATAATCCCAGCACAGAATTCTACCAGACTTTCAAAGAAGGGTCAATACCAATATTCCTCAAACTATTCCATGAAATAGAAACAGAAGGAACATTGCCAAACTCATTCTATGAGACCACAGTCACCCTCATACCTATGCCACACAAGAACCAACAAAAAAGCATATTTTTCTTACGAACAATTGATGCAAAAATATTGAACAAAATACTCACAAACTGAACTCAAGAGCTCATCAGTGATATCATCCACCATGACTAAGTAGGATTCATACCAGGCATGCAAATGTGGCTCAAAAATCCATCAACATAATCCATTATATAAATAAACTAAAAGATAAAAAAAACCAAAAAACCTACATGATCATCTCATTAGATGCCAAAAAGTCAATTGACAAAATCCAGCAAACTCTGTGTTAAAAGTCTTGGAGAGATCAGGGATACAAGGCACATACCTAAGCACAATAGAGGCAATATACAGCAAGCCTATAGCCAACACCAAATTAAAAGAAGGAAAACTTAAAGCAATCCCACTGAAATCAGGGACAAAACAAAGCTGCCTACTCTTACCTTTTATCTTTAATATAGTACTTGAAGTCCTAGCCAGAGCAGTAAGACAACTAACGGAGATCAATGGGATAAAACTTGGAAAGGCTTGGGATACATAGTAGGACTATGTCTCAAAGCAGGGAAAAAAGATGGGGATGGGGTTGGAAAGATGCCTCTGGTTAAGTCATCACTGCTTTTGCAGACGACGCATGGCTTCCAGGACCCATGTGGTGGTTTACAGCCACCTCTGATTCCCATTCCAACGGATTTAAAGTCCTCTTCTGACTCCAGAGGTCTCATGCAGCTAGGCACACATACACATAAAATTAAATATTAATGAATCTTGCGGCAGGAGAGATGTCCCAGAACTTCAGAGCATTGCTATTCTTGCAGGGGACCTAAGTTTCAGGTGCCTGCAGCCACAGGAAGGCTGACACTGGTCCAGGGTATCTGGTGCCCTCTGCTGCCCTCAACAGGCACACATTCAGTGTACTTACATGGCAAGCAAAACACTTGTACACATAAAAGTAAATAGACATTAAAAAATCATTTCCATGGATACAATTCATGGCTATATGGTAGTACGGACTGCATATCACCTTGTCTTCTCCTACATCGTTTGTATTTAAGTTTCCCATTATACCAACTTTGTTGTTGTTGTTGTTTTTGTTGGGGAGGCTGATCTGGAACTTGAAATTCTGCCTCAGCTTCTCAGTTTCCAGCATCATTAAGTACACTTACAGTGGTGTATACTCATTACTCCACCAATCCATGAATAATTATCTTGTCATTCCAAACAACCTGGTCCCATTAAACACTATCTTTCCACCCCCACCTCCAAAAAAAAAAACTTAGAAGGGAAGAAAGTATTGCTATAAGCAGATGATATTATAGCATACCTAAGTGATCCAAAACTTTCACCAGAGAATTTCAAGAGCTTCAGCAGAGAGAATGGATACAACATTAATTTTTTTAAAAATCAATATATCTCTTGTGTACAAACAATAAACAGATTGGGAGAGACATTAGTGAAACTACACCCTTCACAATAGCCACAAATAATATAAAGAAAGTATTTTGGTATAACTCTAACCAAGCAAGTAAAAGACATGTATGACAAAAACTTCAAGTCTCTAAAGAAAAAGAACCTGAAGAAAATATCATTAGATGACAAGATCTCCCATGCACATGGATTAACACAGTAAAAATGGTCATATTACCATAAGCAATCTACTGATTAAATGCAATTCCCATCAAAATGCCAACACAATTATTTACACACCTTGAAAGAACAATTCTAAACTTCATATTAAAATACAAAAATCCCAGAATATACCATAATTTCTCTGTCCATTCTTCAGTTGAGGAACATCTAGGTTGTTTTCAGATTCTTGCTATTATGAATAAATCTTCTATGAACATATTTGAGAAGATGTCTTTGTTGCATGGTAGAGTATCTTTAGGGTATATGTTCAAAAGTGACATAGGTGGATCTTGAGGTAGAGCTATTCCCAAGTTTCTGAGAAAGTGGCAGATTTATTTTCAAAGTGATTGTATAAGTTTGCACTCCACCAGCAATGGAGGAGGGTTCCTCTTTCTCCACATCTTGCCAATATGTGCTGCCACTTGCTTTTTTTATTTTAGCCATTCTGAGGGGTATAAGATGGACTCTCAGAGTCATTTTTATTTGCATTTCCCTGATGACTAAGGATGATGAGCATTTCCTTGAGTGATTCTTGGCCATATAAGATTCCTGTTTTGAGAATTCTTGGTTTAGCTCTGTGTCCCATTTTTAATTGGATTATTTGGTTTGTTGGTGTTTATTTTCTTCAGTTCTTTATAAATTTTGGATACTGTTCTTTTTGTTGGGTGTGGGATTGGTGAAAATCTTTTCCTAATCTGTTAGACTGCCATTTCATTCTATTGACAATGTCCTTTGCCTACAGAAGCTTTTCAGTTTCAACAGTTCCTATTTATTAATTGTTGATCTTAGAGCCCAAGCTGTTGGTGTTCCATTTAGGAAGTTGTCTCCTGTGCCAATGAGTTCAAGGATCTTTTCCACTTTCTCTTCTAATAGATTTTAATGTATCTGTTAGTTTGTGTTTTTTTGACAAAGACAAAGCATACAATGGAAAAAAGAAAGCATAGTCAACAAATGGTGATGCTCTAACTGAATGTATACATGTAGATACATGCATATAATCCATATTTATCATGCTGCACAAAACTAAAGTCCAAGTAGATCAAAGACCTCAATGTAAAAAGATCTTCACCAATCCCATGTCTGACAAAGGGCTAATATCCAAAATATATAAAGAGCTCAAGAAATTAGACATCAACAAACCAAGTAATCCAGTTGGCCTTTTCCCCTGGCAGGTTTATTCATGATAGCCAGAATATAGAGACAACTTGGATCTCCCTCAACTGAAGAACGGATAAAGAAACCCTTGATCTAAGACTTTTAACCTCTGCTGAGCCAGCCTATTTCTGGTCTAATCTACGCCCTTTTTGGTGATTTGCATTAGCAGCCTTAAGCACGTCTCAAGAAACAATAAGGTGTCTTGCTCAGAAGACAATCCTAACATCAACAGAAGAAAGATAAGAAAAGTTCTCACAATCAACAATCTGAGAAAAGCCTGTTCTATTGAAGACTGGCCTATATGAGGACTTGCACAATCATGAGATGAAGATGATCTAAAAAGATGTCTTCTTTACCCCAGTCTACTATCACCTCTGGCTCTTACAGTACTGTGTCCCTCTTTCACAATGACCCTGGAGTTTTTAAGGGAGGGGTGATAATGATACAGATAATAATACAGATAATGATACAGGGCTGAGCCCTCTGCATTCTCTCTGTATTTTGACCTGCCATGGGGCAGGTCTCTGTATTAATCTCCATTTACTGCAAAAAGAAGCTTCCCTGATGAAGGTTGGTAGATTCACTAATTTATGTAGTAATATAAGAACTTGGGAACAGCTTATTATTTTGTTCACTTAGCAGAATAATAGGAGTAGATTTTCCCAATAAGGCCTATGACCTACTCAGCTGAGTTGCTGAGGCAGTATGTGCAAGACCCACACAAGACCAAGCCAGACAAAAGTTCCAGTATGGATGGTGGAGTCCCATCTCTGGCTTAGGAGCTACTTGCAAGTGATGGCTGCTGGAAGGGAAAATCAGCTTCCGTGAGGAAAGGAGCCTCTGATATCACCATACATACACCTGCAGTGGGTTGGGAAAAAAAGTTATGAAGTTGGGAGGTTAAAATGATGAGGCAGAGCTGAAAGGAGACAGTGAAGGTTGTGCTTGACCCAAACAGGTTATATTCATCTTTGGAATTCTCAAACAGTGCATACAATAATAAATCAAATAAAAACACATTTGAAATACTTTGAGCTTGTCACTGCTGACAAATATATAGAATAGGTCCATTCAAAGGGTCATCTTGAGTTAAGCAGGGATTTCTGGAGAAAGAAGGAAGGCTTGCTGTCTGGAAATAGCCTAAGGGGGCAGGAGTGTGGGCAGGTGGTAGTTGTGAGTTAGCAGGCCACCCCCAGGACATTCTCCATTCTGACAGGAGTGTCAGGGGCCAGCTACTTTGCTGTGTGTAGTACATGGTCAGAGTCTAATCCTTGTACTCTGTGTGTAATTTTTTTGTCTGTTTAGTGTAGCATATTTATTCTATGTGAGAATTTGTCTTTTCTGATACTTTTGTTCTACCATTTTCTTCAAAATTTTAGTATTCGGGCCACATAATAAATAAACCTATACTTTTAAAATGTGACATCAAAGTTCCTGTCCTGATTGCTTAGCAACTGCAATGCTGGCTGACCTGCTTCTGTGAAGGTACGGCAACTTTAACATGGGAAGAAACTGTGGAAAGAAACTATGTACTACAAGAACCTACACCCACTCCTACAAATGTGTCCTAAAACAGCTGCTCTTGAAATAGTACATTGCATTTACAATTCAGTAATGTCAATGAAGTCTGAGCTGGATAAAAAGAAGAGAGAACATTATATATCAGGTACAAAATGCGATTAAACCTCAAAATGGTGAGACAAGAAAGTAGCCTTCTTTTGTAGCCCACCCTAATGGATTGTGTTCTAAGCTCCATTGATCAACAGTCACCAATTCCCTCAGCTTTGAGTTAGCGTGCATTTTTGTTTTTAGGACTAAAAATGGCCTTATAAATGTACAACACAGACAGGGAGCTCAAAGTTATTTTTATTTAACAAATCATTTTTGAACAGCAACTTTGGACAGCATTTGGGTGAGGAACTGGAGATAAAAGGAAGAGTCAGAGTTCTGCCTTCCCTTGTGAACGACAGCTAAAGATGTGAGGTAACTGTGTCCACTAAAGTTGTGTAGAGTTACAATGTCAGGAAAGAAAGTGTCACTGAAACTCTCAATCTAAGCATAGAGCAGGGACATTTGTCTGCCTCTACCAGCTGAGGGCAGGATCTTGCCAAGAAATCAGAGTTTAAGAGATGAAGAGGTCTGATATCTGCACTTTTGACCAATCACTGGACAGATGCTTGGTCTTGTCATTATACACCCAAAGAAAGGATCATAGGTTCAAATCAGGATTATGAATTTGACTTTGCTAACTTCTCTCTCTCTCTCTCTCTCTCTCTCTCTCTCTCTCTCTCTCTCTCTCTCTCTCTCTC
>CM053764.1:109847079-109865729 GCA_028658305.1 Pachyuromys duprasi | reverse complement strand
TACTTTACCCAATGTGTCTGAGACATTATGACTTCCACATGAAATCGGTATAAATTATTAATGCACATTTTACATTGTTTATTCAGGCCCAAGTATGGAAAATGACAGGTGTATTCACACTTTGGGGACTTTCCTTTTTGCTAACTTCTCCTCATATAAATATTTTATATGATTTAGATTTTGGAAAATTTGTTGTACAGAAAATTCACAAGCTGGTTGTTTAGCTTCACTTGAAAGTTATAGCATACTGGAATCAGATATCTGCTATAACAGTTATTTATAATTAAATACAATTACAAATTTGGCTCCCAGTACAGTTGCTCAATAATTACATTTGGCTGGGACTGCCCTTCAGACTGGGCAGTTCTACATCAAAGTATGCTAGTGGGATTTATATGTTTTAAAGCTACACACAGCTTCCTAGTGAGCAGATCTTCCATGTTATCTGAGCTCTTTGTGGGCAGGAGAGAAATACTTTACACTGAAAAACAGGGGCAGATTCCCCCCCCCAAAAAAACAGCCTTATTGCTACTCAGATTTTCAAATTTCTTCCTTTCTTTCTTATTTCATGACAGCATCTTGCTCACATGACCTCAGATCTTGGGGACACAGTGACCTCAGGACCATGATGCTATCTAAGGTCAGGGCTGCAGTGGCTTCAGACTGGCTTTCTGTGTTTGGTAACCCCATGTGCTTTGGTAATGTCATCTTATTACTCTAATTAAATTCAAGATATTTTCCAATTTCCTCTTTGGTTTCATTCTTAACCTTGAGGGTGTTTTTCAATGTAATTCTTCATGAACACATCTGAGGATATTCTTGATGTTTGTTTCTGTTCAATTCTTGATGGTTAGAGCCTTTTGGCCCAGCATGTGGTTCACCTTGTTTCATCACTTTGTGCTCCTGGAAAGGACATGCATCCCTGTTTACTAAATGATGGGATTTATATTCATGTAACTGGATTAGCTTATTGATAGTTTATTCAAATTTTCTCTCTCTCTCTCTCTCTTTTACTGCTAGTAGTTGTTGTCTGTATTAGAATCTCAAATTGGGTGAATGATTTAGCCTTTTCATTTCTCTATGATCGATTCATGTATTTTAAAGCTGCATATACACTTAAGACTCAGCTGTGGCCTTGGTCTTTTTATTATTGTGGATTGCCCCTCTCAGCCCCTGGTTGTATTCCTTGTCCTGAGGACCCATCTTACCTGCTATTAATTAATAAAGAGACATTTCCAGCATATATTGTTCTTTTTAAAACAAAAACATAAGCCTGACTAGTTTAATCTGTGTATTCATTAGTTACTGTTCATGTTAATTTTTTGATTAGTTTAACCTGTGGTCTCTGTCTTTTAATAATATGGGGCAGTCAGGGACCTGTCTTCAAAAGGAGAACTTGACTGATCATATTGCGTTCATACCCAGGCAGCAGCAGCAGAGAAAACAGGGGAGGGGGAATGAACCAGTCTGTAAAAGCCCTCCCCCAATCAAACTTCCTTCAGCAAGTCTTCATTCTTCAAGGTTCCATAACCTTCCCAAAAAGCATCACTAGCCAGGAGGTGGGGGGTTGGGGAGGAAGAATGTGTTCAAACACATGAGCCTATAAGACACGTTTCACATTCAAACCACCCCCTTTCAGCCCCAGCTCCACGCCCCTGCCAGGCCATCAGACCCGGGCTGCTCTCAGCTGCCCACCATGGCTTTAGCAATGTGGTGGGTAGGTACCACCACCCTTTGGGAAGGGCACAGCAAGCATAGTGCGATGACCATAGCTAGGCTGTATATTCCCAGTTGCACTGGGAACCAGGTCAGTCCCAGGGTATGTCTGCACAGCCGGCCCAGGCACAGAAAAGTCCCTCTGGCTCAGAAACATCTTTCGGTATATTTTCAGAGACGCTCTCTGACTTTGAACTCAGTCTGCATGCTTCATGTGTGGTCTACAGCAAGAAAACAAACCGATTTTTAGCTCTGGGAAGACTTTAAGCCAGGCAGTTACCAGATTCGTGGATGTTGTAGAGAGCACCACACCAAACCAGCTTTCTTCAAAGACCTTTCTTTTAGCCCCTCTAGGCTTGCCCTTCCATAACACCTTTCTCAGTCTGTTCCCACTGGAGTCAATTAAATGATTTTACTGCACAAGTTCCCCTTCTTCCTCCTGGAGTTCAGCAGGTTATTGAAGCACACTTCAGACTTCTGAGCAAGCATATGTGCCATGCTGCTGCCCTTCCAATCTCCATAGAACTGTCTGTCAGCTACACCAAGCAGAACTCTTGGCTTGGATTTCATATTTTCTAACTTTGCAACACTCTTTATAACTACTAATGGGGGATGGAATATTAAACATTAACCGCCAGTCATCTGGATCAGTTCAGTATTTCTGAGATGCATGGTTAATGTCAAATACTACAAAATGGCAATCTCTCTCCTGGCCACAAGTATGATGGTGTTTAAAGCTAGTGGGTAACTCAGAGTTGTGTGTCTTTAAACATTAAATGATGATGACAGATCAACTTCACGTAGCTGCGTCTAAGCAAGCATGATGCCCTCTTTCAGGAATTTATCTTGTGCTATGCTCAACTCACAGCTACATAGCTTTTTCTCAGCTAAGATAGTCAAAGATTATTTCCCTTCTGAAGAAATTTCCACATATGTTTAGATCAGTGATGGTTCTCTTTGTCTAATTTTGGTGATTGTGAAAAATAATTAGCCCGATTACCCTGCATAGCCTCGTGACCCTGATTTCCTTCATTTTCTTTTTTTATTAATGACCACAACAGTGACCATCACTATTTAGCTGAGTGATTTAAAATCATATGACAAATTTAAATTTAAAACAATGAGCTTCCATGATGAAAGACATTAAATAATGTGACAATATTCCAAATCTCTTTTCTTAGGAGTTGAGGAAATGAGCATTGCAGGGTTCTGGAAGCTCATTTTTAACAGTCTATAAGCAGGCTGAGGAGGGAGGAGAAAATTAAATCTGCCACAACCAGAATGTGCACTGTAGACTTTGTGGTGAAGATATGGCTTGCAAAAGAACAAAACAAACAGAAACCAAATACAGTCAAACTTATGATTAAATTATAGTAACTTGATGAGGCAGCAGGGCCCCTCCTAGGTGTCCCAGGCTGGGTTTCAGGTGCCACATGCACATTTCTGCTATTCGGACCCTGTGACACTTTGAGTCAGACATTACTCATGGGGTAAAATGAAAGAGGCTGGTCAGAGACGTACATGAACCTGTATGAGGAAGTCGTGTGCCCACTGAAGGGATTTTGCTTCAGACATATTAGGCTACATTTTTTGGCCATTCTTTATCCCCCTTATCAACATCAGCATCCTCTCTTCTCTCCATGTATGCCAGGCCATGATGGACAATGTCCATCACCTGAACTGACTCTCCATGGCCCCTGAGCTGAGAAGTCTCAGAGTTGAGCAAAAGATCCACAGTGCTTAATACTGGGGTGTTCATGATCTCTTATCTAACTAACCCTGTGCTGAGAGCCCTGTGCAGGAAGCCTTTACTCTCCAGGGTGTTGCTCAGACAGTTCAGACTCAGAATTTCTGGTATAATTTTAAAACAGACAGCCCCAGAGGATTTTTTTTTCAAGATGACAATGTCACTTGAGAAAGAAGGACTATTTTCAGGGACATTGAGCTCATGGGTTTAACCTGGTAGCCCCACCTCATGACAGATATACTGTGGATGAGCTGTTAGAGTTTGCTTGCACAGGTTGGTGCCCCTTAAAGCCACTCCCTTGGTAATTTGGTCCCCAGGGCATCACCTTTCACTCTTATTCCTTTCTGCCTATAGTGGCTGGGTAAGAAGATTACTCTAAAATTATTTAATTAACGCATAATTTCAAAGACAAAATCATCAAGCGATATCTGAGAGTCTAAAATGGCGGATTCTATGTGTACTGTTTTATACTGTAATTTTAACACCTTTCTGAGTGGTCCCAGCTTAGGAGAATCCCTCAGAGGAAATTCCAATTCAGAGGGCACAACTAAGCTCAGGAACACTGTAATAAAGTTGTGTTCTAGAAGAAACCTCTGACCATAGGACCTCCATTTCAAACAGAAGATGTCAACCTAAGGTGCTATAACTCTACTTGGAGGATGCTTTGTGTCACATGATGCTGATAACTCATCCCCCAAGATCTAGATTGATAGGAATCCTGCTGTCTCTCATGGTGTTGAAGTTTCCTCTATAAGCCTGCCACTGAGTAGGAGTCAGTGTGGACTGCCCAGGCCAGACTCTGCCTTTACCATAGAAATACCCTTCCTCCTTTTTCATATTCTATGAAATCTAAAAGAAGTAAAACAGAAATTGACTTATAAGTATTTTATATGTTCTTCTCAATCATATTGTTCACCTTTAAACACTTACATGACCACCATCCTGTGACTATACATTTATAAAAATATGTTATCTTTCTAGAAATGCATAATGATACAGAGAAAAACTCAGTTTCACTTTTATGAAAAGAATGGAGAAATTAAATAGCACTCTTATATGCAATCTATATTTCTAATTAATTGATTGATTGATTGGTTGTTGTCCTGTCTATTCTCATAATAACACAATGCCATTCACTATAACACAGCTTCCATTGTTTTGTGTCATTGTTTTATCTAACAGAGTCAGTTCCTCCTACTGGTAGATAGTTTTCCAATGTTAATTTTCAAAGCACTCACCTTGAAGTTTTCTGAGCTTTGCCTTCTAAGGCAAGCAAGCCAGTAGCTATTGTGATGCAGCAATCAATAGCTAAACTGCAAAGAACACGTTTTATGACATCTTTCTTAACTTCATTGTATAAATTCCTATAAGAACAAAGGAAACACAATAAAGCTGAATGCCCTTGTGATGTTTTAAACGGTTAGTTGGCACAACGTGACAAGCTACCCATGGAAATATACCTAAAGTTTTCATTTATTTAAAACATAAACTTAAATAACAGCTGAGCTTCTCAGTTTTAAACCAGTTATGGCTCTCGGCAGTCATGAAGTCAGAACAGTCTTCATAATAAAGCTAAGGCATGACTTGCTTTCCTCTCTTGTTTGTGAATGTCTGCAATGAAGATTCCCAAGACTTCACTCAGTGGCTACACACTGAGGAGGAAATGGATGTTATTAATGAATCCAGGGATTAAAAAAAACAAATCACCAAAACATTTAAGTGCTATCTCACAAAAGTGTCTTTAAATGTTTTGTTAACATATGAACTAATAATATGAGCACAACAACATGCAAAATATAATGTACCAATCTCAAGTGAAAGGTTTCAAGTTCAATACTGTATGATAGTTATGACTAACATAAATAAAAGTAGGGCATGGTGGTCCACATCTGTAATCTCAGACCCAGAGAAGTGGGGACAGACAGATCCCAGCGGCTTGCCAGCAAGGCACTCTAGCTAAATAGTGAACTCTGGGATCATTGAAAGACCCTGTTTCAAAAAATACAGAGGAAGGTGATTGAGGAATGACTTCTGGCTTCTATGTATACATGTGTACACATGCACACACATACGAACACATACTCAGAAGGGACATCAACTACTCCTTATTACATTTTTATGATTTTATTTCTTGGATTTTAGCTTGATCCCTTACTGAAAAAAACCCAAATGTACAACAAATCTTATGTCCTTTCCTGACATCCATGCGAATCACTTGTGGCTCTTGCACCATATGAAACCATATTCAAATATTCTTTCAGGTAGATTCAGCTATCTACTCGCCACAGCTGAAGTTGTCTGAGAGTCTCAGTTGGAATTTCCTGCAGCAGACTGGCCTGTGAACATGGCTCTGGGGATCATTCTTGATTGCTAATAGAAGGAGGGACCAACCAAGCTTGGTGGTGCCATTCCTGGGCAGATGAACTTAGGCTGTATAAGGAACCTGGCTTTGCTTGAGCCTGGGAGCAAGCCACTGATGAGCATTTCTTTGAGGGATCTGCTTTAAGCTCTGGCCTCAGGTTCCTGACATGGCTTCCCTCTATGGTATACTAAAACTTGGAAGCCAAATAGGCCCTTTCTTCTCCCAAGTCATTGTTTTCACCATAACATCAAAAAGCAAACTAGAACAAAGGCAATGACATTTCATCCCTACATACTTCAGCTTATGTTTTATATCCTCTGCTTAAGCCCAACATTATATCAAATGCAATCAATTTAATACTGGTACAACATTGGAGAATATAAAATATACATGATTGAACTGCTCTGGTGAATGAATAGTGACTTTTGCACATTAAAAAAATGAAAGAAGAAGTATTTATATTAGGAAGGGTTCTCAAAAGGACAGTGTTGACAAGGTGGTTAAGACTTCACACAAGGAGATCAATAGATACGTTTGCCATGTAGGGTCTGGGTAGTCCAACAATGTCTGCTTATATGGTATAGAGGCTGAGAATACAGCAGCTGCTCAGCCTGTCAAGCTGGACACCTCAACAGTCCCGATCTGACCTTGAACACACAGAGATTTCCCGGAGAGAGCCAATGTTCTTCAGTCCACAATCAAAGGCTGAAGAACCTGGGTTCTGATGTCAGAAGCAGACACAACAGGGGTAGAAATCCTTACCAACAGGAAGTGAAGGCAGGCTGTGTATCCTCATGCATCTTTCTATTGGGGTAACCTGTGGAAGGTGTCACCTTGCCCACTCTGAGTAAGAACTCAGCCCCTCACTTAATCCTTCCTGGAAATGACCTCACAGGCAGCTCTGAGGCATGCCTCTTGACTGATGCCTGGTCTTGTCAAGTTGACAGTCAGGATTTACCATCATATTCTCCATCCAAGCTGAGCTTCATGGTCAAGTAACTCACCTCTTGCTTCTCTACCCTTGCTTATCCCCTCATCTCCTCCCAATCCCACCCTCCCTCCTCTTCCCCTATACCCCTGCCCTAGGCCATTGAAAGGGAGGCCTTCCTCCCCTTATTTTTTCACTTAAAAAAATTTATTTATAGTTTTATAAATTAGAGTTTATTTACAAAATAAAGCTTTGTATCCCAGCTTTGCCCCCTCCCTCAGCCCCTCCCAACTTCACCCTCCCTTCCTCCCTCATCTCCTCTCAGGCCTCTCTTCAAGTCCACTGATAGGGGAGGTGCTCCACCTCTTCCCTTTAACTCTAGCCTATCAAGTCTCATCAAGACTGGCTGCATTGTTTTCCTCTGTGGCCTGGTGAGGCTGCTCCCCCATCAGGGGGAGGTGATCAAAAGACCAGCCACTGAGTTCACATCAGAGACAGTTTCTATTCCCATTACTAGGGAACCCATTTGGACACTGAGTTGCCATGGGCTACATCTGTGCAGGGGTTCTAGGATATCTCCTTTCATGGTCCTTGGCTGGAGTATCAGTCTCAGAAAAGACCCCTGTGTCTAGAATTTTTCAGTCTGTTGCTATTTGCTCAACCATGTTCCCAGCAGCTTTACTTGTTATAGCCAGAATCTGGAAACAACCCAGATGTCCCTCAGTTGAGGAATGGATACAGAAATTGTGGTACATTTACACAGTAGGATACTATTCAACAATTAAAAACAAGGAAATCATGAAATTTGCAGGCAAATGATGGGAACTAGAAAAGATCATCCTGAGTGTGGTATCCCAGAAGCAGAAAGACACACATGGTATATACTCACTTAGAGGTGGATATTAGACATATAATATAGTATAAACATACTAAAATCTGTACACCTAAAGAAGCTAAGCAAGGAGGAGGACCCTGTGTAAGATGAACAATCCTCATGAAGAAAGGCAAAAGGAATGGATGTCAGAAGAGGGAGAAAACAGCAACAGGACAGGAGCCTACCACAGAGGGCCATTGAAAGACTTTACTCAGCAAGGTATCAAAAGAGATGCTGAGACTTATAGCCAAATATTGGGCAGAGTGCAGGGAATCTTATGAAAGAAGGGGGAGCTAAGAAGACCTGGAGGAGACAGTATTCATCTTTTTAGAAGTCATTCTAGCAAACCATATACATTTCTAGAAAAAAATTGGAACCACAGCTATCTGAGGAAGCTGGTAACCAGCAGTGAGAAGGCATGTCTTTGTGATAACATGACATCCAATTTTCAAGATGTTTTCTACTGCACAGGGAATTGAAGAGATTTTCATTGGTTCTTCCATAGAAGAAGAGGAACAGCTTGCCAAAGGCATAGAAAATATTTTCACGGGTGTTTTATCTGATATGTGACCATTTTCAGGTAGAAAACTTTAGAAATGACACTGTGCAACATTTCTGTTCAGATCTGTGTCGGACACTCACCATGTCTGAGTTTCCATCTGATGGCTTAGCTTAGGTTGCTTCACAAATACTTCCCTTCTGGCTGTAGTGAGGAATTTGTTAACCATGTGAGATCCAGTGTGTCATGAATACTCTGTCAAGCAGTCTTGACAGCAGAGTATTTAAAGGTTTTGACATCAGTTGAGAATGGAGCCCTTAAACCATCAGGTATGGCGATGGCTGCAAACTTGGAAGACAGATGCTTGCTTCTTTCCTTCTACATGTATTCTTTACAAGAAGCTTTCCTTCTTCCTGCCCTACCTGTCAGGTGTCCTGAGTTGTTAATGTCACTATGGCCATCGGTTGAGTCTCCAGGCCAGGTTTTGGTTACTTGGCAAGACTGTATTGACACTCCCTTACTTGAACTGGGCACAGGGCTGACCACCATGACTATCATCTGGAGCATCAAGCTGATTATGAAAGTGATGTAACTGTGAATGTCAGAGAAGGGACACAGGAAAAACTGAAAGCCCAATGGTCACTTCCTGACTGGGCTAAGTTTTTCTTAGGAAGAAGAAGAAGGAGAAGGAGGAGAAGGAGAAAGAGAAGGAGAAAGAGGAGACAGAGGAGAAGGAGAAGAGGAAGCAGCCTTGTTTGTTCTGAGCTCTGGTCACCTTACAGGAATGTAAGAGGAGAAAAACATAAAATGTAAAAACACAAAGAGAAGCCTTCCTTGGGGAAACCCTAGAAAGTTCCTCACTTGGATTCACAGTACATGAGAGTAAGTGAAGGACTGAAGGGAGGGCCACACAAAGATGGGGCCTTTTGCCTTCTTCTTGCTTCCTCATCTCCATTTGTAGAACATAAGCATACAAACGAAATACAGGAAAGAACAAGCACCTATTTTGGCACTTACAGATCAATAGCTTTTTATCCCTCCAGGGCATCTGCTTATCTCCATGACAACACCGCACCTATTGTCTCTGCCTTCAAACAGGGATCCTATTGTCTTATGCCATAAGGTCCTGGATTAAATATGACACATTAGCAAAATAAGACAATTTTTGATAATTAGAAATGTATCAGTTATCACAGCATATGCTTAGACACTATAACATTTATCTTTATGGGAATTCCAAATGCTGACCTAAAATACATATGCAGATCATTGTAGGAATAGCTATGGAAGCTGTTTTTTGGACAATTTAGTGCTAAAGAACAATTAACTATCAATATCCATATTTTTAAAACAATTGCATATATGTTTCCATTAATTTATTTTAATCAGAGAGCAGAGTGATGTCATCTGAACATGCATATGGAATATTATCAACAATGCCAGCGTTGCCTGGGTGATAGCAAAATCTCACATGTGAATCACACAGTTGTGCAGCTGGAAGGCTAATAGGCTCAGCTTACACTGTGGAGAAGCACCATGCTTGATTGCCTCAAAGTACGAATAGACACATGATGCTGATGTTTACGTGTGTCCACTGTAATCCCTAAAGTCAATATGTGTAAAACATGACTTTTTCTTCAAATTCAGTATGTTTATTACCAAGAGGAAGTCACCTCCAAATGAGGGAGGCTTGTTCTCTAGCAGTGGAAGGGGAAAGAGAAGGTTCCACAGGAAGATGAGCTCCTGAGATCTCAGTTGGAAGCAGCACACAGAATGGAAGGGGAGAGCTGTGAGCCCAGGAGACAAACACTACGAGAGTTTAATGAGGTGAGATGTTCTGAAGTGGCTGTTGGAAGTGTTTTTAAAGTGATCTTTTTTTCTTTAAGTTGCACAAGTTAAAGTTTCAGAAAACTCAAGCCATTTTGTTAGACAATGAACTGGGGAGCAGCACCTGTCACCTCTGTTCTTTCCAGGAGGCTGTTCTGACTCCTCAAGCTTGATTAAAGGAAGGACACTGCTATTGCTCAAATAGGTGAGATACAATAACAGCAACAAACACTGATTGTCTAAGAAATGAATCTGGGGCAAATATACAAAAACTGAGAGTCTCACTTGCGTTATCAAAGAGAAACGGAGTTTGCTGAATGAAGCCTTGCATGGCATTCTGGGTAGCACACATGGGCTTTACAGAGCATATATGAATGAAGTGAGGCTGGAATTTGAGATACACAATTCCATATCCCCAGCACACAGTAGGATGGCACTCCCACCCACACAGCTTTCTGACAGCATTAGAGTTGGAGTTTTGCTGTCTGTGTCTGGTTTCAGTTTAAGGGTACAAACAAAGCCTAGAATTTTAAGCCCTTTGGTTTTTCTCTCCTCCCTCCCTTCTTTCTGTCTTTCTTTCTTTTTTCATACTTAGTGTGGGCAGCATCTACATCTGATTGACCTTTTGGTTTCCCTCCCATACACACCTGTTTTTAAACACTTCATTTATATGGACAAGAAATTACTCTTTTGATAATCGCTAAAGTCAGGAACAGAAAACTATGATTTTTTTGGGTGATAAGTACTTAAAATTGTAAGTTAGTTCTACCACGTGCCCAAATGTAAATCATAAGTCAGGCACTTTGCAATGGTGCCCTCTCTCACACACAGTGCATCACATAGGTCCTCTTATGTTATCTACTTGTCTGTTGAGTCCCCTTAGAATAGGTAGCCAGTGAGGATGCAGTCACAACCAATCTTATATAACCACTCTATCACCAGTACCCAACCCAGAGCCTCAACATCTGGTGGCACCAGGACCATGAACAGCTATGTCCTGAGGGGGTGGGGCGGAGAAAGGACATAGGAGTGTGTAGGCATAGTATCACTTGAATCATGGGTTTGCAGGAAATTGTCAAGTGTAGGAAATGCCTGAGCTGTCCAATGAGATGTGAGATTTATCATAGTGCCAGGTTCCCATTCCATTCCAGAGAGAGCACCCTGCTTAGAGTGTTGACATTAGGAAACTGCATGGGGCTGGCTGCTCTGTGGGTATCTGCCCATCTCCTCTTTCAGTAGAAGAAGATGGAAGTGTGGAGATGGATCATATCAGCATGTCCTCTGTCATATTACAGGTGCTGCTCTTCTGACAGATGAGAAAGTTGAAAGAGAGGGAAAAACTGGAACTTTGTAGGCATAGGCAACAGGGGTGCCAGAGGCCAATTAAGGACTGGGGTGTCTAATTTATTATAAAAACATTTTAGCCATCGTAAAATTAGGGAAGCTTCTTCTAAATGTCCTCAAAGATTAAGCACAAGACAAGCAGAAGTTTTAAACTGTATAGAGTTTAGTGAAAGACAGGACACACTTTCCTTTAAAGCAAAGCATATATATAAAAGGCTTTGGTTTATGAAATATGCCGAACTCTTCCTGATGTTAATGCACAGCAGACCAGCTTTGCCAGAGGGACTCAAAGGGAAGTAGAGTATGGAGATGATTTTGTTATAAAGTATGATACAAAAATATGACTAATAAGATCATATAAACATGATCTTTTAAAAAGAATAATAAACAGGTAGTTCAAAACCAGAAAATATATTTGGGGTGAGAAACGCATTATAATGCCATGTCGTGCAATGCGTTGGCAGTGTGGTAAAATTAAGTCTCTGAGGTTGGAGCACTACGACTCTATTGTGCCATTGGCTTTGAAAGCCTGGGCAGGTTGGTTTATTCTCTGCACATTATCAAATTTATAGAAAGCACTACTGAAAATTGAGTAACAATAATTGAAGAGATATCATTTGAAGAAAGATGGGCTTATCACTAATTGAAACATAACAGGTCATTGCACCTGCTGCTGCAGATGCTTGGGAGCTGGGACAGTTCCCAATTCTGTACTTAAACAAAACCTTCCAAGGGATACAAGGTAAGTACACACCCCCCAAAAAACCAAGGAAACTCAAATGTGTGTGGGAAATGCTCCATGCATCCATTGTATGGGCCTCTTAGTCTGCCTGACCTTTGCTGACTACTCACAGGAGACACACAGGCTTTCCCACTCTAGAATGCCTTTCTCTGTTTATCTTCAAGTAGAACTACACCTTAGGGCTGACTGCCTCTATTATTCTTTCCAATTCTACAACCATTCACCTGAATCCAGATATAATTTGTCAGGGTCTAAAACAGAGGTGCTCCTGTATTCAAAAATGGGTAAAGGGGCTTCTGCCAGCCAAGCAGACATCCTTCAGGACACAATTCTTTGTTGTCTAGGTTTACCCTGTAGCTTCATGTTGGAGCCTGACCTGCGATTTACCAATATCTTGATATTTATAAGAATTACTTGAGAGTGGGTAGATATCTGAGCCAGTAAAGTGCTTGCACTGAAAGTCTGAGGACCTGTTCAAATTTCCAGTACCCACGAAAAATGATAGACAGTGTAATTGTAATTCCAATGATAGGGGTGAACACAAAGGGATGCCTTGAATTTGCTAGCCACAAGGACAGCATTTGATGATGAGACCTGATGTCCACACATACACCTACCACATAGTTGCAAGCACACCCACTCACCAAATAGGAACATCAACACACACACACAAGAGAAGAGGATACTTGAGACAAGAACACAGATGATCAGTTCACGATTCTTTCGCAGAAAAAAACATTTGGGTCTTAATTTTGTTCACATCATCTGATGAAGAAGAAATCCCTTTAGCACTGCTCATGGTGCTCTGAGCTGATGGTGACATCCTGCTGTCTCAAAATAGTCCAGCATAGCCCTGGGAGTCAGATTAGCAGTATTGAAGTTCCTGTAACTACCTCATATCCTTAGTGAGCCATGTAGAAGACTGCTGTGGACCAAGAGTCACATGTGTGTCCCCTTAACATCACAAAGTGGCAACCTCTAGCTGTGAGCTCTGTATCTGAGCCTATTCATGTAGCAAATTACAGCACCCAAAAGAAAGCACACAGGAGAAAGGGAACATTATGGCTATCAGAAAAAGAACATTTAATTTATGTTCTTGATGATTCATTGAAAGTATCAAAGAAGCTAAGGGGTGAATGGCGGGGTTTGAGGGACAAAGCAACACAGAGTTGATGCTGTGGAGATGCCTAGCCTGGAGCAGAAGGATGCCCATGCAGTGCCAGTAGGCTGCTAGTGGATTGAATGTCTCCTGAATGTGGGTGGAGTCAGCCTTTGTGGGTGGAGTCACCCTCTTCCCGACTCCCTCCTTCTCTTTTTCTCTCTCTCTCTTCTCTTGCTTCCTTCTTTGCAGTTTTCTCTCTTCTTGTCTATCTTCCTGTCTGTCCCCACTTCCTTGGCTTCCATCATTTTCTTGTTCTATTTCAGATTTCCCAGAGCCATTAGCCATACACAATGTTTAAAATCATTTTCTCAGCTATGTGTTGGTCTCGTTGAAAAACATTGTCCTCTTCTCTCACGATACTGTTCTTGAGAAGGGGGATTCATGAAAGCTGATTCCACCCTTGATTTATGCAGGCTTTCCCCACAGACAGTTATTTATAATTCCTGTGATGGCATACATCATTTTGAAGGTCAAAGAAGTTGGGGACCTAACTTATAATCTTTACTGTTCTGGTAATATAAAAGCACAGTTTGAACTATTTTAAACTCAAATTGAATTTCTGTCAAGTAATTCCTGTGATGTTTAATCTGACTTATAAATCGTCAAGTCTCAACAAGTATCAGCTGCAAAAATATATTAAAAGGAAATGAAGAAGATGATTTTATCAGTTAATTTGGCAATTATCACATGATGGTAGAAAATAATATTTTTCATTAAATTTCTTAGGGTGTTTATTATTTCTTTCAAATGGAAAATAACGTTTTGCTTTTATGTAAATCATACTGGAAATTGGATGAAATGGAGGGGATATTAACCTAAATTCCATGTCTACATAAGCAAGATGAACTTTGGGGGCAGAACTTTCAAATTTGATAATTCCTTTTTGCCCTATATAGAGAAATGTTAATTTAAGAAGCATCACATGGCAATGACAACAGGTTAAAAGGAGATTAAAACAGACCCCAACACACATAGAAACAGTGACTTCCAGCACACCACCAAGCTCTGAGAAGAATGTGTAGGTGCAAACTAGCTGCCAGATTGAGCAAAAGGACTTGACAGGCAGTGGAAAACTCTCAACAGCACTGTCATGGTAGATTCATGTCTGCCCCGACACAAGGTATAAATGACAGTAAAGGGGGATGTGCTGGATAGTTTTCAACTTGACTCAAACTAGAGTTATCCAAAAGCAGGAAACTTGCTTGAGAAAATGCCCCCATAAGATCCAGCTGAAGGCGTTTTGTTGATTAGTGATTGATGGGGGAGGACCAATCCACTATGGATGGTAGCATCTCTGGCCCGGTGGTCCTGGGATCTGTGAGAAAGAAGTTTGAGCCACTCAATAGGAGTAAGCCAGTAAGCAGCACCCCTCCATGCCCCCTATATCATCTCCTGCCTCCAGGATCCTGCCCTGCTTGAGTTCCTGCCCTGAATTCCTTTGATGATGAATAGCAATGTGGAAGTGTAAGCTGAATAAACCCTTTCCTTTCCAACTTGTTTTTTAGTCATGGTGTATTATCAATGTAATAGTAATCCCGACTAAGTAAGATAGGGAACCCTGATTTGAAGTGAGAGCCAAGGGGTGACCTTGTGTCCATTGAGGGTGTCAGATTTAATGGACACACAGTCAGGAATGTGTTCATATTGGGGGCAGCTGTGCCAGAGTATGTTCCAGGGTGTGGGTGGCAAACTCCAGATATTCTGCTTAGTTTTGCTGTGAACATAAATTTTTGCTACAAAAATGAAATCAATTAAAACTTAAAGCTTCCGTCACTGGTCACTGTTAAGATTAGAGGAGAAATGGAGTTCTTGAGAGAATTTTGAGTAGAGTCTTCCTTTAGGCAAGAGCTGTAAATTATAGAAAGCAAGTGGACAAACAGGCAGACAGATAGCATGATGAGGGGGTCACTAGAAGTTTCTAGCCTGCCTAAGATGAGCAGAGCCTGCTTTTTATAGGTTCCTTGAGAGTTGGGAAGTAGAGATTAGGGAAGATCCAGATTGTGCCTTTAGGAAATGGGTTCAAAGTTTACTGACTAGGCTAGCCGACACTGTGTTTTCTTGTCTTTCTGGCTGAAGCTGGTGTTTGCAAAGTCCCAAGGACAGTCTTTAACTGGGGAGACCTAGAAGAACAAAGGTCCTAGTTAATGTGCTATGTGATCAGTAGTCACTTGTCCTACCTACAGCCCTTCTGTTTGGGTCTTTGCAGTCTGTAGAATATGATACCACAATAGTGTGCACACTTAATTAAAAATGTTAGAAGAACACCATCAAGAAAAGGAGTGAGATTAATGCCGCTGAAATGAAAAGCCATTCTGGGGTATTTGGGGTTTTCAACAGCTCTGGTTCCATGTGTTCCTTGATCTGCAAGGTCTGTGGTAATTTGCTTTGCCTGGACATTAATTATACTTGGAGCTTCATCTGTTATCTGCACGGTTGGATGTGTACACCAGGCAGTGTGACACTCTACAAGTTTATCAGCCCATACATAAACTGCTGTGAGCTTGGAGACTGTGAGCTACACTGTGGAGTCAT
Source organism: Pachyuromys duprasi (assembly GCA_028658305.1). NCBI lineage: Eukaryota > Metazoa > Chordata > Mammalia > Rodentia > Muridae > Pachyuromys > Pachyuromys duprasi. The sequence goes on along the minus strand of CM053764.1, from coordinate 109,849,996 downwards.
GCTTACTGCTACAAACTAAGTCTGTTTATTCTAACATGGGTGCTTGTTCCCAATCTTAGCCCCTCCCAAGTTTGAAATGTGCACCAAAAAAACCAATGAAGGCAGCCTTTGTGTTCTGTGATGGACAGAGCTTCGTTTACGATGAATGCACAGTTGTAGACAATGTTTTTTAAATACACTCTCAAAGCTCAGTTGAAAAATCCCCAACTAAAGAGAGTTTAGAACATGGGAGGCATGTGTTCACTGCTGTAATTTGAATTTAACTTGAAGGCTTTGGTCTTTACGTAAAGGGAGACTTATACACCATTGTGTTGTTTTTGAACAGAAAAACAGCATAATTCTGCTTTGCCAATGTGTAGGGCAGTGGAGGTTTTATTTTAGGATAAATTACTAAAAACTTTTCAAGAAAATTTACAAACATAAGCCAAAATATAATGAAGGTATGAAACACTTCAAGTTTTAAGAATAAACTTACAATTGTTAATGCCCTTGGTGTTTTGCAATGTCCAAGTGGCAGGCAGCTGAACCTGGCACAGTCTATTTCCATGAGGGAGGGCGACGGAAGAGTACCCATTCACACAGCTGTGATACCGCAAGGCAAGGATGGGCCAAGGCAGTAAAGACCATGAGCCCAAGTCCTTGGGTTGGTATTCAGTTAAGGTTCAGAGGAATTGTTGGTTCTCTCCCCCTGAAAATCATATTAAGCTTATGAAAATAGAAAGTGTAGAAGGAACAGAGTGCTAGCTTAGATTGTACTGTTTTTGAAGAGGGAATTTTGATTTCATAGGCTGTGCTGAGGAAAAGAGCTTGGAAATGGGACCCACCTAATTGTCAAACTGGTGTACTTGATGCATGGGGTATGGGGTTTCCTGTGAACTCGGAAGTCTCCTGCCTCATCCTCTTTATCTCAAGCTGAACACAGAGATCTCAGCAGGGCATGTGTTGCTGTCCTGAAGCTTACACAGGAGCTTGGTGGCACAAAGGATCACAGACATTCTTATTTGCTCTGCTTATGGAAGAGATAGCTTAGCTTCCTGTGTGATGTTCTTTGTCTTGATAAGAGATGATTTAGAATTCAAATCAACATGGTACTCGTAATGCCAAACTCTGACTTTCATGAAATATATTTATGACAGATGTAAATTTAGCCAGCTCTTTGTGAACCTCATAAACTTTGTCTAATTTTTGTCTTTGGCATTTTAAATAGGGAATAGATTCACAAATACGAATTAAAAAGGATAAATTCTACCATATAAAGATAATTATTCATAGCAGAGATGTGCTCCAAATGCCCTTTGGTGATAAAGAGATATTTAACGCAGCCCTGTAACTGGAGCCGCAATTCTCTAGATCACCCTGCACCACACACCTCTGAAGGGGAAGAAAGCGGAACAGTTATGAGATGAAATGGATGCGCAATTTTGGGTTTGGATGTGATATTGATTTCTTGGTTTTGTGTTGATTGTTCTCGTTTCAATCTTCCTCCTATTGTTCTCAGGTATTTTCTGCCCATTGTGAATGCAAAATGCTTGCGCACCCCCATCCTGGGAGCTTGCATGGCTAGGGACTTTACACTACAAAGTCAGAAATAGGCTTTGATGAAAAGAGGACAAGAAGCAGTCAAGTGTTTATGTGGCATGAGCGATTATGAAATGTTGGCTTTGCTACACTCAAGCCTTTTGTAATGTGTGTGTGTGTGTGTGTGTGTGTGTGTGTGCATGTGTAAACTGTATAGAAATGTGTCACTAAAATATGGTACAAATCCATCATTTATTACTTTCAAATTTATGCTTTCCAGCCACAAAAGCATAGTTTTATAGGAAATCAAAAGTGATATTTCCAAACAGAAAAACATTTGTATATGTGTAACTGGGAAAGTGTAGTTGAAATAGCTTAAAATGCTCACTCTTAGTCTGAAGCAAAGAACTCACACCCATTTAAAGGGGATAACATTTTCGTCACTGACATGATACTGTTTTTGCTAATCATTAAATTCACAATTTAATTCAAAACCCTCTTAATGTTGCAACCCTTTAAAACAGTTCCTCACATGGTGACCCAACTATAAAATTATTTTTGTTATTACTTCATAATTGCAATTTTGCTACAGTTATGAATCATAATGTAAACATCTGATATTCAGGATATCTTATATGCAATCCCTGTGAAAGGATCATTCAACCTCCAAATAGGTAGCAACCCACAGGTTGAGAACCACTGTGTTACAACACTGCATTATGAAATCTATCCACTTAAACAAGTCATCAACAGAAGACCATGGTATATATCTCTGTGCATATCTGCATTTTTTTTCTTTACCTTGGAAGTAGCTCATTGATAGAGCTATAGAGCCAAGAGAGTTGTGACACATGCCTTTAATCTCAAATACTTGGGAAGTTTAGGATGCAAATTCACAAGTTCAAGGTGTGACTTGGCTGTACTGTAAGTTTACAGTCAGCCTGGACAAGTTCTTGAGATAGTATCTCAAATAAGTTTAGTGATGTAGCACTAAACAAAAAGTTTAGTGATAAAGCACTGCCTAGCATGGGCACTGGTATCCTAGGTTGAATCCTTGAAACCACAACATAAAGCAATGCAAGGAATACCTCCTAAGGTCCCAGTAGTCATTGTTCTTCCTTTGATGGGATAAACACCAAGAACAAAAGCAACTTGTAAAGGACAGGTGCTCAGAATATGTGATGGTTGAAAGTTCAGCACTAAAAATGTCCCCTATGCTGTTCTCTCTAAAGCTTAAGGAACATTAAAGAAAAGAGAGCAGCTCTCTTTTTAGCTTCATACCCCATTTTTTAATTGGATTACTTGGTTTCTTGCTTTTTAACTTCTTGAGTTCTTTATATATACTGGCTATTAGCCCTCTGTCAGAAGTAGGATTGGTAATGATCCTTTCCCAATCTGT
>CM053764.1:109831205-109846579 GCA_028658305.1 Pachyuromys duprasi | reverse complement strand
GGTCAAAGAGCCAGCCATTGAGTTCATGTGGAAAGGGGCAGGGAGGAGATGAGGGACGGATGGGGGGGGTTAGGGAGGGAATGCGGGAGGGGGCTACGGCTGGGATACAAAGTACATAACTTGTGATTAATATAAAATAAAAATGTTTAAAAAATCTAAGACCAGGGTCCCTGCAGAGACTGAAACACCAACCAAGGACCATGCATGGAGAAGACCTAGACCCTCTGCTCAGATGTAACCCATAGGCAGCAAAATAAATAAATAAATAAATAAATAAATAAATAAATAAATAAATAAAATAAAAAACTGTCAAGGAGCAATTTTAATTAATATAAAATCCACCCACAAAGCAACAGTAAAGAAAGTACAACCACCAATGAACTTAACATCAGCTTAAGTGTTTTCTGTTAGTTGTTATTGTAGCCCTTATGATGCTTCCTTTCCACCAGCAGTTTTAATTCATCCTCTGAGAAGGGACAATGTATCTTGATCATATCCACCTCTAAACCCCTTCAACTCTTCCCACACTCCCTTGCTGTGGACCCTTCTCCACTTAGAACCCTTTTGTCTTAACCTGTTGAGTCCAGTCACATAGATGAAGGACCATCATCTGAAGCAGGAGCATCCTTAGAGGGCCACTTCCTTGGGGAGAGTGGACTCTGTAGCCTTTATCAGCTGCCAACCTGCTAAACTCAGCACGTGCTGGAGATTCTTGATCCCACCCCTTCCTCACCTCCACATATATATTGAATTTTTTCTGGCTTGATGTTTTGTAGGTCTTGTGTAGCATTAAAAAAATAGATAAGAGAGGATCCATCCAGCAGCAGATCAAAACAGATGCTGAGACCTCCAGCAAATATTAGGCTGAGTACAGGGAGCCTTGTGGAAAAGTGGGAGGGGGGAGGATTGAAGGAACCAGAGAGGGTAAGAACTGCACAAGATGATCACAGTCAACTAACTTGGACCCAGGGAATAAAACACCAACCAAGAACCCTGCATGGACTGGACCGAGGCCCTCTACACATTTGTAGTTAATGGGCAGCTTAGTCCTCATGGGGTTCCCTAGTAAGGGGAGCAGGTGATACGGATTTGCTGTGTGTGTGTTTTAAGTTGTTTGGTTGGTACACAACAGCAGGATAGCAGGGCGGCAGTAACTTCTGTACCTCTGTAGCCCACTGTGATTTTTTTTTTTATATGCACAAACACAAGTAAGGAAGCACTCTTCAAGTCAGCTGCTGAGGAGAAGAGAGCACAAAACAGGTCCATGGCTAATTCTAGTATTGCTCATAAAATGGATTTGGACAATGAAAGAATAATAACAAAAATCAGGCCAAAATCATAGGGGTTGAGTGTGGCAGATTGAGGGATCAGTGCACATGGAAGTGACACAATTCCACATTTTATCTTTTACAGTGTCAGTGCTGAGGTCAAGGCTAAGAATGCTGATATCTTACTCAGGACATGTTCATTATAACAAATGTGATTAAAATTAACAGACAATGTTAACAACAGCAGTGTTAGCTCAGTTCAGCCAAGTCATACTGACCAGAGAATTGTTAGAAGCAGCCACACTTTTTTCTTTGCCAAGTTCACCCTGCAGTGTGATGTGTCTCAAGGAGAAAGGAGATGCTTTGTTCCTCCTGCCCCATTGAGACTCTTGACTTCTGATCGTCTTTCCCACTCCTGCTCAGGGTAACTGTCATTCATTCAGTGATCTACCTCTTTATCCCATCCTTACCTTAGCATCTGTTAAAACAAGCACTTGCCTTGCAGCAGATTAAACCAGGGGTATGATGAAACCTCACAAGAGGGCTACCAAAAAAATAAAAATATAAAAATAAAAAAAACAGCCCTAGCCTAGAGCAATAGGAGATGCTTTAATTCAGTATGCTAAAATGAAAAATGAGCTGCAGACCGTGTCATTTATAACTGCTTATTCTGAGGCACTGACTAAATTATAATTTGTTAAATAAATTTGAGTGCATCTGGGAGCTTCTAGGTGACTTGATTCTGACACTACAAAGTTCTGTTAAAAAGGCAAAAAGCACTCTAATTCATCTTGAATTCTCCCTTAGCAAAGCTACAGAACCTTGAAAAACGGAAGGATTATTTTGGGTCATAGGAATCAGCTTTGTATCTAGGAAGTAAAAGGTCCTGAGGACAAGAGATAAAAGATGAACCAAGCAAATCTAGAACTCCCAACACACAAGACCTCAACAAAACCTAAAGCCCCTATCAACTGGAGAAGCCAGCCACACAAGCAGCCATGAGATTCACCTAGGACTGTGCCCAGTGCTGGCTCTCTACAGTGACTCCGACTCCTTGTTTTTCTGATAAGGACTGCCCTCTGAGGGAGGCTGGGCGGGGTCGCTATCAGGATGACAGGAAAGATGTGGAGGAACCCCTGTGAAATCTGAGGTAAATGCTGTGAAGAGTAACTCATTTGAAAGGAACTGCTCAAAGACAAGAGGCCCTCGGTACCCTGGTTGTTCCAGAATATTCAGGGAAGAATTCAGCCATTCATGCACTCAGAGGTTCTTTGGCTACTACTTGAGCTGATGTCAGACTTCAGTTTTGTCCACATGATGAGGGTTGTACAGATACAAAGAACATAAAAATTTGGGGTATATAGAATTTTCAACCCAGTTTCCAAAGGAAAGCCTAGGAGGCCAGGCAATGTACAGCAGGGCCAGAATCCCTACGGGGATGCAATTGGAAGGGTGGCCAAATATGTGAAGCCCAGAAGATTATTTCAGCCCAAGCTTCTGTCTGGGAATTTCACCAGGATGGGAAAGGCAGACAGACAGCTAGCAGACTTTGTACACTGCTCAACGGACCCTACATTACTGTTTTCATGTGAGCGCTGAATGCATACCAGCTCACTTCTCACTTCTCTTCAGCTGAAGATGTCAATGGTTTTTGCCAGATCAGTTCTTCTTCACAAAACATTGCATTTCATTATAAAGCACATTGCTAATAGGAAATCACCCTTGGTGATCCATACAAGTGACTTAAGCCTCATTTGTCACCTGCACACTTTAGAGTAGCTAGTTCTTGTTATGGTGCATAGTTACTGTAGTTGTGTTGTTTTTTTAATATATATGTTTAATTGTGTGTGTGTGTGTGTGTGTATACACACCCAGGAATATAGGCATATGGACATGCCACCACACATGGAAAAGGTCCTAGGGCAACTGTAGAAGTATGTTTTCTTTTTCTCTTGGGAGCCTATGAATCAGACTGAGTTCCTTAGGCCTTGTAGCAGGTGTTTTGACTAACGGAGACCTCTCTGGTCCTTGTTTTTTTTTTTTTTTTTTTAACCAGACATTTCCCAGTGTCAAACACTGTGATGCTGTTTTAGTACATAAATAAATGTGGGCTATATATGCATTTTTTTCAGAATATTCTTTCTTCACAATGAATTCGTCTTCTGCATAACATATATGTGGAATCAAATGTATGTGGGAAAACAGCAGGTTCTAGGCTATAGACATGATTTCTTAAAAAGGAAACAATAATACGAAAACATGGGGCCACGTCACATGCATTGACATGACCCCTGAATGATAGCCGTGTTTTCACTCAGAAGCACAGTGGTGAGCTATCATTGTGAGCCATTTCTAATATACGATGATAAATTAGAACAAACTCTGTATAAATAATTTATCTAGTTGGCCTCAGAATAAGCTTTTTTACATAAGAAATTTATTCTTTAAGAAGAATAAAGGAAGAGATTATGCTAGAATCATTTGATGTTTCAGTTGTCACAGGAACACAATGGTTCTATTTAAGCCTTGGTTATTAAAATTATATGAGCAGCATTCAAAGAAATATATTTTGATATCTACTATTATATAACAAGATATTTATTTTTCTTCTTGAGAGAAGGAAAGCTCTGTCTTTACTGTGAGACAGGTGGGTCAGGAAACAGAGTGAGCCTGTGTCCTAACTTGCTTCTGATGAGAGCTGTGGCTCATTGCCTCATAGGCCAGCTGCAATAAATGGCCATTGGCTTCATCATTCTAACAGAAACTCTAAATATAGACTATAGAGGGTGAGAGGCTCCTTAAACACAGGGACACTCTGTTCCAATTATAGGGGGATTTCCAGTTTTGTGCAGGAGTTTTGTGTTAGTACTCAAATAGCTTTTCTTTGACAAAATGCTTTTCATATAGGTTTGGTCTCTCAGGATCGATTCCTTTGTTTGAAAAATAGCACCTAACTGAAGCCCTGCAGAAAGGAGAAAATGAAGAATTCATAGGCACCTGGCTGGTCTGCAGTGGCATGATGGACCAATCAGTGACCCCAGGCTTTGACAAAGACAAAACAGGCCCCAAAGCCCAGCTGATAAGGAAATGCAGTTGAGAAAAATTAGCAGTCTTGTCTACTGTTGTGAGAATTAGTATACTTTTAGAAAAACTTAGGATCCTTACACAGGAATACTGTGTTGTATAGATTTGTTCTATATAAGATGAAACTTACAAAACAGTTTCCATGAACACAAAGTAACACTCTGCTAATTGGTGAGGGACCAGAATGTAAAGAGGCAGGACTCTTCTAGTCCTGGGAGGGCACCCAGGAGAGTGGTGGGGGCATTGACTATTTAATCAGCAATGAGATATGCTTCTGCAGCAAATAGTTAGCAAGAACACAAGTGAAAAACCCCAGGGCTCGGTGACCATGGGAAGATCTTATATGAGACCTAATTTCATGTAAGAATAATTCTATGAAAAAGCAGGAAAACAGATGGAGCAGCTGTTCGGTGCTCACTGGTTACTGGGTACCTCCTTGCCTGGCTCTCCTAGCATTAAGGGTTTTCCTAGAGTCATGTCTCAAACAGCTGCTGGCTTTCAACTCTTTGTCTTGGGCACACCATCCATAGGCAAAGTCAGTGTTCTGGTTGTGAATCATTTATCCCAAGTGAGAGAGAACTGCAGGAGTAAATTTCTGGGTACCAGATGAGAACCACTTGCATCTGAGCACTCACAGGGTCCTGAGATGAACTCAGTAAACTTTCTTGGTTCCTTTCAGTTGAAACCAGATGTCCTAGTTGATGATGGGGTCAGTGCCATTCACTCTATTGACCTTGTTTTGCCCCTGTCCCGAGGAATGTCCTCTTGCTGGGGAGATGTTAAATTCCTGGCAATTCATCTCCCCGTTTCCTTTCATCCACTGGTGTAGAATGCTGCCCTGGGCAATTTCGGTGGGAGAAAAGTATATTCTATTGTCACCAAAGCTTTATGCTGTTTCCTTGACTGATGATTAGAGCCAAGCCTCTGAAACACAGGTGGGAAACACCCACAGGGGTGACCGGCAGAGGGCAGTGTCCTCAATGTTGTCACCGTATCTCATCAACACAAGGTTGATAAAGTAATTGTCCAAACTTTCCTGGTCATTTTGAGTTCATAGCCTGCTAACTCTAGGCTCTGTCCCTGTAGTTTGCAGAGCACTCAACTATTTTCCATGTGGAGAGACAAATGTTCTCCTCATATAGTCCAGACATGTCAGTCCTGGGAAAGTTAGTAGGTATAAAATAGGGAGGCATAGGAAGGTAATGACATTTGAAGGCAGTTTCTGTTGTGTTCAGAACATAAACGGGGAGGCTGAGTTAGAGAACCGACATAATCACTGGTAGCTGGCCATTGCTTAACTGATAGCTTCATTCTGTTGTTTCCTTAGCTAATGTGAACACTGAAGCAAGAACGGAATCCATACTTGTAATAATAGAAGTCTTCAGAAAGTTCTGAAGAGGTCTGATTATCAGAAAGCCAGTTCCCTATGTTTGAATATCCAGGAAGAAAAAATGCATGTTCTCTTAATGGTGTCCGGCTGACTTGATGTAAAATATTAATTAACGATACAAAGTAAGGGTAAATACATATTTATGCTTCCTGCAGGCACCTACAAGTTTTCATTATGGTAATTTAAAAATAATATGTGTTTATTGATAAAACAGGAGGGTATTTAGTTAAACAATAATCTAAAAAATAGTTTGGCAATAATACAGAAACTGTGGCATTAGGGATTTTCCAATTTGACTGGTGCATTTTAATCCAGAGAGCATGTGAACAAGCAAGTAGGTAGTTACTTCCAGTCAGAAGGGGTCATGTGTGAACCCCTTGCCACAACTGTTCTGTCATACAGGAGGCCTGGAGCCTCTGCCCAGGTAGGCTCCATGTTGGCTGCTACTGTCGTGGGTGGAGTTCCCTTTTCTTTTATCTTTGCTCTTTTGCTTTGTTTTTCATTGAAATGAGGAGCAAAAGCAAATTTTGGTCCCAATTCAGTATATTTACATTATGATTCCCCCTCCATTCTACCCTACTTCCTCTCTATCTCTCTGTCTTTCTTTCTATCTCTATCTCTCTGTTTCTGTCTCTGTCTTTATTTCTACAATCTGTCTATTTAGCCCTGGCTGTACTGGAACTCTGTATGTAGACCTGAACTGTATGTGGCCTGAACTCACAAAGATCCCCCTGTGCCTGCCTCCCAACTGCTGGGATTTAAGGTGTGTGCCACATCATGATTTCTGCTTGAGTTTTACTTGCAGTGAGTCATTTTGAAATACAGTTTTTAAAGAAATAAGTAAAGAAAAACATAGGAAAACAATTTTGTGTAAACACTGTCCAATAATGACAAACCATTCAAACTGATTCCTTCTGACAAGATAGTTTCTACAATCTTTCCAGGAGCTTAATGAATTTTTTTTTCTAAGCTCATCATCTTTTTGTGTGATTCTACAAAACACGGGAGTTACTTACCACTTAAATATTTTGTTCCATATAATTCTTAGTCTTTCCCCTAAAGAAAAGTAATTAATCCTTTATCCAAGATTTTCTAATAAAACTTATAATAGTCAAAACTAATTTCTGTATCACTTAGCTGCCTTGTTTACTGAATTTATGCAGCTTTTCCTAGGAATCTTGGGTAACTTTGGGTCATAATTTAGATCATAAGAGTGATACTAGTCTTGGCTTTTAATGATTTGGATTACATTCTCCTCCAAGGATGACCCACAGTACCTTTGCATTCATAATGTAGCCCATGAAAGCTCAGTCTCCAAATGTGTTTCCTAGTAATGGGAACAGGTATTGTCTCTGATATGGACTCAGTGGCTGGCTCTTTAATCACCTCACCCTAAGCGTTGCAGCCTTACCAGGCCACAGAGGAAAACAATACAACCAATCCTGATGAGAACTGACAGGCTAGGATCAGAGTGAAGGGGAGGAGGACCTCCCCTATCAGCGGACTTTGGGAGGAACATAAGGGGAGATAAGGGTAGGACTGGGAGGGGCTGAGGGAGGAGGATACAGCTGGGAAACAAAGTGAATAAACAGTAATTAATTAAAAATTAAAATGATTGTTAACAAAGAAGAAAATCAAGGGGAGCGAATAACAAATGGGGGTGGCCCTGGCACAGACTGACTGCCTTTGAACCTTGTCGCTCCTGACATTTCTCCCTGACGGTGCTAGGGTGTAAAACGAGACTACCACTGAGAATTATCATGCTATTATTATATCATAATATTATTGTACTATCGTTTCCTGGAGCCGTTTTCAAGAAGTAGCACAATTGCTTTGTTTCTTTATCTACAGCAGAAAATTAAAAACAAAGGTTTGTTTTTTTAGCAGACACACAAAGAAATATACCTCTTATACTAGGCACAGAGCACTAAAGAGAACTTTAAAGTATTTAGTCTTTTATAATATTAAGCTAGCTAAGTCTTTCTAAACATGAAGTCATAAAAAATGTTGGATTAACTTGACTATGTAAAACTTTCTATTATATAAATTACTGGCAAGTAACTATGCTTTAAAAATAATAGGGCAATAAATGATTTAAATTCATAATAAAAATTTTAATTGACTTTGGGAAAAAAGAGCATCACAAACTTCAGCTCTGCATTAGACACTCAAGGAGACTTTGTCTTCACTCAGGAGCAGAGTGGGAGTCTCACATTGCAAAGCCTGATGCTAAGCAGATCTGTATTGCTGTGTCTCACAAGGACTGGCACTCATGAGCAGGCATTGTTCCCTTGCAGTACTGGAACATGGGTCTGGAGCACACAGCACTCAGCCCATTGCACGGTTATTCATAAAATAAGATACAAACATAATTTTAGTGAGCTGTAGTGATAAGACCATAGAGGTGTCATAAACACCAACATCAGGGTTTTCATTTCCATGAATACACTCTAAAGGTATATTTTTGTTTTGTGTGTAGGAAAATGAATAAATATTAAGCATATTTACATGTTTTGCGTGTAAGATTGGACTAATAGAGTTTTCTTAATTTTAATGTCAGCCATGAATGGTGTACATTAATGACAATGAAAGTCAGAACAATTCAAACATTGTGGCTCAGCCTCAGTGCTGACACCTGATCAATGGATCGGGAATTAGCAGGTAATGAATGGCAAGTGTCTGATGTGTTCCACATATAAAGAGACCTGATGTAGAAGAGACTGTTTTTTAGTTCTTTTCATTGGCAGTAGGTTATGTACCCTTCAGATACAATGAGGTTGATTTTCTGTGACATGGATTGAGTGTAGACAACACCATGGATATAAGCAGAAGGTACTGAGCAGGATCCCTGAATCAGAGAGAGTAACTATGAAGAATGGTCTAGGACTCTAACAGAGACACTTTCAGAGGTGCAGTGTGAAGGGACAACATCAGCACTGATTCTGGCAATAGCCATCAGATTCCCTGTCAGAGACTTAAGGAGACAGAGACTTGGCTCAGTTTGAATAATTGACTAAGCAATGTCTATGCTTAATGTGGACATGTTGTTCCAGTTCAATCAGGGAGAGATGAAGCTTGTTTTACATGACTGTCTTCTGTCCATGAGATGGATGGAGAGATACAGGACATGAAATACAGAGAGACAGATGATCGACACATAGATAGGCAGATGTCCTAGCTAGTTATTTGTCAACTTGACATAAGCTGAAGTCATCTGAAAGGAAGGATCTTCATTTGAGAAGTTGTAGGGCATTTTCTTAATTAGTGATTGATCAGGGGTATTCCTATCCCTGGAAGGGTAGGCCATCCCTGGGCTGGTGGTCCTGGGTTTCTATAAGAAAGCAGTCTGAGCAAGCCATGAGAAGCAAGCCAGTAAATAGCACCCCTCCATGGCCACTGCATCAGATCCTTCCTCCAGTGTCTGCCCTGTTTGAGTTCCTGTTCTTACTTCCTTCATTGATGAACAGTGATTTGGAAATGTAGGCCAAATAAATCTTTTCCTCTCCAAGTTTCTTTAGTCATGCTGTTTTATTACAGCGATAGTAACCCTAACAAGGACAATCTATGACAGAGTAATTATAGAACTATTATAGAAAAAAAATATAGAGAGAGACAATAGTGGCAGACAAATGATAGATGACAGGAAGTAAAAATACAGAAATTTTGTTTGGTTGCAAGGATATAGCTGAATTTCTTGATCCATATTCCTTTAAAAAAACTTTTATTCTTCTCTCAGACATTACATCCTTACTGCAGTCTCCCTCCCTCCACCTTCCAACTCCTTCCAACTCCTTCCCCCATCTCCTCTCTCAGTCAGATCAACTCTGTTAAAAAATAATAATAAAAGGCCTCCCAGGGATAGCTACCAAAGAGTGACTAAACCCTGGTAATTTCTCCAAGTAATGGGGATATAATACCCAAACTGGTCATCTTCTATAGCCAGGCAAGGCTCCTAGAAGTGGGACGTGTAGACCAACCCAGCCATAAAAATCTCTGATTTACAGTCTATCTTGCCTGCAAGCCAAGCTGGGGGCAAATGAGGTACAGAACTTGTGACAGTGGCCAACCGTGGCTGGTCCAAGTTATGGTCAGTTCTGTGAGAAAGCCACACCTAAAACTGCCTGGATGTCTATGAACTAGAGAGAGAAGATCCCAGAGACTCAGGACAGTACCAAACACAAATAACAAAATAAAAGTCAATGACATCATCCCTATTGATATTTTGCTGTACTCATAGATCAGTTCCTAGCCTGACTGTCATCCAGGGGTGTCATCCAGAACCAAACACTAGGAGAACCACAGGAACCCAGCTGAATAGGTGGAGGAAGGATTGTAGGATCTAGAGGGGTAGAGGACACCACCAGGACACTGACCACAGAATCAACTAAGCAGGGCTCACAGAGGCTCACAGTGGTTGTGTAGCTTGCTAAACCTGTGGGACTCCTGACAGTGAGAGCGAGGTTATCTCTATTTGCCTGTGCTTGGGACCCTTTACTTCCATTAGGGTACCCATGTTCAGCCATGATATGAGGGTTTGTGCCCAGTCTTACTATATGCAGATTCCTTTTTACTCTTATTTTTTCCATTGTTGGAAAAAGAGATAATAAAAGGTACTTAGGAAATAAAGGTCTGGGAGACAATTCTAGAAAAGAAAAATGGTGCTGAGCAGCCACTTATTTGGGAAACTGCACAGGAGCCAAACACCCCAATAGGAGTTATATTGCCAAACCTTGAATGCCCACTGGATGAGCCTTCTGACCAAGGATGTGGCAGGAAGTAGGCTGGTAGCAACTTGCTCTTTGAATATGCTTCCTCTGCAGGCACAACTTTAGGTCACTGCAAAGAGAAATGGGTGTGGACCCGGGGAGGAAGCAGAGACTCTTCCTGCAGGCTTAGACATGAGAGTTACTGTCAGGGTGAAGAACAAGAGGTCCTGTGTTCCACTACAAGGACCACTAGCCAGCCTGATTTCCAGTCTATTAGTGCGCACTGGGCTTTGGGAGGACAGACATCATGTCTGAGGTGCCAGACAGCTCCAAGTGCCCTGAGAGGTGAACAACAACCTGAAGTCTTAGATGTTGGCTTGGATGGAGAGCACGATGCTGTTTCTCACAGTTTCCAAGAGAAATTACAGAATGTCCTGTGTGTGCAAATGAAACACATGCAGGGGTTCTAGGGGTGGTAGCAAGGTGCTACCTGGTCCCTAGTCCAATCTCCATAGCAACCACTGCAGATGAGTCTGAGTTGACCACACAAGACAGGTAGGCAAACACTGGCATGCCTGCACCAGCTCTTCAGCTCAGTGGAGTGATGGCTCAGTCCTCCAGCCCTAGGTAGAGTACTAAGGGGCTCATTTTCTCTCTTTCTTAGAATCAGGAAATTCAATAACATATCAGTTGTGACCACTGGACAGCTGCAAATGTCAGGTGTGAGCTGTATGCCACAACCTTGACCTTAACAGGCTTCCTCACTGGCAAAGCCCAGATGGGTGTACTGAAACCACACTAACTCTAGTCTGTATGCCTTTCTTATCTTCCTGTGTCAGTACACCTGACCGTTAGCAACATTGTGTCTGAGTTGATCATGGCAATTAGTGCCAGGCCTCTTCCTCAGTGTTTCCAGGGACTCCAGCATTGGGGACAGCAGCACTGTGGACACCTGCTGGAGCTTTGGTGTGGTGGCTAACAGGTACACTGATTGCCTCTGCAATATACAAATCCCCACATGCCCAGTTCACTTCCTTAGAATGGTAATGACCACTAAATAAACATGAATGTTTATTTCATAGTATTCTAGTTCAAACTGTACCTGCATTTCTAGCCAAAATCATGTAAATCAGCCAATCCATGGGAGAAATTTAATGAGCCATTAATTTATTCAGAAGCAGAACTGGGGAAGCTGAGATGGGGAATGCCTTAGCAATGAGCAACTGCCTGGGTGGATTAGGGGGAATGCATATGTCTGTCTCCCTCCTCATGCCTGCAGGAAGGCTCCTGAGTGCCTGTGGTTGAGCACTTCCTTTGTTCCTCTGTAGCCACTATAATTGGAAGGTGGGGTATTTCTGTTTTCTTGCTTGCTTGCTTGTTTTCTGTAATGGCCAATATGAGGGGGAAAGTCCTGATACACATCAGAGTTTAAGTTGATTTGAGACAACTGGATATATGATAGCTATAATAAGCATATGCACTTAACATACAGAACCACTGGATCAATAACCCCAGCCTGTATGTTTACACACACACACACACACACACACACACATACACACACACACACACACACACACATGCACGCACACACACACACACACATGCACGCACACGCGCACACACACAGGAGCAGGTAAAATGTTAGACTATTTTTTGTATGCATAGTGTGTAAGAAGAAAATTAATCTAATGTTACTTCCATGCAATAATCATATATGTCACATGAGGATGGCATCCAGGAGAGGAAACTCAATTGTGAAATCTATGTTCCTTTTTCCTCATTCAAGAATAAATTTGGGGCTTGATGTCGGTGAGCTGAGTTTCAGGGACTTTACCCTGTCCGCAAAACGGTCTCAGCTTTTGTTGTGCCCTACCACAAACTCCTAAGTGGCTGCTCTAGCACCATCCATCACATTCGTGTTCAGAAAGAAAGAAAGAAGACTTTGGGAAATTATTCTGTTTACAAAAATCCCTTTGTAACCCCTGTTTTAATTTTATTTTTTATTTAAATTATTTATTAATTAAATTTTATTCACTTTGTATCCCCCCCTGAAGTTCCCTCCCTCCTCCCATCCCAATCCCTCCCTTCTAGCACATTGGAACAAGCTTAGAATAAAATCCTATAACTACTACTTAATGAAGAAATTAAAGTCACAGACTGAAACACTTAAAAATCTTCATATTGCATAATTGCCCATGGTGTTCTATGGGTTACTTTCGGATTATCTCAAAAGATGATACCTATCCTGCAAGGAGACTGGGAGAGTGAGCCAGATGCTCTACACATTTAATTGTTGCCATGACTTTCATCACTGACACTATTTTTGCTTAGCATGTCGCTCGGCCTCAGCACTCTGTCTTCATGCAGTGTATGCTGCAGAATTCTGTAATCACATTTCTGCAGACAGTGAGTAATTCCTTACTTGCCCCCTCCCTCTGGGACTGCTGAGGGTGCTACTCAAGTTGTTTCCCTGCTTTAAGCCGAGATGTAAGGTGTTGGGGGGTCAAATCCCTGTAGGTTGTTGACTCCTGGATTATCCAATTCCATGTCTTTGGACACAGAACGGTGTGATAAGATGGACTGTGTTGCAAGAAGCCTCAGAATAACGATTTGGATTTACCTGGAAAAGCAAGGGCAATTACAGATAAGGAGAATTAGTCACAGCATAAGCTTTTTTTTTTTTCTCTCTGTCTCTTGGGGCAGGAGACTTTATCCAAATGTAACTGCAGAGCCCTGGGGAGACTCAATATGGACAGCAGTGGCCAGGCAGCTGAGGACCTAGACAGTGGGGAGATGATTATACTGTCTCAGGGTTTCCAAGACCAATAAAACATTTTCTCGTCTTTTCTTTCATTTCTTTTCTTTTTCTCTTCTTTCTTTCCTTTCTTTCTTTCTTTCTTTCTTTCTTTCTTTCTTTCTTTCTTTCTTTCTTTCTTTCTTTCTTTCTTTCTTTCTTTCTTTCTTTCTTACCATTTTATTCACTTTGTATTCCCACTGTAGCTCCTCCCTAGTCCCCTCCCAATTCCACCTTCCCTCCCTCCCTCTTCTCCTCCCATGCCCCTCACCCAGTCTACTGATAGGGGAGGTCCTCCACCCCTTCCATCTGACCCTAGCCTATCAGGTCTCATCAGGATTGGCTGCTCTGTCTTCCTCTGTAGCCCGGTAAGGCTGCTCCCCCTTCAGGGGGAGGTGATCAAAGAGCCAGCCACAGAGTTCATGTCAGAGACAGACCCTGTTCCCATTACTAGGGAACTACTTGGATACTGAGCTGCTATGGTCTACATCTGTATAGGGGTTCTAGGTTATCTTTGTGAATGGTCCTTGGTTGGAGTATCAGTCTCAGAAAAGAACCCTGAGCCCAGATTTTTTTGGTTCTGTTGCTTTCCTTGTGTAGTTCCTGTCCCCTCCAGGTCTATCTCTCCCTTCTTTCATAAGATTCCCATCATTCTGTCCAAAGTTTGGTTATGAGTCTCAGCATCTCCTTTGATACATAGCTGGGTGGAGTCTTTCAGAGGCCCTCTGAGGTAGGCTCCTGTTCTGTTCCATTTTCTCCCTCTTCCGATGTCTGTCCAGTTTGCCTTTCTGAGAGAGGATTGATCATCTTACCCAGGGTCCTCCTTCTTGCTTAGCTTCTTTAGGTGTACACATTTTAGTATGTTTATCCTATATTATATCGATATTATATATTGTATGTATATTATATGGATATTATATTATATCCACTTATAAGTGAGTATATACCATGTGTGTCTTTCTGCTTCTGGGATACCTCACTCAGGATGATCTTTTCTAGTTCCCATTTGCCTGAAAATTTCAAAAGATATTTTTTAACTAAAAATTACTATAAAACTAAGGACCCAAAAAAATCGAGTCACACAAGCCTTCATTTGTATTCTTGAGTGAGTTATTGAAAGAGACTTCTCCCCACTTACCTGTGACCTCTCATTGTTTACAAAGCAGTGATTCTGGCTCACAGCTCTGATGAATCAGTTCTAATCCTCCCCTCCCCAAACAAAAGGAGGTACAGAGCAATCAGGTAAAGTAGACTTCCATATCCGAACATTTCTTCCTCGGAGTGTGTTACAGGGTTGAGCAGCCCACGAAGTCCAGGTTGTCCCATGTAGTCAAATACACCAAATCCCTGGATTGTTTCTCGGTTCTGTCAGCTAGTAACTTTTTATCAGGGAAACACTTTAAGAGAATAAGATTAGGAGAATCATGAAGAGGTTTGGGGAGCGGGGGATGCTCTCACTACCAAAAGTCAGAAGTTAACCCTCAGGATGGAAGGAGCTGGAGATATGTGTTTGGGGGGAGGGGTTTGGAGTGGGGACGGTGAGGAAGAGCTCAGGGTATCTCTTCGTTCCTGGTTGTAGCAGCAGTCCAGAATGCTCTCAGTTCATAATAGCACCCCAAATCTGGACCTACCTTGTCGCTAAGTATTTGTTTATCGCCACAGTTCCTTCTAGCAACCACCGCACTCCCCCGACTCATCAGGGTTGCAGAATGCCATAGGACTGCACCTAATCCCGCACCCTGTGACACAGTCAAGTTCCTGGGAGCGAAGATCAAGCAGTTATGTGGGGTAGGGTGGCAACTTGTCCCGGATAATTTCCAGTGGCAACTTTACTGGATTTAAAGTCCTCTGGGAATTTTTAGCCCTTCTTTGGGTGACAATGACAGTCTTTCCACCAAGGATAAACTGAGGCACAGGTGTAACCTACTCTCTATGATACCGTCATATGAGATGGGGACCCAGATGACATGAAGAGAAAAGGGGACGAAGCCAGGTGAGTTCCTGTGTCCTGCCAAGGAGCATAGCTTAGGAGAAGAGGCCATGTGGGTTCAAATCTCCAGGGTGGACTTGACTGGATTTACAATACCTTAAGAGACTGAGGCACAGGTCTGGGACCTTCAGTCAGGGTG
>CM053764.1:109807524-109830705 GCA_028658305.1 Pachyuromys duprasi | reverse complement strand
TGTGTTGAAGACTTGCATTGGCCTTTGGACAGTTCCCCACAGAGAGAACAGAAAACCATGTGGTGAGCATATGGCCATAACTGCAAAATTATAGACAAGTGAGTAAAATCACAAGGCAAAGCTGCTTGCAAACAGGATTTGACAGGCTGCCAGAATATCAACTTGTTCTCCAAATGAATCTGAATGTGGGTTGGGTAGAGATAACGGCTCAGGTATAGCTGGTCCCCACTTTCTTGACAGCCTCTCCTCTGGCAAGAAGGAACTGAGTTTATTCTGAACTCTTAGCCCACAAGCCCAGCTGTGGTGGCAATCCATGTCAGGGGGTTGGTGACTCAGGGATTCTGAGCTGCATATAAACTTTGGGTGAATGGCTTGAAAGTCAACATTTATGACAAGCCACTTAATTAACTGTTGGGTGTCCATACATCACAGAATATTGTATAGCTACTTAGCATCTAGGATAGACTATAACTTAGAGTACAGCATGGAATGACACTAAGAAATATTAGCATATAGAGTCAGCTATGCTGACAGGGCAAAGGTTTGAGCTGCCTTGTCAGTGAAATGATTGGAGCACATCCCCTACTGCAGGTGTTCAACAATCAGCTCTCCAGTGGATAAATGCCTGCATGATTTTGCTTAGATAATTGGATAATTTTAATGAGTAATGTGACTCCACTTTAGATGCCTGGGCATGTGGTAATCCTGGCCTTTCCCATCTTTCTGCCTGCTTTTTATCTGGGTAAGGTATGAAGAACACTGGGTCTCATTCATTCCGTTGTCATCCGTGGAAGAGTCAGAGCATGTAGCTGCTCGCTGCAGCTCCCCTTTAGTCTGACAATAAAACCACCACTTCCATTTAAGCTGAATGGCCATGGCAAGGCTATGGCCCACCTAGGTGATGGAATATTACCCATCAGTAAAAATAAATGAGTTCTCAAGCCATGAAAAAAATGAACATGGTGGTGGTAGAGATGGCAGAGATGAGAAAGAAGCTGACCAGCTAGTTGCCTGATGATTGCCAATATATAGCATCGTAGGGCAGGTAAGAGACATAGCTGGCAGGAGAAATTCACAGAGTTTTGAGGGTGAATAAATTGTTCTGTGTGGAACTACTGCAGTGTACACACTGTAGTGCTCTTGTACAAACACGGAAAATGTTCCTGAGGTTTGTGTTGTGTTTTCAGGAGTTTCTTCCCCAACCCCACACCCTACCCCTGTGTGCTTTGGCTAGTGCCTGTTTGGGTGAGAACTTTACCTTCTGGGCTGGATAATATTGACTGGGTCGAGAAAGCTCTTTGTGACAGCACATGCCTTCCTAAGTAGATTTCCTTTCCTGTCTGCTGCCATCGATCCCAGAACAGAGGCTGCAGACTCCTCTGGTGATCTTGCCTCTGGCCACCCCAGATTCTGAGTACTTAGTACTTAGCTCAGTACTTTCCCTAATGCAGAGTACCTTATAGCTCTGCTGACTGACTTCTTGCTGGCCTAGCACTGGTGCTCTGCCTTGTGACTATGCAATGGTGGGAAGGGTGGGAAAGTCCAGGTCAGAGGATTACATTTAGTTACACTCTAGCTTCTCAGTAACTTGCTGTCCATGGCTAGGGACTTGCACAGGGTCCTCCTGTTACTACGTGACCTCTTCTCTGTCCTGCACAGGACAGAAATGTGTTGCCTATCATGCCATCCAGGAGACTTTGCCCAGTCTTTTATCTGACCATGTGTGTGGTGTGTGTGTGGGGGGGGGTCCCTTACTCTCCAAAGCCAGAGTCAGTAAGAAGTATCCAGTATCCAACATTAAAGTGTTTGTAGCTTCTCTCCTACTTCCATCTGCACACACACGGACACACACACACACACACACACACACACACACACACCTGGAAATCCACTTTCGCTCCATTCTATTGTCTTCAGGGAATCAGTGTCTCTGAGATTTATAAAGTCTCAGTCCATCAACTATCTCCATCTTTGTTACTTTATAATTTAATAATGTCAGATAATTTGAACATCGATTCCCATGAAAACAAATTATCAGCATAAAGGTATTGCTTTTTATTTTGAAGGGAATTTTAATGGATTCTGAATTAAGTCTCCAGAGCAAGACTTTGACAAGTTACGGAAAAGGATCTTCAATGCTGTTAAGTCCCATTACCTCCTGGCTTCTGGTAACTATTTTTTTTTCTACACTTCACAGGATGGTTCTGCTGTTAGAGCCTTTTCCTGATGTTTATGGTACACAGGCTAGCCATCCCTCTACCATGGAGTTCTGCACCTGACTAATCTTAGCCTTTCTGCCTGTCTGACATTTAACTCAAAACAAAGGTACCACCATGAATTGCTCATGGGAACCTGCAGGAACCTGTATATGAGATCTTCCTGTTGCTCCTGACCTGGCTGGCACCTCAAAGTGTGGTACTCTGAGCTGCTATGTAGACTTCCATTTTGGATATGGCCTGGCAGCTTTCCCACAGCCTATCCTGCCATCCATCTCTGAGAGATGGCACCATGGCATGGAGCCATGCTGGGTACCTCCATACTTTGAACAATACTTGCTGGAAAACTCAACGGTTTGAAGGAGTTATTCCTTTCCCTCCTTCAGCACTAGTATCTGCCTTCACCTATTCTTCCTTATTCTGTTATTTTATAAGAGAAGCTAAGATTTACCTCTTGATAAACTGAGTTAGTTGTTTGCATCTAGCTTCCATGAACAGATGGGCTATTTTATGTGTATTGTCTTCCAAAATATCCCAGGAAATGAAATATACTATCAATGCACAACCACTTAGTTAGTTCTATTCTACTGAATTTTTATTTAGTGATATTCAAAGATCACCCACCTTCTTGTTTTTAAGCTCCTGAAATTTTTCTATTTTTGTTCCCAGCTATGCTCTGTGGATGTATTCTTGACACACAACCACCCAGCACCAATTAATACTGAGGAAGAGAAAAAACACAGCCCACATGAGCACCAAGTCTGCTGGAGGGACTTTCTTGGAGGCTCTATGTACCATTTCTGAAGAAGCATGGTAATCAATCGCTGACTAGGGCTGACAACACAGCTTTGCCAAGCAATCACCCTCTTTTTCACAGTTGTCGGAGGAACCCTACATGTCTATCCCGTGCCTGACAGAACATATTGAATTGCCAGGTATCCAAATACCCTTCCTGATAGTCCCTGTGGGACTCCTTTCCTTCCCACATTAGAACTTGAACCATTAAATGTAGACTTCTTCCCTTTCACCACCATCAATTAATGTTGGACATTAAGCCAAATGGGTTTTTCATACTTGAAAATCACTTTTGTTACAACATTAAATGTTACAACATATAATTTTTAAATAAAATCTAGTAAATCTCTTTATAGGGGATATTGATAAATTGGTCAGAGGTAGACTTGTGATGGATGATAAAAAGACAATGAGCTTAGGTTGGGTGTGGTAGTGCACTTGGGAAGCAGAGGCAGACAGATCACTGAGTTAGAGGGCATCTTGGTCTATGTGGTGAGTTCCAGACCAGCCTAGGCTACATAGTGTGAACCTCTCTTATAACATACACACACACACACACACACACACACACACACACGCACACACGCACACATACGCACATACACATACACACGAATACATATGCTTGGTATATAAAATTCAGTCTTGCCAAGACAGGGAACCACAAACTGAGCAGCATCCAACTAAGAAAAACTGCCATAAATTTTCATGTCATTGTTTAACACTTAAACAATACCATGAGAAATATTAATTTCAGAAACAGAAACTTCCCAGAAAGGATTATTTTAAAAAATAATATGCCATTATGTGACCACTAATAAATACAGATGATTTCTTTACTCCTGTGCATAGCGATGAGTGTGTACCACTATAATACAAATTAATGGTTATATTATTAACATTTATTTGAGTTTTATAATACTAATTATAGTTGGTTATTTAACAAAACTGCATCATATCAAAAGTCATTCATGACACAAATAGAACTGAGTTTTTTTTTTTAATTCAGTTGAACTTTCTGCTTTGGCTAAACCTAAATATAAGTTTCTGTAGGTATTGAATTTGGGACACTATAGCTTGTAATAAATCATAATAGTGAGAAGATTGATTGCATTAGAGATTGATCTTGTGGGCAACTGCCATTTTTCTTCAAGACAAGTTAGTTTGAGTGCCAATACATTGTACCACATACAAATATAAAGTAGCTTAAGCTCTGCAATTCGGAATGGATTTTTATCAACTTTTCAGTATCACATAGTCACATATAATTTTTTGAAAACTGAAGTACAAAACATTGTGAATGGATTGATTAAAATAAAAAAATATTTTAATTGCTAGTATAGGAAAGTGTGCATATTTGCTTTAACTTATATCTGTTGGTAGTGAAGGTTTAACTTTTATGAATTGACTTATAGAGTCGCCTATTTCAAGAATGAGCCTACTGAAAAGATTATTTCTCAAAGAAGTGAAACCAATAGCGTTGTGGGCAGGAGTCCAGGCCTGCTCTAAGTCCTCCATGCATTCAAGAACCCACCTCCCTCTGACGGAACCTCTGTGTGCTGTCAGACAGCCTCCATGCTTTCTGTAGCTTGTAACTGGACAATTTTTTTTTAAAAGTGTGTAACTGTGTCCTCAGCTACCGTTTCTCTGCTTCAAATAAAACACCTACACACTGTTTCTGGGAACCGAAGACATTCTGACTAAAAACTAAACAGATCTATAAAATACTTTCGGGACTTTGTTTTATCATTTACAGTGACACTCAATAGTGCAGAATATTTATGGTAATGTGTCTGTGATGTGTGCAGGATCAAGTCCTGTATTCCAGCACAGCATCACTAGACACCTTCTATTTGTGGCTCACACGGTTCTTGGAGTCCATGGTCTGAATCTATGGCTTCTTCGCATCACAGTTGCAAATGTGTATAACATATCTTAGTCAAAGGATTGTATGATCCACACAAGCGTGAAGTTAAGGAAATGGTGAACTGAAACCCTCACTAATGATTAAACTGAAATGGTCAAATAAAAAACAAGAGACTCAAAGCAGCAGCCATGGTTCCCTGCTATGACCCATTTGTTCTAGAAAGAGCATGATGGTTTTTTTTTGTTTTGTTTTGTTTTGTTTTTACCTTATTGCTTCAGTGCACATCAAAGCTTGACTAAATCTCATTGAAATGTATATTCAACAGATTTCTTCATTTTCTTTTCATTTCTGCAGGATATCTATAATCTTACAGACATGTTAGCATGCTTTCCTTATAAAGAGCCATACTATTTCAGCAAATATGAAAGGTATAGCCACACTTGCATGGTTCATTTTTTTGTCTTCCACCATGTTGACCAGGATCTCTGTGGATATGTAATTCTTCTACAGCTCTTAAACTATGTCAGCATATCCTACTGTAAGTAAGCAGTAAGTTCCTTGACATTTTAAGATCAATTTGGGGATATTTTGAGGGTAATCCTTAACAAGTCAGCACTTTGCTCTATGATTTTCCAAGTTCTGTTTAATAATAATTAATTTCCATATACTTCTTTATTTTAATAACAATTGACATTAGCTTCATTCTGCACATATTAGTATAGAACCCACAATTTCCTAATGATATCTTTGCAGTAAGAAAGTTTCAAAGCCCTACATTTCAGAACTGACAAACGGATGGTGAACATTTTTGTTAGTAAATGTAGTAGATTTTCATTGGTGAGACTAAAGCCAACAAACACAGCCAATAGGCAATAGAGTAAGGAAGGAGAAGAATTGCCTCAGTAGGATGGAAAGACCTGGGAACCATTCTCAAAATAGTGTTTCCTCAAACAAAGCATCAAAGCGATTGACTCACTTCACTTTTACCTCAGATCTGGTGGCATGGCATGTTCTGAGTATGCTCAGTTTGGGGCCACATGTCTCATAGTCCTATTAAGGCAGACAAAGTTCCCTTGGGAAGAGAATGCAGTTTTATGATGAGCAAAGTGAACTTGACCATCTGAAACTCGAGCAGAGTTACTCAGCACATTTGGCTGGTCTCTTTCAACAAGCTCAATTTTGAAGGAACATGAAGAGTCACTCAAGATGACAGCAGATGATGACTTCCCCTGAGGAAGCCACTATTTACTTTGTCACATGGGTGTGACAAAGTACTCTACTTTTGGAGACTGGTTTTGGCATCTACACTTCCTGGAACCTGTAGAAGCCTGAACACATCTTGGAAGCTAGTTTCTCTCTTCCTCATGCAACACAGTCTTATTCACAACCAAAATGATGGCCTTATTCCTGACCCCATCCTTGTCAAAGGCCATCCTGGCTTTTCTACATCACACTACTTTACAGCCTTGCTCAGTGTGGGTCAAATGTTTCTGCCCACAGCTGTACTTTATTACATCAAAATGCACAGATTACTATTTCTTCTTTGTGCCCTAGCTGACGGAAACAGGAAGGATTCTCCCAGCCTCGTTCATATTAGCACTTGAATTGAAAGTACAGATGGAGATTGCTTTTGCACAAATGCTTCTAAACCAGACATAGTAAGATTAGCAAGAGTTATACAAAAATAGGCAGGATCTCCATGGGTCCACTGCTGTGTATTTTCCCATCTCTCAAGTAGCTCCCCTGCAACCATGCAGAAAATGGTTCTTTCTCTCATGCTGTTTGGAAATTTCACTTTAAATTCCAACATAGTTGCTAAGCCATGCTGAGAAGTATACTATTAAGATAGAGCTAATTTGAATCTAAATATAATATTGGCTAGCTTTAAAACCTCTCAGTTGCCAGCTGGGACTTCAGCAAAATGCTGACTTGACAGTCTTTGGAGAAAAGAGCAGGGTTTGGCTGCTTTATGAACTAGGAAATCTCTCTCTCTCACACACACACACAAAGAGAGAGAGAATTAGAACTCACAAAAGTACAAAAATTTCAAATTTCAAAATTATGGATATTTGCACATAAAATCACTTATTTTTTTACACTAGCAATGAACAATAAGAGGAGGAAATTTTAAAAATAACTTAAATATTCTTGAAAATAATACAATACTTTGAAATAAATTTATCTAAGGATTTAATATTAATAAAAGCAATTAATAAAATGACAAGTATTGATATTTATCTGTAGACTAGAAGACAGTGACGTGAGGACCTTGATTTGATTCTATCCATGAAATTAATGTAATCTCCACAAAAATCTGAATAAAGTTTGCTACAGAAAGAAAACCCCAACCTAATACCAAGCAGAATCTGAAAGACAATGCTGGAAATGAAGTTGAAATTTAGAGTCTACACTTCAGTGTAGAAAGTTATTATAAGACAACAGTACCTGCAGACACTAGAGTAGAACAGAGACCCTGGAAGAAAAGTCTCACCTATGCAGCTAGCTGCTTTTCATCAAGTTCCAAGAAACTCCGCTGATGATACTTCTCAAGTGAAAGACAAAAAGATGTGAGAAACCGATGCCAAATCATGAGCTTGGGTGTGCCATACCATCAAAAGTAAACATGGCCTCAAATTGGGAAAAATGTAAAATGAAGGCTATCTTAGAAGAAAATGCAGAAAGGCTTTATCAAATTGTTTTTGTGGATGGTTCTCTGGATAGTAAGTAGGAAGTACAGTTAAGAAAAGAAAAGGCACGTGAGTGTGACCTTTTAAATAATGGTTGGGGGTAGTTCCATACCCTTGCAGCCCAGTACTTGGGGCTGAGTAAGGCATGTGATGAGTTAGAGGCAAATGTAGAGTATTTGTTGACTGTGTCTCAAAAACTAAATTAATTATTATCCTATAAGGAATTATATTAACTGAAGAAAAAGGAAATTTGTAGAATCACTGCAAATGCATTAAAATATTTATACTGACGATATGTCAAGATTTCTTATATTGCAGCAACTAAAACACTAAAAAATGAAACACTTGAATAGACATTTCTCAAGTCCAGACTCATATAAACTCACGAAAAATATCAGTATCTTTAATTACTAAAAACAACAACAACACTGAACTGCCATGGGCTATATCTGTGCAGGGATTCTACATTATCTCCATGAATGGTCTTTGGTCGGAGTGTCAGTCTCAGAAAAGACCCCTGTGCCCAGGTTTTTTTGTTCTGTTGCTCTCCTTGTGGAGCTCCTGTCCTCTTCAGGTCTTACTATCTCCCCCTTCTTTCATAAAATTCCCTGCACTCTGTCCAAAGTTTGGCTATACGTCTCAGTATCTGCTTTGATACCCTGCAGGGGATAGCCTTTCAGAGGCCCTCTGTGGTAGGCTCCTGTACTGTTCTCTGTTTTCTCCCTCTTCTGATGTCCATTCTCTTTGCCTTTCTGATTGGGGACTGATCATCTTGCCCAGGGTCCTCCTCCTTGATTAGCTCCTTTAGGTGTACAGATTTTAGTATGTTTATCCTATATTATAAGTCTAATATCCACTTATGAGTGAGTATATACCCTGTGTGTCTTTCTGCTTCTGGAATACCTCACTCAGGATGATCTTTTCTAGATCCCACCATTTGCCTGAAATTTTCACTATTTCCTTGTTTTTTATTGCTGAGCAGTAGTCCATTGTGTAGATGTACCACAATTTCTGTATCTATTCCTCAACTGAGGGGCATCTGGGTTGTTTCCAGCTTCTGGCTATTACAAAGAGGGTTCCATAGTAATGGGAACAGGGACTGTCTCTGGACTGATTGGCCTGCTCTTTGATCAGCTCCCCCTGAGGCAGGAGCAGTCTTACAAGTACACAGAGGAAGACAATGCAGCCACTCCTGATGAGACCTGAGAGACTAGGATCATAAGGAAGAAGAGGAAGACCTCCTCTATCAGTGGACTTGGGGAGGGGCACGGGTGGAGAAGGGGAAGGGAGGGTGGGGTTGGGAGGGGAAGAGGGAGGGAGCTACAGGGGGGATACAAAGTGAATAAACTGTAATTAATAAAAGTAAATAAATAAATATGATTTAAATAAAAAACCGCCACCACAACCAAAAAACTTAAAGAGAACCACAATGTGCTATATGTATCACATACATATGATACTATTAAATAGAGCACATTTATTTATTCTTTTAAAAATTCTGTTAAGGTCCCAGACATTTTTATAAATGCCATCATTTGATTTCTTAATTTTTTTACTTTTGAATTCTTTTTATATTCTGAATATTAATCCTCTGTCAGGCATAAAGTTGGCAAAGACTCTCTCCCACTCTGTAGCCCTCCTCTTTACTTGTTTAATTGTTTATTTAGCAGTGCAGACACTTCATAGGTTTATGAAGTTCCACTTGCCATTTTTTAGCTTTAGTTCTTGGGTAGTACTTTCCTAAACTTTTACCAGGTAGGGTAATGGCCATGCTCTGTTTCCTTCTGGCAGTTTCAGCGTTTCAGGTTTCATGTTAGGGCTTTGATCCACTGGAAGTTTTCACACAAGACGGTGATCTCTTTTTTCTGAAGGTGGATGCCCGCTTCCCTCAGCACCATTTATTAAGGATGCTCTTTGCCCCAGATTATGTTTTTTTGGCATCAAATATCAGAGGGCTATAGTGACATGCCCTCATGTTCTGAAATTCTATTATGTTTCATTGGTTTATATGTCTTTTTATTCAAGTGTCAAACTGTTTTCATTACTATGGCTTTATAATATGTCTTGAAACATGGAATGATAACCTCTGTAGCATTGTTCTTTCTGCTCTGAATTGCTTTGCTTTGACTTTTGTTGATTAGTGCATACTGAATTATTTTTCTACTTCTATAAAGAATCTTATGAGAATTTTTATTAGGATTGCATTGAATCTATAAAAAGCTTTTGATAAAATCATCACATTCACATTCACATGGGAAGTATTTTATTTTTAGTGTGTCTCAATCTCTTCTGAGATTTTAAAGTTTCATTGTAGACCTTGTGCGCCTCCTTGATTTAAGCTTATCTCTAGATGTGTTTCAAGGCTATCATGAATGGGAATGTGTCCCTATTCTGTTTCTCAGCAATTTGCAATTGATGTGTAGAAAGGCTATTAATTTTTGTAACCTTTTATTTTGTAATCTGTCACTTTGTGAAAACTGTTGTTTTTTTCTAGAAGTTTTCCTGTATTAATTTTGGAATTTTTTATATCAAATATGCAAATAGGATGATTAAACATTTTTCCTATTTGTATTCCTTTAATTTCTTTCTCTTGCCTTATTGCTCTATCTAGTGATTCAAGTACTATATTGAAAATGAGTAGGGATAGTGGACAGCTCTATCTTGTTCCTGATTTCATTGAGATTATTTCAAGTGTTTCCCCATTTAGGAAAATGTTAGCTGTGAGTTTGTCATATATATTCTCTAATGTGTTGAGCTATATGCCTTCCATATCTATTGTCTTCAGGATTTTTATCATAAAGGTATGTCGGATTTTGTCAAAAGTTTTATATGTCTGTTAATATTATCATGGTCTTTCTGTCGTTAAGTCCATTTATATGATTTATTACACACATGAATTCTATGTTCTCATTCATCCTAGCATCTCTGATATAAAGTCAAATTGATCATGGTAGATGATATTTTTGATAAGTGCCTGCATATGGTTGCAAACATTTTATTGAGAACTTTTGCATTTCTGACCATCAGATATGTTGTTCTGTTGCTGTATCTTTACCTTGGTACTAGAATAAAGCTGGCTTCTTCACTGAAAGTTTAATAAAAGTTCTGTGAATTTGTCTGGGGTTAGGCTTTTTTTCATTTGGAAGGCTTTTTATTATTATTTAAATCTCCTTTTTTATTATGTGTCTGTTTAGGTTGATCCCATCTTGGTTTAGTTTTGGTGATTTGGCTAAATCTTGAAATTTGTCCATTTCTTTTACATTTTCTAACTTAATACAGTACGGGTTTTTAAAGTAATTTCTTATAATGTTCTGAATTTCTTTGGTGTCCAATGTAATATTTTCTTGGTTATTTTTATTCCATTGATTTGGATAAATAAATGTCTTTTCAAAATTAGCTATTAGATTTGTTGATTCTTTATATTGTTTTCTTTGTTTTTATTTCATTAGTTTCTGCTCAGATTTTTATTATTTCTTACCATATACTGGATTTGGGTTAGGTTTGTTTTTATTTTTCTAAATTTTTCAGTTACATCAGTAATCTTTTTAGTTGTGCTTTTCCTGATTTTTTGTTATTTAATTTTTTCTATACATTTTGATTATATTATTTCCCTTCCCCCAACTCCTTCTAGATACTTTCCATCTTGCTACTCGCCCAACTTCATTTTTCTCTCTCAAAAACAATCCAACAATCAAATAAAAACCAAAAATCAAAACAAACAGAAGACAAAACAGAAAAACAAAACAGAAAGTACACAAAATCATGGAGTCTGTTGTTTATCAGCCAACAACTACTGGCCACGGGACCTGCCCTTCAGTGTGGTTGATATATCTAGTAACACTCATGAGAGAAAAACAGTGTTTTCTTTCTCAGAAAGCACCGGTTGCAAGTAGTTTCTTGGTTGAGGGTGAGGGGATTTTGTGTGCATTTCCCATTGCTGTGCTGGGATTTTGTTGGGTTTGATCCTGTATAAGTGTTGTGCATGCTGCTGTAGTCTCTGCCAGTGTATGTGTGTATCACTACTCCGTGTCTGGAAAGCATTCTTTTCTTGGAGTAATTCACCACTTTGGGCTCTTGAAATCTTGCTGTCTCATCTTTCACATAAATTTCTAAGTTTTGAGGAGAGGAGTTTGATAAAGATACCCCAGTTAGGCCCAGGAACTCCAAGGTATCTCACTGTCTGCAAATTGGCGGGTAGTGGATCTCTGTATTGATTCCTATCTACTGCAAGAGGTTTCTCTGATGAGAGTTGGGTGAGGCACTGATCTGTCTTCAAGTCAGAGATAAGTCATATGTCAGTATGTCAGTATGTCATTTGAAGTTATTTTATTGCTGTGTTTTTTTTTTCATTTATTTATTTACTCTCTTTAGGCCTGATTCCATCTACCTCCCTCCTCTCATTCCAGTCCCCCCTCACCTCACTCCCCCTCTCCTTCTTCTCAGAGAAGGGAAGGCCTCCAAGCAGTACCAATACACCCTGGCACCTCAAGATACAGCAGGATTAAGCACAGTCTCTCCCATTGGAGCCTGACAAAGCAGCCCAGCTAAGGGAAAGGGATCCAAAGGCAGGCAAAAGAGCCTGAGACAGCCCCTACTCCCATTGTTAGAGCACCTGCTTTTTAACCATGCTGCGCATCTGCTACATATGTGTAAGGGGTCTAGGTCCAGTCCATGCTTGCTCTTTTGTTGGTAGTTCAGTGGTGGTTCAGTCTCAGTGAGCCCCCATGGGCCCAAGTTAGTTTACTCTATAGGTCTTTTTGTGGTGTCCTTGACTCATCCAGCTCCCCCTAACCTTCCTTCTGCTCTTCTACCGAATTCCTTGAGCTTGGCCTATTGTTTGGCTCTGGGTCTCTGCATCTGTTTCCATCAGCTGCTGGATGAGGCTTCTCAGAAGACAGCTTTACTAGGCTCCTGTTTGCAAACGTAGCAGAGTATCATTAATTGTGACAGGGGTTGGCTTTCTCCCATGGGGTGGGTCACAAGTTGGGCCAGTCATTCCTTTGCCATCCCTCAATCTCTGCTCTTTTTTCATCCCAACACTTACTGTAGTCAAGACAAATATTAAGTCAAAGGTTTTATGGGTGGGTTGGCATTACCCTCCCTCCACTGGAAGTCTCACCTGGCTATAGGAGGTTGTAACGTCAGCTTCCTTATCCCTGGCACCTAGAAGACTCAGCTATAGTCACTCCCATAGACTCTCAGGAGCTTCTGCAGGGTTGACCCCTCACTA
The DNA here is from genome assembly GCA_028658305.1 of Pachyuromys duprasi. NCBI lineage: Eukaryota > Metazoa > Chordata > Mammalia > Rodentia > Muridae > Pachyuromys > Pachyuromys duprasi. The sequence goes on along the minus strand of CM053764.1, from coordinate 109,817,910 downwards.
CACCGATTTCCATTCTCCTGTTACCTCTTCCACATCCCTGCTCTCCCTATACCTGATCCCACTGCTATTATCTTAATCAAAATAAAATAACAAAATAAACATCTTAAGTAGACAGCGGGAGTGAATTCAGAGGGTGAGGGGATGAAGATTGTTATGTATTTTGTGTGTGTGTGTGTGTGTGTGTGTGTGTGTATGTTTTGTTTAGCATGATAGGAGAGGTAGGTTTTTCCCTGGGTCATTATTTATCAAGTCACAAGTTCTTGCCTATATTAGCAGTGTTAGGTATGGTCTCTATCTCATGCAGTGGGCCTTAATTCCAGTAAAATGTTGTTGTTTAGTACCATAACATTTGAGTCACCATTTCCCCAATATATCTTTCAGGCAGGCCATTGTTGTAGATCACAGGATATATAGGTGAGTGATATTGATGGTTACCTTTTTTCTCTGGTTGTGTGCACAGAATCTTCCTGAACCATGATTGCTAGCCAGTAAAGGTAAAGACTCTAGAGAGGTACCACCTCAACTTCTCAATGTTTAATGACCTAAGTAAGTGATATCTTCAGAAAGGGCTATGTCACCCGATGATGGATGGCAATGGATAACTTTGGACATGTTCTCCTGTGGGTTTTGATTTTGTGTGTGGGAGGGTGTGGGGCATCTATAGAAACTCTTTGGCCAATTACCCAACAAGATGTAACCCATTCTTGACACTGGAAGTATCTAGTTGAGGCACCGTATCCTTTATTATGTGGTGATTCCATTTACATTTCTTTCTTGTATGTAAATATTTTAGGGAGCTTCTACGGTAGTAGGCTTCCATATGGTTTTTCAGAGGGCTCTTAGTTTTACTTGCCCCTCCCCATTTTCCATTTTTTCCTCTGTCTTCACATTCCCCTGTACAGTTAATTCTTCACTTTATGTCTTTATACAATCTATTATATTTTTCTTTCTTTAGAAGATCTCCTCCACACACACACTCTACTCCCTTACTACCTAACTTCCATGGTTATTCTAAAAGAAAGAAACATAAGCTATCCTACACATCTAATGTAAAACATGTAATATTTTCTTTCTAAAATTTTAAATATAGGATGGTAGAGGTAAAAAAAATTCTGCATAAGGCTGATTTAAGTGTGTCCCACAGCTTTTGTTGTGTTGTTTGTATTTTCATTTATGTTCAGATAATTTTTAGATTCCTTTTTTAAAAAAAAATTAACTTCATCATTTAGCAATGAGTTGTTCAATCTCCAGAAGTTTTTGTGTCTACTAGACATTTGTTTGCTGTTGATTTCATTTTACTGCATTATGGTCAGATAGAATATATGGAGTTATTGAAATCTTTATGAATCTGTAAAGATTTGTTTTGTGTCCCAAAATGTCAACTGTTTTAGAGAAACTCCCATGGGATTCTGAGTAGAATGTATGTTATTTGGCATTTGGGTGGAATATTTTGTAGATATCTGTTAGGTTTGCTTGGTATATGATATAAATTAAATTTGTTCATCCTTTCACTGTAAGGTAGTATGGATTCATTCTAACACAAAACACAGAGGTTTCCAGTTATGTAAGTAGTAACACATTCACTCATTCATTCATTCATTTATGTTAATCCCATGCAGACTTCCACAGCCTGCGTTATCCAATAAAGGCAGAACAAGTATTAATTTCTACAGGACCATCTAGCTCACCCACTTTTCATGTAAGTGAACAGAGTTTTATAAATTTAGCCCAAGAAGACAATTTTAATTGTAATTATTTATAAAATTCTGAAAATACTGTTGAGAAAAAAGTGGAAGCACATGGGATGTTTTTCTAAATAAATGGTAAATTGAGGTGAAATTCCTAAAAGATGTAGGAAAATGAGACAATGGGATAAGGTAGAGGTGTCCAAGGTTCTGACATTGTGCCATGATATTGTGGTCACTAAAAATGTTGGGCAGCTTTCATAAGAATCCTGAGATACCTATAGCCCAGAGGATTCAGGCTAGGGATGCCTAGAAAGAATATTCACTCAGTAATAAAGAGGTTAAATTATAAAATATTGGTATAAAATGTCAGGAAGTTGAACATAAAAATGAGTTTAAAATAAGGGGCTTAAAAGACACACCTACAGAGATAATGCATTCAGAGCCACTGAATAGAAAGGAAAGGGGTGGTGAATCTTCAGAGATGATACATTTTTACATAATTATGTAGGTATAACATACATATTATTGAAGCATTAATTTTGGTGAGGGAGGAGTTATGAATAAATAAGACTTAAAGAGAATTTTTAAACCCAGAAAGATGCTTTGAAAATATTCAAATGTTTTATTTAAATTTTAAATTTCATATAGATTATTTAAAATATTGAAATAAATCATATTCGGGCACTTGAGGGTATGAAAATGAAATTCAGATGACTTAATGATAGACAAGACATTTTTAGGGAAAAACATAACACTCAAAGGAATTTTTACTGGCTAGAAATGCCGCAGTTTGCTGAGTGAGAATAGAGGGCAGTGAAGTGTGGTGTTTACAAAGGATTGGTCTTCGGTTACTCAAGTGCAGACTGAGGGCTTCAGTAAGGAGCAGAGCTGCCCAGATGAGAGTAAGGGTGTTCCATTGGATGCGCAGTCAGTGCCGTGAGGATAGAGGGTGATACACTACAGTACTGTGAACAAGTTGCGGTTAGTGGCCAGCCAATGTAGTCAGAATGTCAAGGAATCAAAGAAATCACTAGGTAGTCCATCTGCAAGTTCACTGGCATTCAAATGTCATTTGCAAACCAATAAGCAAGCAGCTGAATAGGGGACCTGTGTTACTCAGAAACAAAAACCAAATCTGGCTCCACTGTAGAGAAAACTGAACCTGGGCATTAGATGGAATTAGGGACACAAAGGAATGATGGGAAACTTACCTCTGTCAACATCCTTGATGTTACATGACAGCTGGACAGAGGGTCCATGAAGTAATTTGGGCTTTAGGGTACATGCATTTTTCTGTTGCTATGACATACTATCTACATTTTTTATTCTTCAAAATTATTATATAATTGTATCATTTATCCACTCCTTTTCCTTCCTGCGTGTGCTTCCCTTAACCCCTACTCCCACTCTTTTTCAAATTCACAGACCCTTTGTTTAACTGTTGATTTTGATGGTGGTGGTAGTGGTTAGCCTGTATAATATTACTTGTATGTTTATGTTTTCAGGCCTGACCATATATGACATTGGATAACCAAATGATGGGCTTGTCCCTTGAGAAGACTATTTCTCCAGTGCTCACAATTCCTTAGTTTTCTTTAATTATTGGTCTAGGGCAACAATTTCTCTAATTATTTCTGAGGCCCCGTGATATTTCACCTGTCCAAGTTATTACATGGAAATGTTGTTTTTATTTGCTCAGATGATAGGATGAGATAAGAGCTGTACCCAAGCTTTACATGGCTTGGGTTGAGCCCAGAGTGTTTCTATCTAACTATTCCTAGAGCTATTCTTTGAAGCTGCTAGACTCCATACCATCAAATCTTCTGCAAGCCCAAACACTGACAGCTTCAGCTTCCAGCCCCTGTCTGCTAACCTAGGCCTAGAATGTTTTCAGCCTCTGAGACTTATTACTAAATAAGCTCACTTTTTTTAGTTCTTTCTGAACTCTGGCTGGCTGGTTCAACTCAGCTGTTCTGGCTCAAAATTCCTTTCCAAACTGACTGATTTAAACTGACTTCTATTTTCTTCTCACTGAATTACTCTGCTTGAAAAACTGCCTCTGAACTCCATGAACTGAACTGCACAAACTCATTCGCACTCAACTGTACTCAACTGCATTCCTGAACTCTACTGTATTCTCTATGTCTCATAGAGTAGAGTCTCTATGAACTCTACTATATTCTTATTATATACTCTTTTCCTGTTCTCTCTCTCTCTCTCTCTCTCTCTCTCTCTCTCTCCCTTTCCCTCTCTCTCTCCCTCTCTACCGCTCTTAAGTACTCCCTTTTGTCTCTAGTGAGAGTTGGGTATAATTCTGTCAAATATTTTTCTGGTTCATCACTTTGTCTGTCCCACAATTAGATGCCATTGTTTGGGATTAAAGCTGTGTACCAAATTCCAGCCAGAGGGATTAAAGGGATTAGGGACAAATCTCTATACCAGCAGGATCTGACCTCTTACCAGAGCAGCCATGTTTCTGGGTTAAAATTCCTCTACTAGTATGCCCATTGGTATCATCCTTGGTTGGGTCATATTTAGGTAGCCATGTTGGTGAAATTTCATGGATGTAGCTTCTGACCTCTCTAGGAGACATGATCTCATAGCAAACTTCCTGTCCCTCTGCCTCTTACAGTATTTCCACTCCCTCTTCTCCAATGATATCTTAGCTTTAAGTCATGAGTTATTTTGTAAATTTCTCAGTTGGGAATAGGCTCCCAAACTGTATTTTTAAAATAATTATGGTTTTAAAATTATGGTCTATATTTGTTGCAAAGAGAAATTTCCTTGAAGTAAGTAAGAATTGCACTTATTTGAGGACATAAGGATACATATTTAGAATGTAATTGGGAATTATGCTGGTTTAATAAAGTGGCAGTTACAGATATTCCTCCAAGAGCCACGACTTCAACAGCCCTGGGTAGCTGACTATGTTTCCAGTTCTAGGCACAATTCCCTCCTGTTGAGCAGGCCTTAAATCTAATCAGAGAGCTGTTGCTTGCCTCCAATATCTCCACCCCACTATTGCGCTCTTAGAGTTAACGTGTCATAGTGGTTGTTATGGTTTATAGGCATCATAGCTGTGTAGGACTGTTAGTTGCCCCCCCCACTGGAAGATTACAGAATGCCTTATGGTACCTTAAGAGTTGGCCCCAGGGACAAGACTTCCAGGTCAGATCCAGCTCAGGCCCTCTGGACTCTGTGTCTGAAGTGTGTGAGAAACAAACTCAACAGAAATGGCCTGTCATGTTTTGTGAGTCTCTTAGACAACTCTGACCCATAGCTCAAAAGAGAACTTCACATGCTTGGTGTTGGAGATGGACTATGGCTCTTGTGGGAGTATTGCTAACCCAGATTTGACAATTTCACTTCAAACTCTACGTATATGGTGTATTTATATATGTATACAATTATTTAAACATACTATATGCATTTTAAAGAATATATTCAATAGTTAATTCTTGACATTCCATTCTTTATTCCAAGCCACATACAATAGTTCATTTTTACTGTTTTGGGTTCTGTGGTTACGCCCATGATATGACTCATATTTGAAAATTTGGACCTAGTCATGTGGCATTTATCTTTCTAGGGCTAAGTTACCTCACACAATATACTTTTCTAGTTCTATACATTTACATGTAAATTTCATGATTTAATTACTTTAAAGCTTATAGTATTTCATAGTATAGATTTGCCACATTTTTTTCACCATTCATTAGTTGAAGTACATTGAGGTTGTTTCCATTTCATAGGTATTGTGAGTAGAGCAGCAATGAGCATGACTAAGCAAATATATGTTGATCTTACCTTCTCAAAGAGCTGCCTTTTAGATTTATTGATTTTCTGAACTTTTTTCCTTGTTCCTATTTCAATAAGCTCTGCTCTGATTTTTATTATTTCGTAATTTTGACTACTTTTGAGTTTGATTTGGTCTTATTTTTCCAAATCTTTGAGTTGCATTATTAAATAATTTACTTGTGCTGTCTGATACTTTAATGCATCCACTTAGGACTTTTAAGTGTCCCTTATTAGACTGTTTTCGATGTGTTCAAAAAGTTTTGTTGTTTTGTCTTCTGATTTTCATTTAATTCCAGAAAATACCTTCTTTCTTTCTTGATTTCTTCTTTGACCCATTTTTCATTCAGTAATTCAGTACTCAATTTCTAGGAGCTTCCATATTTACTAGAGATTTCTTTGCTTTTGATTTCAAAGTTTTATTATTCTGTGGCCAGATAGAAAATGTGGAGTTATGTCAATTATTTTTGAATCTGTAAAAAAGTTGTTTTGTAATCCAGGATGTGGGGTATTTTGTAGAAGCTTCTATGTGTGCTGAGGAGAATGTGAAGGATCAATGGGCTCACTTGGCTAGATCTCAGAGAGGGAGAAACATATCTGGCTGGCTGGAGAGGTTGTGTGTGGGATGGAGGCAAACCTATAGGTCTGGAGCAGACAGGACAGATCTTGGAGGAAGCCTGGAGGTTCAGAGGAGTGGAGGCAGGAGTAGCCAGACTCCAGATTTTTAAGTAAGAAAAATCCAAAATATGTGTTAAGTTAATGTGTGTTTGTTGAGAACAAGAAATAGTCCCTACTGTCTTTGTTTGTGTAAGTTGCATCACTGACCAGTTTCCAAGACTTTGCTCAGCCTTCCTCCTCAAGATGCTCCCACCATTGGTAGAAGATGGGCAGATGGAGCTCACTATACCAAAAAACATTCATGTGTGTGTAAAAAGGATCTGCTCTCTTTCCCAGTGAGCAGAGTCAGTTGAAAAGAAAGCCCAGAGGATGCTAAAATAATATGCGATTGTTCAAATACAGCTTTAGACTGAGATTTTCGGTGGTTTTGGTTGATAATTTCTGTTTCATTTTGAACACCTTTATTTCTAATCTGTGTTCAGTAGCAATTGTTCAGAGATACTTTAAAATCTTTATCTTCAAATTTATCATCTCATCTGGATGATGTTGTATAATGTTTTATAAAATCCATTTTGGGATCTGCCTGGGATTTTTTTTTTGTATGACAATACTTATCAGCACCCTAGATGTTTTCATATTGTTCTGTAAGTTCTGGGCTCTGTTGAGGTCTTCTAGTCTCCTGGCTCCTCTGGCATTGCCTAACTCAGCGGTTGAAGTTACATTTTAACTAGAAGTAGACATGAAAGGCAGGTCCCACCAGCTTTCTTCCACACTCAAGAAGGCCTGTTCCTTTCCTGCTGGGCTGGGGTGTGGGCTGGGACTGTGTTTGTGGTCCTCCTGGCTCTGTGGTATGGTTATCTCTAAACACTAGTAAGTCGTGAGCAAACTATGTTGGAAATATAGACAGGCTCCTTCCACAATGTCAGGATATAGTTTAGAAAGTTCAATTTAGAAGGTACATCAGTTTCACTGGCTGCATTTTGCCATGCAGTCCCCATTTGTATTGGTCGCTGGCTATTGGCAATCATGGCTCTTTTATTTCAAACTTAAGGACTAGTATTAACTCTTGCATCCCATTCTGCACATCACCAGCTCTCACATCTGTTTCCATCTGTATATGTGTGTGTGTGTGTGTGTGTGTGTGTGTTAAGGAATGGCTACAGAATAGTTACAGAGGCCCCAATAGAGTTAAAAGAGAATGTACTGAAGGTGGCATAGAGCTGGTAGATTCAAAGGAAACCTGTGGGAGTGGGATGAGGATCCGCCCTCCACTTAGAGAGCTTCTCAAGGTACTGCTGCAGAGAGGAGCCTCAGGGCTGAGTCCCGATGCAGAAGTGAGGTGTGAGGTTAGGGAACGTAGGGGTGAGGTGCAGAAGCAGGTCCACATGGGTTAACGGGCGGGTAGCAATTGAATGAATTCTGCAGCAGTGGTGACTGAGCCAAGCTGAAGGCTCCTGAGACAAGCAGGGGAGCTCTGCCTGCCTGCCCCTTGATGCATGCATTGGGTGGTAAGACGCCAGGTTGATTGGGTCATCACCCTCACAGTCTTAGGATCACCATCTTAACGTCTCGACCTCCTTACAGAGTCCAGACGAGGGTGCTGAACACTTCCTTGGTCTCTATGTTCAACACACATTCAATATGTTCTTGGTCTATTTTTAAGTATGGTTTTAATGTGCCATATATTCATGTGTCCCCAGTTTACTTCTGTAAGTTCATAGGGCAGCGTGCTTTTTTTTTTTTTTTTAGGAATGGGTAAGTTACAGTCATTCTGTAGGTGCTGTCAGCATGTGCATGTCATCCAGCTTCTGTTTCCAATCAAGATGAAATCAAGTTCTACTTGTGAAATGGAAGCTCCCAGTGTAAGAAGAGACAGAGAAAAAATGTTTTATGCAGTGTGGAGTAGCTTAAAGCAAAGAACAACCTGATCACAAGGGACCGAGGAAACTTTTGAGTCACGGTGAAACCCATCTGCTGCCATCTCTGTGAATGGGAGACAGAGCTGGTTTTGCCTGGTGGGCTCTCAGCCCAGTGTGCCAGAGGTCCCCAGTGGCCGGTGGATTTCAGCACCCACTGGTGTTCTAGCTCCCGCGGCTGTGGGGTTTTGAGGGATTGCACCTTTCTCTTACTTCATTAACCTCATGTCTTTCTTTCGGCGCGGGGGTTCAGCAAGACTCTCTCCGAGGTGTTCAGATATCCTCTCCCTTCCCTTAGCTGCAGAGGCCAGGCATCTGTGTGATTGTGTTTGTCTCACAGAACGTCTTGATCGGCCAGTTCTCTCCTTGAGCTCTGAATCTCAGGTGTAAGAGCAGAAAGTTGAACAGGTGCCCATTGGCCGTTGGGTTCCAGCAGCTTTACCTTCCTAAACTGACTTTATAGTCTCACACACACTGCCGATGGCAGCTGGGTGTGCTTTCCAGAGGGAATAGAAAGCAGTACTTTTGTATCATTTAGAGTGGAAGTTGGAGGAATTGATTTGAAGTGAAGTATTCAAGCCCTTTGGCTCAGTGTTTCTGCTTCTTGAAATGTTTGCTTGGGTTGGACTTGGTCTGTCCTCCCGCTAAGCCTTTCATCTTCCTAGACCCAGCGCCACATCCTCATAACCCTCATCTCAGCTTTCAGTAAAATGCTCACACCTGGCTGTCTTCTCTCAACTGACAGTTCCTTCCTGAGGCCTCCATGGCTTCTGAACTTTTTGCTCACCATCCTGCTGGCAGCTTCTCTCAGGGATCCTCCTGAGAAGTCCCCCATCAAGTCTCAGTCTGTAGATCTTTCTGGATGCAAAGCTCTGGCCCATCAGCGTATCCACCATCACGTGTTCACATTTCCCCCCATGTGTCACAAAGTTCACAGAGGAACATGTATGGGCTGTGGACCTTGGCCAGGGGCACCAGAGCTACAGGAGCCTTTAGAGTGAACACCTTTGTCTCCAGCTTCAGTTTGCAAAGAGGACAGACTTTTTTCTCCTGGTGGTCTGCACACACTCAGAGTGTACATGACTGAGTTCTTCATACAGGTTTCTTTTTCTTTCTTTCCTTAATGATTTTTGCAATCAGAAGTTACATTCCTCCCCCTCCTTAAGCTCTTAAACAAGGAAACCCACACATTACAGTAATTCAGTTTTATTTCAGACAATATTTGCTGCAATAAAAAAGCTACTTACCAGTAAATATAACTTCTTTTTCTCTTTTATTTCATTTCAAATCTTTAATCATTGTGAGTCAAACTGAATTATTCATAATTCTTAAAACAACATAATGTTGGGCATGTTTACTATAATTTAAAGTGGCAATTTAGACTGGAGGAAAATACTGCTATTTATTCTCTATTTCCACATGTAACTAAGGAATTAATCTTGCCTCAACTTTATGTCACTGCTTGGTAGCAATGTCTCTCTACTCATGTACACACTTCACATGCATTCTTGAAGTTTTATTTTTACTAGTTTTTAATTAGAAATATAGCCCTTGGGCAAAAGAAAGGAAATGCTTCATTTTTGTGGAGATGCCATAAACTGTAGCCCAGGGGATGTTCTGGAGACTTCCTTAGGGCTGTGTATCTTTAGCTACTAGCCTTCTGCTAATAATCCCAGCAGACCCTTACGGGAGAATCATCTCACTAATTGAGCAACTATCATATGTCTTATTTTATAAATGGTCTTATGTTATATGCACTATCACAGAAAACATGGGTTATGAAAAATGAACAAGTAGGAGCTGTCCTTTGATATCGTGGCATCTAAATGCCTGATTTAAATAAGTTGCACAGTTATAACCACGAATATCTAACCATTAATAACAGAGTTATAGACTTGCAAAAATAGAAATCCTTGTTTTAATGGGAAATGGTTGTTTAAAACCATCCCTCAGGAGGCCTCCAAGTACGTTCTGCATTTAGGTTCTCTGTATCAACCCGCATCAGAAGCACCATCTTCCTTCCACATCCCAGGATTGAAAGCAGAGAGTAGTTGCCATAGCGATTTGGACAAATGATTTTATAATGATTTTTCCATTGTGGTTAAATTTACTTGGCTCTTATAACAAACATGATTCATAGCAGGAATACACTGAAATGTTTACCTGAAGAACAACGACAAACTGATAAAGATATCCTACTGCCAGCAGTGTTGAGAACAAACAAGAATCCATCTTAAGAATCAGGGAGCGGAGGAGAAAACAAGCAACAGAACAGGAGCATGCCAAAGAGGACCTATGGGGGGGGGGGTCAATGTAGCGATGTATCAGAGCTGATATTAAGACTCGAGATCAAGCCTCTGACAAAGGGC
>CM053764.1:109773391-109807024 GCA_028658305.1 Pachyuromys duprasi | reverse complement strand
AGTCATGATCTTGATGGCTGACTCTTTGACCCTCCCCCATATAAGCCAGGGAGTGACAGACTGGCTAGATCCCAGGGGAGGACTTTGCAGCCAGCCCTGAGGAGACAGGATAAGCTGGGGTTGGATGGAAGGGAAGGAGGTCTTCCCCTGTTGGTGGACTTGGAGGGGGCGGGGAAGAAGGAGATGAGGGAGGGAGTGGAAGGGTAGGAGGGAATGGGGGAGGGGGCTACGCCTGGGATTCAAAGCACCTAACCTGTGATTGAGATAAAAAATAAATAAATTAAAAAAAAAAGAATCAGGGATGAAGAAGTGGCTCAGAGGTTAAGAGCACTGAGAGAAAACCAGAGTTCATTTCGAAGCACCCACATTCAGCAGCTCATGCCTGCTTATAACTCCAGATCGAGGTGGGCAACTCAGTGCTATCATCTGGCCTTTGAGAGCAGCTACCTGCATTTCAGTGAATGCTTCCTGCTGGAAGGAACTTAGATATGTGGTTTCTGGACACAGATACATCCCCAGAAAGGCCATAACCTTGTTCCTTGTCTCTCAGCTCCAGAACTTGATGTATATCTCCTGGTGGCATTCGTGGTCTGCCTTGCTCACAGGACAGCTGCCCCTGCCCCACAGCAAAGATTTTCCTTTCTCTAGACAGAGAATCAGGTTGCTAAGAGCTGTCAAGTGCTGTGCCTGTGGCCCTTCTGTATTCTTGCCCCTATCTACTCCAGGACCCAGGCTATCTGTACCCTAGCAACACCATGACTCTTCTTCTTTGTATCTGCTGGTTTCTTGACACAGGATTCAGAAGTATGTTCTCTTTTGAATCTTCAAAACCACCAAGTAGTGTGGTGTATGGTATACAAACTTTCTCCTTGTCCCACCATAACTAACAGGGAGGTTTGAGAGTCTTCCATTTTACATGCTAGCACATCTAGTTTCTATCAGAAATCCAACTCTGGTCTATCCTTTTCCCCAGTGCTATTGACTCATGTTCATTCTCTAAGAAATAATTCACCTCTTTGTTCATGTGGTGCCTAGCTGTGTAGTTAGAATGTCTATGTTCCAAGAAATCAACTGAACCCACATGGGCTCCATTAGCTATGAGGGATAGCATGTAGGTGTTTAAGCTTTAATCTAAGAAACAGATTTTTGAGGGTTATTAGGTAGAGAGCTTATTCTATCTGCCCATAACTTTCTTTTTTAATTAAAATATTTTTCTTATATATGTCTTTGTATGGGACACATAAATTAAGCTTAGAAAAAATACATACAAAATTGATATTTTAAATTGACAAAAAATAAACTTTAGTCACCCTCCACACCTAATAATAATAATAATAATAATAATAATAATAATAATAATAACTCATTTTTAAACCTCTGTGGTACAGTAGGGATCATCAGAAGGACATTAATGTGACCAGAAGTGGTAAGTAAGAAATGTACTCATGAATTGGGAGTTTAAAACATGACCTGGGGTTTATAAATCACATGCTGCAAAATGTAGGACCACAAAATTGATTCTTTTTTGTTGACACAACGTAACTTTAAAGACAAAGGGTTTATTTTGGCCTACAAATCTAGAAGAGAAACAGTCTATTATGATGTGGAAGGCCGTGCAACAAGAAAATTAAGCTGGCCTCTCGGTCAGGAAGCAGAGAGAATACAGGAAGTAGGGCCAGGCTATTAAAAAAAAGAAATAATTAAAGTCCTACATCATGTGCAGATGACCTGGATATTCACAATATATCAAAGTTTGTTTCACAAATAGGAAAACTATTAATGCAGTCAGGGCTAACTGTCTTAGGAATCTGACTTTCTATAAGCCAGCTGACTTTTTGTCTGTGTTTTATGGCTAATTTGGTCAATCACAAATAATGCATCAGATGAACATGCCACATCTTAACAGTTCAAGTCATTTCTGAGATGCATTTTACTAGGTTATCAAAGATGTAAAACTTTTTCAAAATTCATGGTTAATATTGCTATGAACTACTTCAAACATTTAATATGAAAACATTCATGAAACACAATTTTTTGTTGTTGTTCTTTCTAAGTGGAATTTGAAATTCCTCCTTCCATTAATTTACCGTTGGTGGGAAGAACAACAGAGGTATAATCTGTGGAAGTGATTTCTCTGTGCTGCAGAGCTTTTGACTCTGGAGATATGAGCACTTGGTTATGGCTCTTCCCAAGACCTTATGGATATGTCTTCCCACAAATGAAACAGGACGCAAGATGCAATCCCACTAGAAGATTCTTCAGAGTAGAGGAGACTGTGGGTTTGCAATCAGGCATCTTCACAGGAATCTGGTGACCTGTGCTCTTCTGTGCATGTGCTAGGTCACTTTATAAAAGGACTTGTCATCCCCCCATCCCACTGTCCCCCCTTTTCCGGCCTTATCTAGAAGACAGTCTCTGTAACCCCTCCCCTAATAAATAATACTTCCCATGAAGGACAGGGCATGTTTTATGAACCCATCGCATAGCCACATAAATCCCAACACTGTGTCCCACAGACATTCCCTCACAGTATGTATCTGGCACCACATCCCCAAATCTAAGAAATCTTTATTTTCTCCTTTTGGGGTGAAGGGTATGTGTGTGAGAGAGACTTTGTACTTTTCCAGTCAGTCCCTGATTATCTGTTAGCCCAGTAATCAGGTTCATTTGCAGATTTTATGTGGGGACTATCTTTGTGCTAGAACAAGAAGTTTAATTCCAGTTATTTCTTCGTGGATCTAGACATGACACCATCTTCTGAAACATACATGCAAGCCTGCTGTATTCATGGAAAGGATTTATATATGACCATTAAAAATGTTACCTTTGAACAAAAGGTAGGGAACAAAGTACCAGAAATCCTTCAATGTTCCTACACACTGTGAAATCTAGGCATTTACTAGGAGTAACACCCACTGTTCTGTATAGCACACCTCTGTTTTTTTTTTATTACACAAATGAATGACAACACATCACTTATTATTCAACTCAGATCTTCAACAGGCCTAGCTCCTTTGCATACAGAAAACATATGGAGTGTGTTTTAGATTTATACCTCTGTGCTTTCTCCTAAGATCTCAGAGTCCAATGGAAATTACTAGACATGTGATAAATTTCCCTCTAGATATAGCATCTAAAGCAGGCATCACTGTAGAACGGAAGTTGAGGAAACATTTTTCTTAAGCTAGCATTGTCTAGTTTTTCTTAGATATAGCTCCCAATGGGAAATATACATGTCAAAACAAAGCAGGTTGGAGTAAAAGAATTCACATGGAGAGAGATTTAATTGCAAGGGGATTCAGCGCTGCCCCAGGCCTGTTTGCAATGGAGTATTAATGATGGAGTGAGACACATGGGTGAGAAATACCTGATGTTGCTCAAGGAATAATAAAAGACCCACAAAACTGCCTTAATTCAGTGCCAGAAATAACACTGGCCATACTTTTATTGACTTACATAAATTCTTTTCCACTGCAGCTCATATTAGGAGACTCAGAAGGAAATCAGTATAGCGGGAGAGACAGGCCAGGGGAAGGGTGGAGGGACTGAAGGAGAACAATGACCCCCTTGAATGTAGGCTGTGCTCCTATTGATGGAAAGATTCTGAGCCCCACCCACACATACAGTTTAGAATTACAATGTGTTTTCTATATCTAAAACTTGACATGTAGTTACTTGATAATAGAAGAACAGGTTTTCCTTCTGTCTCACTGGACTGCATTTTTTTTTTTTTGTGGCTGATCCACAGATGTTCCTTTGTCCTTCCTCAGACTCTTCCAAAATGTGGGTGAACATCATGGGGTCCCTGCTCTGTCCTTCAAAGGGGACAGTGGGTACATGCTGTGGTGGTCTGGCTAGATTGTTTCTCTATGAAGGGCTAGGTGAGCTAGCTGTAATATGGATTCCCAATCCTTAGCCAGCAGCTCCTGCACAGGCCGATAATCTGAAAGGTTGCCTTCTCCAGATACCACTCATATGTTATTGATCTGTATGGAAACTGGAAAAACTGGGCATTGTGCCAAAAAAAAGAAGATTCTGAGAAGCAATTGTAATCCCCATATCTCTATTGAATTTGAATAAGTTTGCTAATAGATGTAAAAGTTACTTCAATTTTATCTGCTGTCTCCAGGGGACCTGAGTGAGCAGAACTAATGGGAGAGGTCAGTAAACATGGTGCCAGTGGAGAAAAAAGGGAAAGTCCAGCAATATGGATATGGTCAGTATTACATTTTTTAAAAAATCCAGGTGTATTATCAAGGGAAATAACAGCTTGTCATCACCTGCAAAAATCAGGCCTGCCAAAGGATCACAAAATATAAGGAGAAGAGAGTCATGAAATTACACTGGCAACATGAGTGAGCCACAAGAGATAAAAGCAAATTAGGCCTGCATCTTCCCCATGTAACTGTCTTTAGTGTACCTGATCTGTCCGAGTGGGCAGGTGGACTAGCATTTCTGAGAGTTTGGGGACAGTGCGATGGCTGCAGTTCACAACACAGCCTGATGCAGGAGGATGGGATACGCAGAGAGCATACTCCAAATCCTGCTCTTTTCAAATTGTGCATGCCTACAGAAAGTGCTGAAAGCCTGCGTAAGGACCATCAAAAAAGATCAGAGGGAATGACCTGTGCTCCCAGGAGGCTGTGCGTGATGTGTGATCCTCTGCTGGCTTAGGGAAGAGCTGAGAGCCAGAGAACCTGGGTCGATGCTGGCGAACCATGATCCATAAGTTGTCTTCTTGTCAGTTGATCACAGTGTGTAAAAGGATCAAATGCAATGCAGGTGATTTAACTGCAGCTTACAGAGAAACCTGGACACATTTTTAGAAACACTAAAGCACACAGTGGAATAGAATCTGTGAAAAAGAAAGGGAACACAGGGAGGAGAAAGAATAGAGACCAGGATAGTAGGTGCAGGGAAAAACCAAAGTATTCTACATGTCTGTATAAAAAAATCTGTATGAAAAATTATCCCATTTCCTGAATAATTAAAGTACACTAATACAAATAGTGAAATAAGATTATTAGACATGCCCCTAAGAAAACATAGTCCAGAAAGATCAACTAATTGAAGCTTATGCAGAATTCACACAGCTGAAGTTTAGCCAAGTGCTGGTTATAATGATAGCTAAAACAGGGGCCAGGGAGATGGTCAGTTAAAGCACGCTCCATGTGAGCATGAGGACCTGAGTTTATTCCTGGCACTTTCTACAATGTGGAGCATGTGCCTATAAATCCCAGTGCTGGGTAAGTAGAGTCAGGAAGATTCCTGGAGCTTTGGGCCAGCCAAAGGGAAATCAGTGTAGGGAAATCAGTGGGCTCTAGGTTAGGGTGAGATCTTTCAAAACTTAAGATGAAACTTCGGGCAGATGACAGGGAGTTTTATGGAAAAAGCAGGGTTGGGGTAGGGGAGAATAGAAAGACCTAGAGAAAACAGGAGCTTCACAAGGAGACCAACAAAGCCAAAAAAAATCTGGTGGTGGTGCAGAGACTGATGTACCAATGAAGGACTATACATGGAGAGGACCTAGATCCCCTGCTCAGATGTAGCCCATAGGCAACTCAGTCTCCATGTGGGTTCCCAAGTAAAGGGAGCAGGGCCTGTCTCTGACATGAACTCTGTTGTCCGCTCTTTGATCACCTCTCCCTGGCAGTGTGGCCTTGCCAGACCACAGAGGAAGAGGATCCAGGCAATCCTGATGAGTCTTGATAAACTAGGGCCAGATGGCTAGGGAGGAGGACTCCCCCTTTCAGTGGACTAGGTGAGGAGGAGAAGAGGGCGGGGAGCTACAACTGGGATATAAAGTGAATAGACTGTAACAAAGAAAAATGTAAAAATTAATAAAATAAAGTATGAACCTGACTGGAGTCCTGCACTCCACACAGAGGCACATGCATGTATTCAAGAACACACACACAGCCATTCACATGTAAGAGATTTTTTTCAATTATCATATTCCATGTAAATTGAAATGAGTTAGAGATATGGCATGCATAATGAGAAAGTTTCACTCAATCCAAGAGAGAAAAACTTCAATATCTATTCCCAGGCAGGAAGTCCTGTGCTGTGTAAAAATTAAGCTGAGCAGGGCAGAGAGCCAACAAGTAATGTTCCTCCATAATTTCTGCTTCCACTCTGGCATATAGGTTAACCATGCTGAGTTTCTGCCTAGGCTTCCCTCAGTGATATAAACTGACCAAGTTGCATTTAGTCATGGTGTTTAACAACAGCAACAGAAAGCAAACTAGGGCATCAAAGGGATGCTTCCTTATGTGATTTGAATTTTAACTTGATGTCTTATTAGTTATGGGTCACTACATTAAATACACCTGTCTAGCCAGTATGAGCAGGGAACACACACTTGCTACACTTCTGCTCAGGAGGAAAGAATATTGCTTTTCCAGTTGCAACTTTGCTTTTGTTGTTTTTGATCCAACATTTCGTAAACCATTCCATAGCACCTTTCTTTCTTTAATGTATAGTTTCAAAGAAGCTGAGAATTGATTACCAATGTACAATTCATCAATGATCTGACTTTAATTTTAATTCATTTACTAATATCTTAAGAATAATTCTTTCTGTTGCTTGGGTGAACTCAATGAGTGTTTGACACACACATGGTTCTGATTTGTTCTATGCTCACTTCTAAAATTGTACCATTTCTATCTTACAATGACCTGAGGAGGAGGTTAGGTGACTAGAAGTGAGCCTGTAGGAGCCATGAGGTCACCAAGTGAGAAAACAGACAGGGCAGTACATTGTGTTGCTTATCTTGTGTTTGGGGAGGGGTGTGTGATTTTGATTTATAAGGTTATGGGGTCCACTTAAATCCAACACAACTCAAACACCAGGTCTATGCAGATAATAAGAATTTATTGTAATCAAGCTACTAAACAATCAACCGACTGTTCGGTCAGTGCCATAGAACAGACTTGGGAGCTGAACTGGGACCCTGAGCTAGAATATCACAGAAGATTTAAGTTTGCAAACCATAGCCGTTCCTGCCAAGTTATGATTACAGTTTTTCACCAATCAGGATTTAGGGATAAAGGATTTCCTTCTGTGGTTGATCTATGCCAACTGATACAGAATGGAAGTTTTACAGTCCAACCAATCACATCCATTTGTTCTTTTGTAGTTAGGAGCAGCCATTATGTTTCGAGAGTAAAAGATGAACAATGGAGGCTACAGCAAGGGCAGTTACTATGTTTTGGAACAAAATGGCAATACACATAACAAGGTTTTTGTTTTTTGTTTTTTTGTTTTTATTGCATGTTCCCAACAATAATATTTTTATTCTTGCAAGCCAATAGGCAGCCATGTTTTCATAAGGAACCAAACGCAGGTCTATAATGAAAAGTCAAGAAGAAAGTACTACGAATAAAATAGAATTAGTTAAAAATAAAACAGAGAGAGGAGAAAAGGGGTGACCCAGAAAGAAAGCGAAGAGCAAGATGATAAATTCAAATCCATCTCTGTAGATAATTACATTTGATGTAAAAGGTTAAATGCAGCAATTTAAAAAAAAAGGTATTTCTACACTGAATATAAAATATTCAATTGATTTCCTGTATCAAAGATACCCACTTTACATGTTGACAGAAGCTATCAGTGAAAGGATGAATTCTTGAGTCACAATGAATAAATATGAGTGTTTGCATATATGGCAGAAGCAAAAATCAAAGGAAATTTGGAGAGGTTCTGCTGATATCAAAAAAGGATATTAAATCTAGGATACAAAGGCAGATATTACCTAATGACAAAGGGGTTAGTTCACAAAGACATAATAAGTCCACATGGCTGTACAGAAAGAGGGGACCTCAAAATACATGTCAAAGAGGTATGAAAAATGGAGAAATATTGGAATTCACATTTGGGCAGTTATGAAATATGTCTCATCTATAATTAATAGAACAACAAAGCAGAAAGTCAACAGAGAAGGCCTGAATATTAGTCTCAATTACCTTGATTTAAATTGTCTTCTTGGATTAGTTCAGTAAAATGTGTTAGACTACAGATTCTTTTTAACTGCACTCTACAGAAACTTCAGGATGCCTTCTGAAGTCTAATAAGCAGAACTTTCAACCATGTGAATCCCACCCCACCTAGGAAAAGCCTTCAGAACTACATTCTTCAGCCTCTGGGAACTAAATTACTTAGTTCAGCTTCTGCCAATTAACATGTTACTTCTACAGATGTGACCAGAAGTGGCAATAGTGAAAAGAAATGCCACTTTGAGATCTCCCTCTCCCTTTCTCTCTTCTCTCTCTCTCTTTCTCTCTCTGGTGGTATAGCAATGGTGCCTGAGACACTGATCGGGTTTGAGGTTGGTGATTAGAGCCTTTGAGCTTGAATCCCTGGTAAGGGTACAACCTGGTATGTACAGCTTTGAAGGCAGAATATTGGTAGCCAGGTTCTGCCCATCAGTCAGCCCTTTTCTGGAAGGTCTGATTAGAAACCTGTTCCTCCAAGAATTCACAACAGAGGAGTCTTGAATGACTGAGACAAACTTAAAGATACGCTCAATGTCCTTAGCCATCAAAGAAATGCAAATCAGAATGATTCTAAGATTCTATCTTACACCAGTCAGAATGTTTAAGATCAAAAACTCAAGTGACAGCACATGCTGACAAGGATGAGGAAAAGTGAGAAGAACACCCCTCCATTTCTGGTGGGAGTACAAACTTGTACAACCTCTCTGGAAATCAATCTGGCACTTTCTCAGAAAATTTGGAATATTTCTACCTCAAGACCCAGCTATACTACTCCTATGCATATACCCAAAAGATATATCATACAACAAGGACATTTGCTCAACTATGTTCATAGTGGCTGTATTTAGCCAGAAACTGGACACAACCCAGATGTCCCTCAACCAAAGAATGGATACAGAAATCATGGTACATTTACACAATGGAATAGTAGTCAGCTATTAAAAACAAAGAAATCATGAAATTTGCAGGCCAAATGGATAGAACTAGAAAAGATCATCGTAAGCTAAGTAACCCAGTTGCAGAAAGACACACATGGTATGTACTCACTTATAAGTGGCTTTTAGCCATATAGTTCAGGATAAGCATGCTACAGACCCAAAGAAGCTAAATAACAAAAAGGGTCCAAGTGAGGGTGACAGAATGTCACTCAGAAGAGGAAATAGAATCGATAGCAGAAGTGGATAAAGGGAGGGAACTGGGCAGGAGATGGAATGATGAGGGAAACAAGAGTAGTGAACACATGTGGGAAGAAAGGAGGTGGGAGGTGAGAGGGCTAGGATCAAGAAGGGAAACTGAGGAGGAACTTATCTTTGTCAAGGTGGAGGTCTGGGACAGGGTAGGCTCCTGGGAGAATAGGGGTGAGACTCTAACTGAGATTCCTACCTGGGGTGGGGGAAGTGTGCATGAAGACTGAAGTGACCACGTACTAGCCAGGCTGGACTAGTGAAAACAGGGGAACAACAACCCACCAACAAAACCTTTGTTCCAAATTACTCTGCTGACAAGAAGTACAGCGACAAAGAGGGAACAAAGATTAAGGGAATGTCCAACCAATAATTGGCCCAACCTGAGCCCCACCCTATGGTGGAGAACCAGCCCCTGACACTGTTAATGATGTTCTGCTTTGCTGACAGGAACCTAACTTAACTGTCATCTGGGAGGCCCCAGTCAGCAGCAGACTGAGACAGATGCTGGGACTTGCAGCCAAGCATAGGGCAGAGCTCTGGGGGTCCTGTCAAAGTTTGGGGGAAATATGGAAGGACTTGGAGGGGACAGGAACATCAAAAGAAGACAAAGAGAGACAACTAAACCAGTCCCATTGGAGCTAACGGAGACTGAGACATCAGCTTAAGAACATGCATGGTCTGGACCTAGGCTTGGGTCCCCTGCACAAATGTGACTGACGGGTAGCTTGGTCTTCATATGGGGTGCCTAGCAAGTGGATGGGGGTGCTGTTTCTAACATGGACTCTATTGCCTACTTTAGGTTCACTTCCCCTGACAGGGCTGCCTTGCCTGATCTTAGGGGATGAAGATAATGCTCAGTCCTGATGTGAATTGCTGCTCTGGGGAAGGTTGAGGTGGGGGATCTCCCCTTATCTGGGGTGGGGGAAGGAAGAGGGAAAGGGGAAAGGAGGGGAAGAAGGGTACTTGGAGGAGAGGAGAGGGGGGCAACCTTTTTGATGTAGAGTAAACTGAAATTAAATAAAAAACAATAATCAAAAAAGGGAACCTATTCCTCTATATGTTAGTCAATGTTCTATGGCTGTTGAAGAGACACCATGATCCATGCAACTCTTTTTTAAATATTTTATTTATTTTTTATTATTACAATATATCACTTTGTATCCCACCTATGGCCTCCTCCCTTGTCCCCTCCCATTCATGCCCTCCCTCCCTCTTCTCCTCCCATGCCCCTCCTTCAGTCCACTAATAAGGGAGGACCTTTCCATCTGACCCTAGTCTATCAGGTCTCATCAGGACTGGCTGCATTGTCTTCTTCTGTGGCCTGGTAGAGCTTCACTTCCCCAGGGGAAGTGATCAGAGAGCCAGCCACTGAACAAAAACATGTTAATTGGTACTTGGGAACTGGCTTACAGTTACAGAGTCTTAGACTCTTATCATCATGGTTGGGAACATGGCAGCAGGCAGGCACGGTGCTAGAGAAGTAGCTGTGAGCCATATATCCTGATTCACAAGCAGAGAGAGAGGGAGAGAGATTGTTCACCATACTGGTGAGGTGAATGTGATTACTGGGTGAGTTAACATGGTAGAGGAGCATGAGGTCTGTAAAGGGAACGACAGCTAATTTACACTTATGTACATATTGGGTTGTATGGCATTCAGGTAAGAAAGGTATTACTGGCTCAGGAGAGATGTCATATAATTTCATATAATTTGCAGTAGGGAACATTAGAGCAAGTGAAATTGGCCATGGAATCTGTGGGAGCTATAAAGAGAACCAAAGATATATTTGAGGATTTTTGACCTGTACATGTCAGAGGGGAGTGTCACAGCTAGGAAAAATGTTAGTTACTAGAGGATCTAGAACAGCCAGAGGGTTTTCACAAAAGGCACGGCAATAGCTGACTTCAAGTTTACAGCCTTGGGTAAAGTCAGTGCTAACCTCGGTGTGGGCACGGAAAGAAGGGAGCCAGGCTTCTGGTTTTCCTTAATGACATGAGGTGGATATATGGTTAATATGGGTGCCTTTGAAGATGCTCAGTTGCAGAGGCGAAGGAGATGGCACAGTGGGTCAAGTGCTTTCCATGTGATCATGAGGACCTGAGTTTACTGCCTAGCAACCTTGTAAAAAGCCAGCAGGGTGGCATGTGCCTATAATGCTAGCAATTGGGAGGCAGAGGCAGGAGGATATCCAGAGCATGTTGGCCAGCCAGGCAGGCTTGCTGATCAGTGTGCCAAGAAAAAGGTCAAGAATAATAGAATACAGCAAATATCTACCACTGGCTTCCATACGCACATAAGCATGCAGCGCGCACGCGCACACACACACACACACACACACACACACACAAACACACGACTTTGGTTGCAGAGGTAATAGAAAAGGTGCTGTAGGGATGGAAGTCAGAACAGGGAAGGGTCTATGCTTCTTTGTTCTTTTAAGGTTGAGACAAAGTTGAGTCTATTTAAAGTCTGATTGAAGACATCCACAGATAACGGAGAGGAAAGGAGGGAAGAAGGGACACAATCAGTAATTGAGCTGCCAGCTGTCTGTAACCCACAATCCACCAGGACACTGTTCCTCTTTTTCACATGGTTCACAACGTGAGGATCCCTATAAAAAAGACTTAATTAAATATATTTGTCTTGGAGTCCCACAGAAATGTCCTAAGAGATAAGAGCCATCCATGCCATAGAAATAGAAAGTAAACTTCAAACAACAGTGCTGGTGAGCTATTTCAAATTGACAGTCTTCAGAAGACTCACATAAAGAAACAAAAGCTATATTTTTAGGCTGTAATTAAAATTTTATGACATCCAGTTGGGGACTGTAATAGTGAAGATCTTGTAGGATTTCTTTTTTCAGAAAGTCTGAACCTCACAGGCATCTTCTAAGTTTCCAGAAGAGACAGACTGCTTCTCAGACAGAAACTATCACATTCCTCAGGAGCATGGGGACCAGGGCTGCAGCTGCCTGATAAGGGGGACAATGGGAACTAAAGATGGTTCCAGGGAATATGAACTACTTAAACTGAACACAATGCAAACCTTCAAACTCTGTCAGCACATCACAAGGAAATTATTTTAGAATGCATATGAGGAGGAATTTAGGAATTAAGGTTGATGTAATAGAGGTAGGAACAGAATTCAGCGGGGTAGGATGAGGTTCAAGTATGTCCAGGTGATGAATCTTTTGTCCAGGTGCTGCTGTTGTTGTTAAATAACTCAGAGCAGTTATGTGGCTGTGAAATTGGAAGAGAAATAGAGTCTTCCCTTTTCATAGAGTAAATATATTCAGGGAGGTATATTGAGCAACCCAAGGAGTGACCACTTGGGAAAATAGTGAGATATTTGGAGTTTAGCTGAAGACAGTGTTTGCAAAATCACTCTGATTTTAAGATGGAAATATTTAACTCATGTGTATTATCTGCATATACTCAGAGTTTAACCTAAACACTTTTTAACAATGTACACCTGAAATATGCCTAAGGCCAGTAAGTTGTAATTGAGAGATGGTTCTCATAGATTTATCCAAAATAAGTATGATGGAATGTAGGCACCCACAAATAATCATATTTACAAAGAATGAAGCTAATTATCATTTAATATTAGAGGGAAACAATTTACTTACTTGTGGCTCAGATAGTGGGACTCATGAAACAAGACTTGGAGTCTGGAGTGTGAATTTTCAACGGGTATGGCTGGGGACTCAAAGAACATTGGAAGACTCTAAGAGTCCACACTCCCTGTGGGGCTTGTATTAGAAGCAACTGCATTCAAAGACACTATACAGTCATTCAACTGTTTACAAGGAAGGAACGGTTCTGCTTAATACCTCACTAGGGAGGAGAAAGACAAGAAAGTACTGATGGAGAATATCTGGGAAGATAACATGTACTTATTTTTATATATGTATGTGTAATGAGTGTATATGTAGCTTGTGTGTAGGAACTGGAGTTATTAGGCACTTGTGAGATGTCTGATATAGGATCTGGGAATCAAACCTGGATTGTCTGGAAGAGCAATCAGAGTACTTAACTGCTGAGTCATCTTTTCAGCCTAAGTAGTTTTTAAATTAAAATTTTGGATAATTTTACATTTTTACTTTAATTGTAAAGACCAATTTTTACTTATTATTGAGAACTTGTTGTATGTATACAAAGACACATGATCATATCCACATACAATTTCCCCTCTCTAATTCCAGTAAAGTCCTCTAGCAAGCCTCTCCACTTTTGTTTTTTGAGAACCCTCTATCTAATGTATGAATGTGGGCCATGGATAAGAAGATGGGAAATCTACCAGTGGCCATATATTAAAAATAGTAAAAAGAATGATTTTTCCCTCCCCCAGCAGCGATCAACTGCCAAAAGCTTCCTAGTAACTAGGGATGGGACCTGAAGAGCACCTCTCTGGGCTGTGTTAGAATTTAACTGGATTGGAGGTAGTGTGAGTTCACAACTGTGACAGATAACCATGTCTAGTCCAGAAAACAACATTTTGTAGTACTCATCCCCATCACCTGACTCTTACATTTGTTCTGCTTCCTTGTCTACAATGTTGATAGTGGCTGTTGCAGGTAAACATGGCTGTTATGTGCTCATGAATGCAGTAACCCTGCCATGTCCAGAAGACATGGCATTTTGGGTCTCTGTACTTTTACCTGTTGTGAGTTTCTGCATTAACTGCCATCCACTGTACAAAAAATCTTCTCTCATAAGGACTGAGAGCTGTACTAGTCTATGGGCATAAAGATAGGGATTTGGAAGGCAGTTTGATACTATGTCAACTTAGAATAATAATAATAATAGGAGTTTTATCTTTGGAGCCTGTAATCTCTCCAAGCATGGGTTCTTGGCCAGATTTACAGTATTAGGCATATATTTCCTCCTATTGGACAGACCTAAAATCCAATCAGAATGTGATTGGTTACCCCAATAATACTCATGCCACTCTTATACCCATGGACATGTGTTTCTGGGCCTGCCATTATTCCAGTTCACAGGGTACATAGCTGGAAAAGACTGTTGATGCTTCAGTCTCAGCAAGTCCCCCTGGACCCTGGTTCACTGGCTCTGTTGGTCTTCTTGTGGAGCTCTTTTCACCTCCAGATACTTTTCTTTCTCCTCCCACTTTTCTACAAGGCTCCCTAAGCATTGCCGAATGTTTGGCTGTGAGTGTCATCATCTGTTTTGAGGTGCTGCTGGGTAGAGTCTCCCAAAGGACACTCTGTCAGTCTCCTGTCTGCAAGCTTAGCAGAGTATCTTTCATAGTGTCAGGGGTTGGCAGTATTCCAAAGGTCTTTGGTTGGGCCGGGCATTGGTTGAACATTCCTTCAATCTCTTCTCTATCTGCTCTATCTTTATCTCTGCATACTTTTCAGGCAGGGTATATTTGGGTTTGAAATTTTTGAGGGTGGTTTGGAGTTCTATGCCTGAATTGGACCTAGGCCAGCTACAAAGTTGTAGCAGGTGGATGGCTTCAGCTTCATGTGGGTCTTCTAGTAAAGGAAGTGGGGACTGCATTGGACACAGACTCAAGTGCCAGGTTTTTGATCACTTTCCCCTAGTGGGACTCTCTTATCAGGCCACAGGGGAAGAGGACATGTTGAGTCCTGATGAAACTTCATGAGCTATGGTAGATGGAAAAGGGAGCTCTCCTTTTCTGAGGAAGTCACAAGGAGGGAAAGTGGAAGAGGGAGGGTGGGAATGGGAGGGGAGGAGGGATGGGGCTACAACAAGGATGTAAAATGAATAAAAAGGAAATTAATTTTTTAAAAGACTGATTTTCTTGCAAATTTTTATTTTTATATTAATTACAGTTTGTTCATTTTGTATTGCAGCTGTAGCTCCCTCCCTCATTCCCTCGAAATCCCCACCCACCCTCCCTCATCTCCTCCCTGCCCCTCTCTAAGTCCACTGATAGAGGAGGTCCTTATCCCCTTCCATATGACCCTAGTTTATCAGGTCTCATCAGGGCTGGCTGCATTGTCTTTTTCTGTAGTTTAGCAAGGCTGCTGCTCCCTCAGGGTGGGGGGTGGGAATCAAGGAGCCAGTCTCTGTTCCCCTTACTAGGGAATCCCAATTGTATACTGAGCTGCCATGGGCTATATCTTAAGCAAGGGTTCTAGGTTAGATCCATGCATGGTCCTTGGTTGGAGAATCAGTCTCAAAAAGACCCCTGTGCCCAGATATATTTGGTCCTTGTGGAGCTCCTGTCCAGGTCTTACTAAATCACCCTTCTTGAAATGATTCCCTGCACTCTGCCCAAGGTTTGGTTATGAGTCTCAGCATCTGCTTTGATACACTGCTAGGTAGAGTCTTTCAGGGGCCCTCTACAGTAGGCTTCTGTCCTGTTTCTTGTGCCTTCAAGAAGAAAATCAGTTAGAAGAAAAAAAGACTGTTAATGACTCCCCCCCCACCCCATCAGCCTCTATACCATCTTTCAGCACCATAAAAGCTGACCAATAAGGAGGAGACTTTGTGATCAGGATGTCAACACTATGACATGGATTTGTTCACACCTGTGACCAAAGTATGTGACATATCCAGCAATAGGGCCTTACCATCAAGTTCTGGTTGGCAACTAAGAGCAATTTGAATAGCCTGTACTCTTTGGAAGGTCATTGATTAATGACTCGAAAGGGGGTATCCCATAAAGTATTCTTTTTAAAGTGCATATTATCAATTCTCAGAGACTGTAGCACTTCTTCATGCCCTACTTGGATGCCTTAAAGCAGAGATAAGATGTACTGGTCATTGTCACTATGTGAACTGGCTGTTAGAAAGCTTTACAGTAAAGCCAATTTCAATTAGGCATTTTACCTCTCTGGTACTAATTGCTGACTCATCCCCTATCATATCTCTGAAACGTTCCTTCAGGGTATTTGATTTCCTGGAAATTGCTACAGTTTATCTTTTCTATATTTTCCTAGAAATCTCAGAAATACCAAAACACTAAGCAAATATCTGTCTTACAAAGCTGAATTCAGACTGAGATATGTCTGTAGCTCTCTGGGTACACAGACATTTGCTTACAGAACTTATCAGACTGAAGAACTGTGTAGAGAGTCTCCCTCCAGAATCTCCAAAATGTACTTGTGCAGACTCTGAACCACCATGCCCCCCTACCCGTGCCTCAATCTTCTCTGTCTTACTGATGATATTGCACTTCCCTCCCAGACCACCATGGCACTCTCTGTGTTGTGTGCAGAGCAGCTGAAGGGGATTTCACCTGCACCTATGCTGAGTTTTGGGGTCCTCCTCTGTCAGACTTGCAGTTACAGGCTGTGTTTTATCTTGCACCTGTCATAGGAAATGGCCTGGGCTCTCTGTTGAAGCTTCTGACTGTAAGTCCCATCAGAAGCAAGCACATGAGGGCCTAGTGTCCTTGATAGCCATGAGAATGGCACTTCTCTCTTGCATGGTTTTTCTGACCTTGACATATCTAGAGCCCATGGTTTTCAGCAGAGATTCACTTACTTTCCTCTCAATACTGACATGCCCTGCCATTTTGCATGAAGAGGTGTTCTTTTTTTCCTAGCATTATGCTCAAATCACAGAGGTCAGCATGGCCTGAGAAACTGTTAGGAATGTAAATGCCATCATTCAGAGCCTGCAGGGCCAGAGACCTCTGCCTCAATGAGGCTGCTGGGAACTGTGTTCTGACACAGCAAGTTCTGATTAACTCCAGCAGACAGAAGCTCAGTTCCTGTCCACCATAGCTCCATGACCTAGACAAGGTATGTGTAGGGTATTTGGAGAAAGTTGCTGCTCGAAATTTCCAGCTCAGTAGAAACACAACCAGGACACTGCAGTCCTGTGTTCTGACCTCAGATGGATCAACAGGTACTTTGGCTGAGGCTGCTTCTGCTGGGCCATTGTTCTCAGAGCTGTAAATCAAAGGCTCACATGAAGGCATAGAACAATTCTTATTCAATATGGCACATCCATTAGACTCATGTAGGTCAGTCTGGTAGATCTGTGTGTCTAGCCTTAGATTGGTAACTTTGTTTCCTTAGGAGGGCAAGATATCTAGGACAAACTGATCATAGTCAATGGACATCTCTTATACTTGAGATCCTGGGTATAGATTGGAAACTATAAATATATATTAACAATTCTATCATATTATTTTCTTTTGATGTACAAATTAGCTAAGGTGGAAGCTTAAATGAAGTTACAAAAATGGTACTTGGAGTACCAGAAGACAAAGATTTTTTTTCTTCTTAAAGCATGGCCCAGAGGAATGATTCAGTCAGCTATGGAACTCATTCTGCAATCAAAAGTGGTAGAATGCAGGGAGGACATGAAGTTGAACCATTTATTAGGGCCCTACTCCAAACAAATGGGAAAAAAGCAGTTCTACCATCCTACTGACAAGAAATTTGCTACAAAAAAATTCCCCTCAAAGTGTGGTCTCTAGCTGTGTCTCAATGGCATCCCCTCATCAATGCATGGTGGGCTTTGTTGGAAAAGATGGACTTTTGGGTAGCTTGTCTTTCTTCGTCTCAGCGAATCCTTTCCATGTCATTTAATGGTCGATTCTTATACTGTCAAATAGAAATAGAATATCAATAAAAATCAGTATTTTGTAGTGTTGCCTTATACCTTTCTAGGTTTAGAAAAAATTGAAACATAATAAAAGCTTTGAGTTGCAAAGAGCTCTGGAAGTTCTTCACTCTACCTGACCCACTGCAGGAGTGATAATAGTGGCATGTAGCAAAGCCATTGAAGACATTTATATGCTAGAGAGACAAGACTGGAGGAAAGCGTAGACCTGTGTCATTATTCTCTGTTAGTTCACCTTGCCCACTATAAAATATGGATTCAGAAAGTGCAAAAAAATTTTAAGAACAGTGTTTTGGGCTCTGTGATATGAATGCTAAGGTTGGCAGATTCCTGATATTAAGGATGAAAGTATGATTTAGTAAACTTTGAAGTTCAGACATGAGCAACTTTGAAGCAATCTCACATCTGTACCTTCAAGGACATGTTCACAAGAACTCTGTTGAGAAAGTCAGTTGGGAAAGTTCTAAGCTTTGGCTAGGCAGGGAAAGGTGCATGCTTTTAGCAATGACATCATGATCCAGTAGACTAGATCTCCTCCAATTAAGGACAAAGGTGCACTATCTTATTTAACTCTCTGCCTGTAGTTTTGCTTTTGACAAGAAGAACATTGTCTGTTGAGGCAGAGTCCCACAGGGTTTCATGTGAACTTCAGCAACATTCCCTTCTCCATCTCTGGACTCCTGCCTCTTTATCATCTACTCTTTCTGTATTAGGTATATGTGGGGATAAGGAGATCAAACCAGACCACAAACCTCTTCTGCTCACATGTCTCTAGTGGTGTTGGTTCCCCCAGAGAAGACAAGTATAGTCAGCCTTACCATGGTGCCCACCATGGTAGCTTTATTTTTCTGGTCAAATGAACTGAAAATGAGAGTCCACTGAAAAACCTTTATGCCAATGACAATAGCATACAAATTAAGAATTTTCTAATGGAAACAAGTCAAGCATTGAACCTAAAGATGTTAAATGGAAAAAAAAAAACAATATCATGTTCTATCTATGAAACTTAAAAGGCTCAGTGATAAATACAACTAATAATAAGAATAACAATTTATCAAGAATCCTGATGTATTACTTGTTTAACACTTAGTAGAATTTATCAATCATCTCTTACTCCATGTTTGGCATTTAGATCAAATATTTATTAATACCTTTCTCTTGTTAATCTGTGTTTGTATGTCTTCTTATAGTTGAAATGCCTCAAGCCAGGTGCCCACAGGAGAGCAATAAGAACATATGGAGGCATAGGAGCAAAGATGTAGGTCTAATTTCTGCTTAACATAGTTTTATATGAGACTTTAAACTCCCCAGTGTCAATTTTACTTGAGAATCTCAGTAAACAGGAAGACTTAAACTCCTCTCCCAACTAATTTATGTAATCTGACTTTTCTCTTGGCCTCTAAATTGCTCTGCTTCTCCTCAAACTAAGTCCAGCAATCTTCGCTAATCTCATGGATCCTTCTCATTCTCTGGCTCATTCACTCTTCACCTGAGTTCTCTCTGAACAACCTATCTCTCTTCTACTGTCCCAGGAATTCTGCCTCTACTCTCTATAAAACTACCTCTTAAGTAGTTTCCCTTTCCTCTCTCTTCTCATGAGAGTTGGGAGTATCTTACTCTGTCAAATCTTCTCTGATTCGTCACCTTTTTGCTATTCAATTAGACATCACTTTCAAACATAGGTGCTTCCTTCTATGAACTACCTACCTTCATTTGGGATAAAAAGTCATGTATCATTACACCTGGACCTAAGATTTTCTTTACCTGATACTTTCTCTATACCAAGCTGGCCTTGGACTTAGATCTGCTTGCCTCTGTCTCTTGGGTTAGTGGTGTCTTTGTATTCCAGCCAGATCACACAGATCTAGAAGATCCTTGGATGTGATCTCTTGCCAGAGGATCCATGTTCTGAACTAGCATTCCTCTACACAGGATTATTGCTAGACTCCTTTATCCTATGTAGGTTTAGAATATTGGGAGTCTCTGACAAGTTAGGGTGTCTGAGAACAACAAAAACTTCATTTGATTAATATTTACCCTGGAAAATCAGACACAAATAATAAAAGCTACATATTTAATAAGCGTGCTTCTGAATTCCTTGGATGGAGTTATAACCCCTCATACCTAAGAGTGTGACCATGTTAGCACATGGAGTAATTATAAAAATAATTGAACTGAAGTGGAGTTGTCAGGGGGGACCCAGATCCAGCAGGCCCTGGTGGCGTTATAAAAGTCAAACCATAGACCCAGAGGAAAGGTGATGTGAGGAAAGAAGGGAGGGGCAAGATCCAGGAGTTCAAGTGACAAACAATATCCCCACCTCCTCATTAGAACCAAGTCCTGCTGTCACCTGGACTCTAAGCCTCCAGCCTTCTGTACTTTAATTCACCTATTTAAGTGACCATGGCAAGTCCTGTGGCATATACATCTTGAGAAAGGCACCTATAGCAACTCTGGAAAGAAACAGCTATGACACATTGAGGATGGCAAGCAAAGACATGTTCTCATAGTCCCAGGTACAGAGCACTGTAGGACACTGCCTATGGTATCCTGGTGATGGTTTCCAGAATAGAACACCGAGTCAGGGTTACTCATGGGCTGAGCATTGTTCCTCACCTGACTCAACAGACAGGAGAACACAATGACCAGAGAACACCTCGGGTGCTACAATTAGGCAGATCAGACTAAAAATTGACCATAGATTCTGTTGACCAAAATCTTTGTGAGTCCCTGAGAACTCCAGCCCCTTACAGTGAAACCCTGACAGAGTCCTTAGCCAAAGCCCTGGTTATTAAACACAAAATCATACTCCTTGGAATGTCAAAGTGTGACCTTTTCGCACTATCAGCTGGAGATTTTGCCTGGGATAATTTCAGTTTTTGAGAGAGAGCATCGCTCTTTCATTTGTAGATTAATACCAAGCTAAGCAATATCTACTTATCTATACCACATCAGGATTACTTTCTAATAATTTATAAAGGGGAAGAGTAAAGGTCTCCAAAGTACTGAATTCTAAACCTAGCTGAAGTCTGTATAGATCCCACCATACTTGAAATATATGACAATAATTACAAAAATGTAATTGGCAGACAAATCTAAATTCAATCTAATTTAGTAACCATCCTTAAATAATATACACATATATATTAAATTATAATATAATATCTAATATTATATATAAGAAACCAAATACAATTCAAGAAACCAAGTAAGAAAATCACAGAGTCAGTGTGATAAAAAAAATGATGTAAGAAGAAGCACAATAAATATTTAAATGCTCATGGAGCAGAATAGGAAAGCAGTGTAACATCAGAATTGAAACAGCCACTGCCCTAGTTACCTGAATAAATTTGAAGACTATACTTGTAATTTATTAGACCGTAAAGCAAACACGTTTCCAAGCAGCTGAGTAGCAAAATGGAGTGTATGTTACCAACAGTAGAGAAAAGCTTGTGGGGATTGTGTATGCAAAACAATATGCAAAGCAGTTGCTGTTATCCCAAGAATGAGAATAATTGGACTATGCCTAAGGAAAAGTCATGATGGGAAATAGAAAGAAGAGTAAGGCCCTAACAGGAGTGAGGCTCAGTGGTTAGTTACCACCTGTTGTCTTTCTCTGGGAGATAGGAGTGGCAAAGTGGAGGAAAGCAGAGACCTTTCGTTTATGGCTAGGATCTACATTAGAATGATACCCTCCTAATTATGAGGCTCCACGAAGGAGCTTGTGTGTGATGTCCACTCTTTGACATGGGGACGAAATGTGAAACAACCTGGGCCCACTCTGTCAGTGACAGACAGGTTCTAATTCTGGGGACAAATAGACTATGACAACCTGAAAACCAAGTCATGTTAATTTTCTACCCATAAGCTTTCAGTTGCTAACAAATTAAATTTACAGCTGCCTGGGAGACTGAGGTAAGAGGATCCAGTTCAAGGTTTGCCTGTTCTCCAGAATGTGGCACTGCCTAAGATAAAGTCAGATTTAGGATATAATTCAGGGGTAGATGCTTGCCTACCATCCCAAAGTCTCTGCTTCCATCCATCTCAGCAACAACCCCCAAATACTCTTTCTCTTTTTCTCTCTCTCTCTCTCTCACGTTCACATGAACATACTCTCAATTTGCTGAATTCAGGGTCATCAAGCTTATAAGTGTTTCAAAACCTAAATGCAATTCCAGAAATATAATTAACATT
This sequence comes from Pachyuromys duprasi, assembly GCA_028658305.1. Taxonomy (NCBI): domain Eukaryota; kingdom Metazoa; phylum Chordata; class Mammalia; order Rodentia; family Muridae; genus Pachyuromys; species Pachyuromys duprasi. The sequence goes on along the minus strand of CM053764.1, from coordinate 109,785,082 downwards.
TCCCATTCCTTCTAGTTTTGCAGTAAAGATTTTTTTTTAATGTAAAATACTTCCAGTCAAAACTCAGGACAGTTTATGCTTCTTAAAAGATGTGTTTGACACCCCCCACTTTGCCAACTGCCACACACAGGAATTCTGGCTCTACGCATTGTTGGCAGTGGAATGAGCAAGAGAGAGCTGGGCACTGATAATCCTGGCCCTTGAAGACTGGCCACACCCCTCACTTGGCCAGTTGAGAGCTGGCTCTGATGGCATGGACAGGAGAGCTGGTGGGCTGACCAACTAGCTACCTCCCACCCCAGGCTCAGGCCCAGAGCTTTAAACAGATTCCCATAGTGCTGATATAAGCATTTTGATCAGCTCCTATGAGAGACATATGGCATTATCATCTTCAATTGTGTTCCTCTCTCTGAAGACCAGCTATCATTTCACATTATGGTGTAATTTTGAGTGAGCAAGAGTCTCTGTTGACATTGCTTATGGAATATCCTGTTGGAAAATTCCATGAATTTTCTCAGTGATCCCACAGATCATTGGATAAAATATCCCATGCATGTGTCACCTAGATCAACTCTTATTTTGGAAATAATTGTTTTTATTGGATTAACCACAACAGACCTGGATCTTAACTGTATAATGTAAACTACATTATTAGTTAGAATTATTTAGCTTACATGGCAAGAATTATAGCTTTCTAAAAGTAAACAAGAAGGGTAGATCATGTCTTTAATTTTATGTTAAAGCAGTTCTTTTTTCACATGAAATAGATGATTTTCATTTTAAGGCTAAAATAGGTAGAATTTTATAAATACACATGCTTTGATGAATTATCAGACAAAGTTATCTGTGCACACATGGCTCATTCTTTTTATTCTCAAAGAGATATTCTGGCTTACTGTCCTTAGTCTGTCTCTGAAGAATGTTCTGTACCATGCCCAGTAACACGGAATTAGTGGCCATGGACAGTTCTCTGAGAATGCACAGGTGAGAATTATAGGGCCTGAGGCCTCACTGTTGCCATCACTGGATTGATGCATGACCTTACTTTAAGTGTCTTAAAGTCAACTTACAATGCAATTGATTTATTAACATTGAACTGTGGTCCAGTAGCAATTTAATGCACACTAGGAAAAAAAAAAACATAACCAATTGTTTTCTCTGTAAGGTACATCTTTGTCAGGTTTCCAGAGCACCAGTTTGCACTTTAGCTCTGTACCCAGTGGCCTCTTGAGACAGTGAGTAAATCACCAAGAAAAGAAATAACATGGACAAAAATATGTCACAGAATGTATGCCAGACAAGACATTTAAAGTTTGAGAGTTGCAGCCAGGAGATGGGGTGACCTTTTCTGGACTTCATAATGGGTTCCTGAGCTGTCCACTCACGATCCTTCAAATCAGCAATAGCCAGGGGATGAGTCCATGACTATGAAGTCCACACTTAATAAGCATCAGGCTACATACTCAAGTGTCTCTATTTGATCATCCATGCATAAAGGCTATGTGTAGCAGTGCTATGTATCATTTTATTGCTTCTCAAATTTCTAGCATATTAAAGTCCAATGCTTATCTACTGAAAACACCACCAGAATAGTTGACTCAGGAAACTCCTCAGCTTGAAGGGTCTCTCTCTGTTAGAGAGGAAATAGGGAATAGTGCTTTTAGGAGCCTAGGGTGGGGTGGCCCCTTTGAAAATGGTGATGGGAGTGTTTGTAAGAAGGGATGGGTGATATACAAGTCTACCAATCGGAGATGCCCAGAGGGTTCAATCTTTTTGATAAAGCATCTTGTATAAACAAGCAATGGTGTTGTGATATACAAAATATGGAATATAGAAATCTTAGCACTTTTTCTAAATTGTGTGGGATTAGAACAAAGACATAGAACAATTACTAAATGATCAAAATATTAAATAAACTTGTTATTTTAACATACAAATGTAAATACTGATAAAAATGAGAGCTAGAATTTTGTTCAGTGTGTAAGCTGTACAGGTTCTCTGACCAAAACAAACAAACAAAAAGAAACAAAATAAAACAGTATCTGGACATGTGGCACACATGTTTTATCCTGGCACTTCAAAGGATGAGGCAGGCAGCTTCTTGTGAGTCCCAGTCCCCCCAGCCCCTGGTTTATGTAGTAAGTTCCAGCTCAGCCAGGGCTATATAGCAAAACCTTATCTCAAAATAAGCAAATTAATAAAACAAACAAGTAAAATAAAAGCAAAAGGAAATGTCTTTTTCCTCTCATAAGAGAATCACTTAAAGTGAGTTTCCTACATTTAACCATAGACAACTTTATGTTAGTGCTACAATGTCTTGTTATCTATTCTCCAAACAAGAAAAACACACATTCACAATTATCTTTTCATCTAGAGTCTAACATTTGGAATATAAATTATTTGTTCAACCATTTTCTTGATCATTTATTTAGCAAGGATGAGCAGTGATTGTTGTGAACTTCCTTTAACAGGCTCTAGAATGGCCTTGTGTTGTGCTATCTGTCCTAGGTGACTAGAGTCTGGAAAGTTTGGTACTGGTGTTTGTGGGGCTGGTATTCCTGGCTCAAAGCATAGACCTGCAGCCATGAGGAATACTCTTGACCTAGATGAGAGTTCTAAATACGCAAAAGCCAGTGTATACATTCAAAGTTGGAGCACTTACGTGTTTTATCAGTACATGGTATAGCTTAGCATTGCTCTTACTGTTTATGTGTGTGTGTGTATGTGTGTGTGAACATATTTCTGTATGCACATGTAGGTAAATATGTATGTACATGTTTGCACATGTGTATGTAAGTACATGTATTTTTATTTGTATGCCTGTGCGTGTATATTCTGGCTGGTTTTGTGCATCCTTGACACAGGCTGTAATCTCAACTGAAAAAAAAATTCTCCATAAGATCCAGCTGTAACACATTTCCTTGATTAGTGATTGATGGGGAAGTGCCCAGTTCATTCCTGGGCTGGTGGTCCCGGGTTATATATAAGAAAGCAGGTGTGGCAAAGCATAATAAGCAAGAAAGTAACCATCACCCCTCCATGGCCTCTGAATCCATTTCTGCCTCCAGGTCCTTTCCCTGTTTGGCTTCATGTCCTGATTTCTTTGGATGATGAATAGTGGTATGAAAGTTTAAGCCAATTAAATGCTTTCTTCCACATGTTACTATTGCTGTTTCATCACAGCAATAGTAAGCTTAACTAATACAAGTTGGTACCAGGAATGGAGTATTGCTGTGACATCCCTGACCATGTTGTTTTGGGGAGGATTGTAAAAGGACTTTGAGACTTTGGACCAGAAGATCCGCTGACTGTTGAGATCTCCATGAGCTGTTCTGTATGACCTTGGAAGATAAGAATTCTGAGAGCAGTGCAGATGATAGAGACCTGGCTTGTGAAGTTTCAAAAGAAAGCATACAGCCTGCAGGCCCTATTGTGTGAAGAACTGTGCTGTCTGGTCAGATGAAACTAATGAATCAGCAGTAATTGCAAGAGTCCAGAACCACTAAAGTAAAATGTTTGCTTTGCTTGGATAATGAATGCTGGTCAGCTGGGGCTGAAGAATCATCTCTGATTAAAAAGCGGCCAGCATCATTGAGGTAAAGTCTTGGAAGTGTTTCCTCTGGTCAGCGCACAGAAGCTGTGTGCCAGACACAGCAAAGGTTGATCTTCCTGCTGGTAGCAGAGCTTGCTAAGTGTAAGAGTAACCCAGGGAGTATTGATTCGAAGGTGTGAAGGGATCATAGAGAGCAGCGGAGGCTTGGCACTGTGTGGCAGGACTGGACTGCCTGAACAGAGTTTAGGAGAGGCTACTGGTAAAAGCCCATCACAGTTACAGCAAGGTACCCGACCATTTTTTTTACGATCCTGTACCATTCCTGAATGAGAACAGCAGCAGACATAGTATGGAGCCAGCCAAAGCCTAGAAGACAAGCTATATGTGCTGCAGAGGGCAAAACTGGAAGAGTGACCAGAGCACCTCTGAGGAGACCAGAAGATTGTGGGTGAATCCAAGACAATTGGAGATCGAGTTATTTACACTGTTGGAGTTTAGTATGGTTTTGTTAAGATTGTGACAGTACCCTGGTTCTTCTCTCTTGAAGAAGGAATGTAATTTATTTTTGATTTTACGGGCACCCACAGTTGAGAGAGTTTGGATTTTTAAAAGACCTTGGATTTTACTTCATTTTATTTTTAATTTTTATATTAATTATAGTTTATTTACTTTGTATCACAGCTGTACTCCTTCCCTCATTCCTTCACAATCACACTTTTTCTCCCTCATCTCCTCCCTGCCCCTCTTTAAGTCCACTGATAGGGATGGTCCTCTTCTCCTTCCATATGACCCTAGCTTATCAGGTCTCTTCAGGACTGGCTGCAATGTCCTCCTCTGTGGCTTAGCAAGGCTGCTCCTCCCTCAAGGGGGAGAGACAAAGATCCAGCCACTGAGTTCATATCAGAAATAGTCCCTGTTCACCTTACTGGGGAAACCAATTTGGATACTGAGCTGTCATGGGCTACATCCAAGCAGGAGTTCTATGTTACATCCATGTATGATCCTCGGTTGGAGAATCAGTCTCAAAAAGACCCCTATGCCCAGATATATATGGTCCTTGTGGAGCTCCTGTCCTCTCCAGGTCTTACTAACTCCCCCTTCTTTCATATGATTCCCTGCACTCTGCCCAAGGTTTGGTTATGAGTATCAGCATGTGCTTTGATACTCTGTTAGGCAGAGTCTTTCAGGGGCCCTCTGTGATAGGCTCCTGTCCTGTTTCCTGTTTTCTCCTTCTTCCATTATCATCCCATTTGTCTTTCTAACTGAGGATTGATCATTTTACCCCAGGTCCTCTTTCTTGTTTAGCTTCTTTATGTGTATAGATTTTAGTATGTTTATCCTATCTTTTAGGTCTAGTATCCACTTATAAGTGATTATATACTGTGTCTGTCTTTCTGTTTCTGGGATACAGAAACTCGGGATGATCTTTTCTAGATCCCACCATTTGCCTGCAAATTTCATGATTTCCTTGTTTTTAATTGCTGGGTAGTATTCTATTGTGTAAATGTACCACAATTTCTGTATCCACTCCTCAGTTGATGGATATCTGGGTTGTTTCTAGCTTCTGGCTATTATGAATAAAGCTGCTGTGAACATGGTTGAACAAATATCCTTGTTGTGTACTTGAGCATCTTTTGGATATATGCCTACCAGTGGTATAGCTGGATCTTGAGGAAATGCAAATCAAAATGACCCTGAGATTTCACCTTACACCCATCAGAAGGGTTAAGATCAAAAACTCAAATGACAACACATGCTGGAGGGGTTGTGAAAAAAGGGGAACACTTCTCTATTGCTGGTGGGAATGTAAACTTGCATAACCACTTTGTAAATTAATCTGGTGCTTTCTCAGACAATTAGGAATAGTGACCTGGATTTTAAAAGGTTGAATTTTCAAGCCTTTGAATTTTTAATGACTGTGGAATTTTCAAAATTTGGAATGTTTGTATTAATGTGTGATCATAGGAGAAGAAAAGAAAGAAAGAATGTGGCTTAATTGTGATATGTCTGTGTCAAGTAGACAAGAAGTAAATCCTGGTGACTGGTTTTGTGTCTGATTGACACAGGCTGTAGTTATCTGAAAAGATAACACAATTGAGAAAATTCCAGTCTTTTCTTGGTCCTCTCTGAGTCTTAGGGACACCCTTGACTATAGCATTGATCTCTCTCTCTCTCTCTCTCTCTCTCTCTCTCTCTCTCTCTCTCTCTCTCTCTCTCTCTCTCTCTCTCTCTCTCTCTCTCTCTCATCCACGAGGACATCATCCATACTCTCTTATTCTCCATTGGGATCCACTTTAGAAAAACCTTTATCTCCTCCACCTGGCACTTTCCCTAAAGGACCCCAAACTTATTTACTTTTTGCAATAGAATCTGTCCTCAATAGCCTTTAGATAACCAGTTCAAATGGTTCAAATGGCTGGCTAATGTTACCCTGAATCCCAATATCATTTGGGATCTTTACAATTACTGTGAGAAATGTGGGAAATGGAAAGAGATAAGCTCCAGCTGTAGGGCATTCCTTGATTAGTGACTGAGGAGAAGAACCTAGTCTGTTGAAAGTGTTGTCATCCGTGGACAGGTCGTCCTGGTTCTATAAGAAAGCAGGCTGAACAAGCCATGCGGAGCCATGACTTCTGCATCAGCTCCTGTCTCCAGGTTCCTGCCCTGTTTGAGTTCTTATCCTGACTCCCTTTGATGATAAACAGTAATATGGAAGTGAAAGCCAAACAAATCCTTTCTTCCCCAAGTTGCTTTGGTCCTAGTGTTTCATCATAGCAATAGTAACTAAGACAGCGTACATACATGTTTTATGCATGTATGTATATGTTTGTCTGTGTGTATGTGTTTATATGTACTACTGTGCATCAATTTGTATGTTTGTATATGTGTGTACATGTTTATGTGTCTGCATATTGTATGTGCACATATGCTTGTATGTGTGTATATATGTGTGTGTATATGTGTGAGTATACACATGTGCAGGTGCATTAGTAAATATACATGTTTGTAGGTATGTGTATACATGTATGTACGTGTGTATTTGTAGACAAGAGGTCAACTTTTGTGTTTTTTCCTTTATGTTCTTCACCTTATATTTGGGATAGGCTCTCTCACTGAAACCAGAACCCTCCAACTTATCTAGACTGGCTGCAGAGAACTTCCTACTGCCTCCCCAGTGCCATGTCTACAAGCACATGCTGTCATGCTTGGGTTCTGAGGATCCAAATTCAGTCCTCATGCTGTAAAGCAAGAACTTCACTACTGAAGCATCTTCCAGGTCCCTGTGGAATCTGACTCCAGAGCTCAGGGAAGTATCTACAAGGAAAACAAAACCCAAAGAACTCAGATGCTATTTCTAAGATCTAAACACAGAGAGAGATATCAGGCCTAGGACATTTAGTCCAGCAACACCCCCTCCAACTGCCAGTCATATGTCCATCAAAAAGCATAGAGCACTGATTCCCTTCCTGGTGCCAGGCTCTGGGTGGTTAAGTCTCCTTCAGGTGGACAGCAGAACCCCTGAAGTGTATCATATACATACATACATACACATATACATATGTACATACATGAAGTATACCTACATATACAAAACATATACTTACATACACAAAACCTGTATATAACAGCCATAACTCTAGCCCATAAGGGAAATACCATCTGAAACTGGATTAACCTCCACCCACGATATTCTCAATACCCAGATCCTCTGGGTTGGACTTCCTACTTTAAAGTCCTAATCCACAAACCCTCTATGCATGTCTAAAACCACTTTAGCATTTACCTTAGGGAACACTGGGATCTGTGGGCAAAGCCCAGTCAGGAGAGGGCTTCCCTGCAGGTGGCTGTGACTACATAAAACAGCCTGCAAAACAGCTGTGAAAGTCAGTGCTTCTTGTAGGGATTATCATATAAGATGTTCTCTCTCTCTCTCTCTCTCTCTCTCTCTCTCTCTCTCTCTCTCTCTCTCTCTCTCTCTCTCTCTCTCTCTTAAAGAGTATTTTAAATGGTTAGTTTCTGGATAAAGGTGTATGCTAATCTTGTGTGTGTGCTCATGCTAGGGAGCATACATATAAGCCAGAAGATTGTCACTCCTCAGGAACACCATCTACACTAGTTTTAACACATCTCTATTGACTTAGAACTGACCAGTTAGGCCAGCCTGGATTATCTGGGAGCCTGAGGGACTTGCCTGTCTCTGCCTCTCCAGTACAAAGGTTTCATACACAACATATACACAGCTTCTCTGAAGGTCTTCATGCTTGCTCAACCCCAGATGCTAATTTTGAACCCAGAACTGTTGAGTGGAGCTAGAGTCTGGCTGGAAGAACTACTGAAATCCAAGCTCACCACTGATATTCCTGTCCAAAAAAAATCCCCTGAGCCCTGATCAGATGTGCCAGTTTTTTTTTTCTTCCTTCTGGTTTTCCAAGATTTACAACCGATGGCTTTCCCACTTAAGTTGTCAAAATCATTCTATCTTGTGAGAATATTTTCTTAGCTTATTTCAGTGTAAGGCCATTTGTTTTCTTCTTCCTAGGCATCATGACAGCATCAACTTGTAATAGAGGAGTCACATTCCTCAAAGCCTGATATTTATGTGTGTCTCTAGGCCTGTAGAAAAGTTGTTGACCCAAATGAAACAAGGCAAAGGCAGCCCTGAAAACTACCTGTCCCTAAAGTTGTGGTTTACAAGGGTTTTAAGGAGTATTGGGTCCATTTAACAAATTCTGGGGGCTGGGGGGGGGGTGTTAAGAAACAGGAGCTGACTGTCAGAAGCTAGAGAAGACTAGATGCAGCCACTCTGACCATGACATGTGGGTAACAGATAGATTGTCCTCAAACAGAATTGGTTCAACAAATGACCTCAATTGCTAAGCTGAGGGTACAGGGGTGACATGCCAAATGCCAATTGTCTTGTGTCTGAGACTTCTAAGCAAGGCAGCATCCTTATTTATATCTATGTAAATGTTTTAAACAGGAACACCTGCTATGCCTTAGACACAGGAAGAAGTTAACCAAGATGCTGTTGCATGCCACAGTTGCCACAGCCCAGCTTTCCTGGGAGGCTTAGTGAGCCATAGATATCTACCTGCCCCGTGTACATTGATCACATATGGACTGCCATCCCACTGTCACAGTAATCTCCTCAAGATTGACTTTCATAGCTGTAGAAGTTCTTTACCTTCCAAAAAAATAACAGGACTTCATTACCATCTGGCAGAAGAAACAGGAACCTGTGCAGTGCAACGAATAAGGAGAGGTCCCAGTTCGGCTGCCAGGAACCTACAAATGCACAGTTCTAGAACAGCAAAGTCAAGAGTAATGCTTACAGAAGACATGAGCTTCTGGTTCAATGCCACATCTTTGTCTATATGATGAGATGTCACATAAACATGCTGTTCACGTAGCAAGGAAAATCCTCCCTGTACTGGGGCTAGGAGCCCACAGTGAGGGTAGCAGCCAATTCAATGTCCTGTGGTATCTTAATTAGGGTTACTTCTGATGCAGTTAAACACCATGACCAAAAACATCTGTGGGAGGAAAGAGTTTATTATACTTCCATATCGCTGTTCATCATCAAAGGAAGTCGGTACAGGAACTCACACAGAGCAGGAACTGGAGGCAGGAGATGGTGTAGAGGCCATGGAGAGTGCTGGTGCTGCTTACTGGCTTGCTCCCCATGGCTTGTTCAAATGTGAAACGGGATGTCACAGTGATGGGCAAATATAGAAATCTGTTTAAACACTGAACTTTTAAACTAACTGATAAGAAAGAACAAAAGAGTAAGTGTAGTGGATCTGCAGTAAATTTAGTGGGTCTAGCTGGTTCGAAGGCTCACCAGCCCCAGACAGCAGCAGCAGGGAATCCTCCAACCACACCTCAACCATCTCTGCAGTCTGTGATCTGAGGATGAATCGAGCACATATATGTCTACCGAGGGAGAAATGAAGACATCTCTAACACTCGCATCAGGGATCTTCACCACAGTCATCTTCCCCCAGGTGGTCCAGTTTGAGTGTCTCTGACTTTTCCGATGTGTTTCAGGTCTGTGATTTCTAACAATGGCCATACCACCTCCCACCATCAATTACCCAGGCGGCATCCCCCTTGTGTTTGTGTGCTGTCACTTATTCCATTAGGCTGAGCAGGACTGGAGCCTAATTGGCGGAACTGAGCTCTTTCCAGCTACTGGATGCTTTTCTTTCTGGAACCATTTTTAAAACACCCAATGCCATCAATCCTGGGAGCTTAGATATGCTCCTTGCTCAAGGGTCAATTAGTTATCCATGTCTATTATTTTTTACACTAAAACCTCTTGGCCTTTTCTTAAAGGTAAAAGCCACACCTTTGGAAAGAGTGTGGGGGGGTGGGCCCACCAACCCCATATTCCTCCAGAAATTAAGAAGTGGGACAGCCTCAGGTGTTATGAGTCCTTAATCTTGGGCCATGGGGGTAACACTGATACCCCCACAAACCCAAAAGCCCAGACAGTGTTCACTGTAACAAAATGCCTGCTGTAGGCTGTTCACATAGCATGGAAATCCTTGCTTTCTGAGAGCTAGGAGCTCACAGTGAGGTCAGCAGCCAATTCAAAGTCTTGTATTGTCTTAATTAGGGTTACTTTTGCTGTGATGAAACACCGTGACTAAAAGCAACTGTGGAAGGAAAGGGTTTATTTGGCTTAGCTGTTCATTATCAAAGGAAGTCAGGGCAGGAACTCAAAACAGGCCAGAAACCTGGAAGCAGGCACTGATGCAGAGGTCTGGCTTACTCCCCATGGCTTGCTCAGCCCACTTTTTTATATAACCCAGGACACTAGCCCAGAAATGGTACCACTCAAAGGGGGCTAGGCCTTACCCCATCAGTCACTACTTAAGAAAATGCCCTACAGCCAGATCTTATGGAGGCATTTTTTTTCAATTGAGATTCCCTACTTTCAGGGACTTTAACTTATGCCAAGTTGACATAAAACTAGCCAAGACAGATAGGAAGCAGTTTCTATGGAGTGTGTGTCATCCAGGCATAACTATAGCCCCTATATAAGGACATACATATCATTTATAACTAAATCTTCCTCCCTGAACCACTTTCTTTTTTATTAACATTTTTATTTTATATTAACCACAGGTTATATACTTTGTATCCCAGCCGTAGCCCCCTCCTGCATTTCCTCCCTATCACACCCTTCCCTCCCTCATCTCCTCCATGTCCCTTTCCAAGTCCACTGATAGGGGAGGACCTCCTCCCCTTCCATCTAACTCTAGCTTATCAGGTCTCTTCAGGAATGGTTGCAATGTACTCTTCTGTGGCCTAGCAAGGCTGCTCCTCCCTCGGGGGGCATGGAGGTGGAAGAGCCAGCTATTGAGTTCATGTCCAAAATAGTCCCTGTTCCCCTTACTAGTGTACCCACTTGGGTATTGAGCTACCACTTGCTACATACAAGCAGGGGTTCTAGGTTATAATCATACATGGTCCTTGGTTGGAGAGACAGTCTCATAAAAGACCGATGTGCCCTGATATATTTTATCCTTGCAGAACTCCTGTCCTCTCCAGGTCATACTAACTCCCCCTTCTTTCATATGATTCCCTGCACTCTGCCAAAGGGTTGGTTATATTTCTTAATATTTGCTTAGATACCCTGCTAGGTAGAGTCTTTCCGAGGCCCTCTGTGGTAGGCTTCTATCCTGTTAGTTTTTTTCTCCTACATCCAATGTCCATCCAATTTGACTTTCTAAGTGAGGACTGATCCTCTTACCCGGAGTCCTCTTTCTCGTTTATCTTCTTTAGGTGTATAGACTTCAGTATGTTTATCCTATCTTACAGCTCTATATAAGTGAGTATATACCATGTGTGTCTTTCTGCTTTTGGGATACCTCACTCAGGATGATCGTTTCCAGGTCCCACCATTTGCCTGCAAATTTCATGATTTCCTCCTTTTTAATTACTGAGTAGTATTCCATTGTGTAAAAGTTCCACAATTTCTGTATTCATTCCTCAACTGAAGGGCATCTGGGTTCTTTCCAGGTTCTGGCTATTACAAATAAAGCAGATACGAACATAGTTGAGCAAATGTCCTTGTTGTGTACTTGGACATCTTTTGGGTATATGCCTAGGAGTGGTATAGCTGGATCTTG
>CM053764.1:109739232-109772891 GCA_028658305.1 Pachyuromys duprasi | reverse complement strand
ATACCAGCTTGGGTCCTGCTTCTTGTATATCTTCCCTAGGTGTATAGATTTCAGCATGAACTTCCTATCCTATAGGTCTATATAAGTGAGTATATACCATATGTTTCTTTCTGCTTTTGGGATACCTCACTTAGGATGATCATTTCCAGGTCCCACCATTTGCCTGCAAATTTCATGATTTCCTCCGTTTTAATTGCTGAGTAGTATTCCATTGTGTAAAAGTACCACAATTTCTGTATCCGTTCCTCAACTGAGGGACTTCTGGGTTGTTTCCAGGTTCTGGCTTATTACAAATAAAGCAGCTATGAACATAGTTGAGCAAATATCCCGGTTGTGTACTTAAGCATCTTTTGGATATATACCTAAGAGTGGTATAGCTGGATCTTGAGGAATCACTATTCCTAATTATCTAAGAAAGCGCCAAATTAATTTCCAGAGTGGTTGTACCAGCTTACATTCCCACCAGCAATGGAGGAAGGTTCCTCTGTTTCCACATCCTCTCCAGCATGTGTTGTCACTTGAGTTTTTGATCTTAGCCTTTCAAATAGGTGTAAGATGAAATCTCAGGGTCATTTTGATTTGCATCTCCCTGATGGCTAAGGATGTTGAGCATTTCTTTAAGTGTTTTTCTGCCATTCTACAGTCCTCTACAGAGAGTTCTCTGTTTAGCCCCATACCCCATTTTTTAATTGGATTACTTGATTTGTTGCTTTTTAACTTCTTGAGTTCTTTATATATTCTGGATGTTAGCCCTCTGTCACATATAAGGTTGGTGAAGATCCTTTCCCAGTTTGTAGGCTGGCGTTTTGTTTTGATGACAGTGTCTTTTGCTTTACAGAAGCTTTTCAGTTTCATGAGGTCCCATTTATTGATTGTTGACCTTAGAGCCTGTGCTGTTGGTGTTCTATTCAGGAAGTAGTCTCCTGTACCAATGAGTTCTAGGGTCTTCCCCACTTTTTCTTCTAGACGGTTTAGTGTGTCTGGTTTTATGTTGAGGTCTTTGATCCACTTGGACTTTGGCTTTGTGCAGGGTAATAAATATGGATCTATTTTCATTTTTCTACATATAGATATCTAGTTGGACCAGCACCATTTGTTGAAGATGCTGTCTTTTTTCCATTGAATGGTTTTGGCTTCTTTGTCAAAATTCAAGTTTCCATAGGTGTGTGGGTCCATTTCTGGGTCTTCTATTCAGTTCCATTGATCCACTATTCTGTTTCTATGCCAATACCATGCAGTTTTTATTACTATTGCTCTGTAGTACACCTTGAGGTCAGGGATAGAGATACCTCCAGATGATCTGTTGTTTTACAGGATCGTTTTGGATAACTGAACCACTTTCTAATCTTATAATACCTTCACCTTGGAGTCTACATGTACCTTGAGTCATGTATGCTATTCCTTCTAACCTGGCGAAGCCCATGACAACCTTGATATCCTTTCAGACGAGGACTGGAGGGAGTTGAGCACTCTGAACGCCCGAGAGGAGAAGCCCATGCAGGAAAGAATAAAGAAAATCTCATGGATGAAGAAGCCTGGAACTGTCCATAGCTGCTCTCTTCAGCCTGGTGCAGACAGTAACCCTGGAGCAGCGGTGCAAAAATCTCACGTGCTCACTGTGCACCCCAGAATGTAACAATATCCAGATGCTGTGCTGGAGAAGCAAGATTCTGGAAGTACAGGGGACTACACACTGACCAGGAAAGTACCATGTAGGAAATACACCCATACACATTAAACAAATAAATAATATTCCATAAGATTTCTCTTATGCAAGCATGCTAGATTTGGATGTCTGAATCACAGTCTGCTATCTGTGACTGAGAAAGCAGGGCTCAAGAAGTTAATACAAAATGTCTCATAAAGTTTCACAGATTCCCTTCCCCAATGCCATATAGCATTTAGGAGAGTCTGATATAGATAAGACTCTCTGACTAGCCTAACTGCTTACACAGGGTGCTCGTGAGCTGAAGCTCACTCAGGGGCAGGCAGTCATGCAGTTACTTCTCAGTCCCCTGTGCTTCTGTGTGTAATCTCAATCAACTCAGGCTCCTTGAGCTCAACTTTTCTGTTGTCAGTGCCCTATATGACGTGAGTACATATTTGTTCACTTCAATCCAGGAAAAGTCTGGCAACACCTCAAACAATACCAGGCCTGATCAGACAATCTGTTAAGTAAAAAACTGACCATGCATACCACACACTATTATGTACCCTATTTGATGTATGCCTGTGCACATGAAGCTCAGTATTCATATAAAAGCTAGTACAAATACTGACAAATATTTTCAAATTAAAGATATCTCAAGAGCCTAAAAATGTCATAAAATCAATGTATCATCTTGTAAGACGTTGTATTAAATGCCAACTTAGGTTGGCCAAAGAATGGTTGGGTAATTACTTTCTGGACAGTGGTAGTGACACACACAAACCTTGCGATTATCAAACATCTCCCTGCTCAGAGGTATTCTGTAGCCTGGCCTTTAGACTATCTTATATGGGTACCTATATCTACCACCCTTCTCCACCCCAATCCCTTCCAACCCCCCAACTATAGGTAGGTGAGAAAGAAGGTTGGAGGGGGAAGGGGGCATAGACCACTTTAGACTACTTCCTTCTGATTAGGGGCATCATTTTCCTTGGGGCAAGTTCAATGTTCGTGGTAATATTATCTCCAAATAGCAACCCAGCAACCCAGCAACCCAGCAACCCAGCAACCCAGCAACCCAGCAACCCAGCAACCCAGCAACCCAGCAACCCAGCAACCCAGCAACCCAGCAATAGCAAAAGCAGCAGCAGAGGGAGCAACAGTCACCACAGGCCCTCAAGGATCCCTCATGTTTATCCCCTCTCAAGAGCTCCCAGATTTCCAAATGTAAACTATCTTGAGCTGGCAACATCACTCCTGGTAGAGCACACATCAAGATATAGTTAGCTGCTGTGGACAATCTGAAGCAGCCCCATATTCCACACCTGGGGTTAAAACAAAAACATATTCACATAACATAACTGGGTTTTTAGAGAAATCAAATTTTCACTACAGCATTCGGGAACATACTTTCAAGGCTGCATTCTCACATCCTCCCATGGTTGTGTGATCACTTTGGCTAGCCACAGGCTGGACTATTTGGCTCCTGCTGCCACATCCAGTTATCAGTGAAAAGTTTGATGTAGAAGATGGGATGGGATGCTCAGAGTCAAAAGCAAAGTAAAACTGTGGGGGAAGCAGGTACTGTGGAAACAGCCCGGCAGAAGAGTGGCCTGGTTTCTCCTTCAGCTAGTGTTCTCTGAGCAGTAAGATTTCTTTGCTGGCCAACAATTTGTGTCTACTGTGATTTATTTATAAGCATTTGTGGGCACAGTAATATATTGCTTCACGGGACTCTTGAAAATTGCATCCGTTCCCTTGTTGCTCATTCTTGCTGCTCAGAATTGGCAGTTTCCTAATGACGCTTTAGCACTTAATCAGTGCGTGCCAGTCTGTGTTGTGGAGAATCTATAGCAATGATGATTAGTGTTGGGAGAGATTCCAGAGGCAAGCGCCACTCTGCAAGCTTAAGAATCTATTGATGGTTATAAATGGGGTGTTAATAAACTTCGACATTTTATGGCATAAAAATTATATAAGATGTGGTTAATTAGTCATAATTACAGGTGGAAATGTAGAAGTGCCCTTAGCTTACAGGAGCACAATAATGGATTCAAAACAAGAAAGAAAAAAAAGGGAGGAGAAAAAAAAGAAATGTGCACAATACTATTGATCCTGAAAATAAGTTCATCTTAGTGAATTGCCAAATAAAAGTAAACTTAGGAATACACTATAGTTTTTCTGAGACACTTAACAGAGATAACTTGTGTCCCATGGCTGCATGGGCCGATGGCAGAGATGAGTATTATGGTCTGATAACAAGCAGATCAAAGCTGTGAAGGCATCACACACACACACACACACACACACACGTGCCCCACTGCAGATGTATATGCAAGGAATGCTGGGTGTGTACATACACAGAAGACACTGAGCATGCATGTAATGCATACAGATAACACTATGTGTGTGCAAAAGAATTGGACATATATGTTCAGGGAACACCGTATATACACTAGACATTGGACATGTATGTGCAGAGAACACTGTGTGTATGTACAGAAGACCGTGGGTATGTGTACACAGAGAACACTTTGTATATCCTGGACACACTGAGAATATGTGTGCAGGGAACATTAGCTATATACATGTAGCAATTCCTCTGTGGATTCTGGAGAAGCATGGGGAAGGTAGACTATGTCTGAGTAGAAAAATTGAGTTTAATACCCCCATACATTCTAATCTTTCCTAGCCAGAAAAAAATTACCCCTTTGCCTTCTTAGAAGATCTATTTTTCATTTGGGTCTCCAGCAAAGAAGGCTGTGTTTTTCTTTTCAAACCTGGGAATGATCACTGCTTCTCCTACTGATGTAGGATAGAGGTCAGAGACAGAGTACCATCTCTGGTCCTTATCAAACTGGTAGCCTTCACTGAAAGTTGATGGCCTTCAGGCTGATCAGATATTGTCACCAATATCCAGACAAAGTACCACACATCACCATTCAAGGAAGGAGGTTGATGCTCAGGCTCCACAACAGTAGATAACTGTTTATTTAATCACCTGGTAGTTCCCCATGTCCTCCCTGATATTTCTTCTCCCTGGGTCTCATGGAGGTCCTCCTAAGTCCCTTGGGTTAATGTGATATGATTGCTTAGCAGATCTGTGATTGTTAGCTTTGCCTGTCAACTTAACAGGATCTAGAAACACCTAAGAGGCAAATCTCTGGGCACATCCATGATGACTGTCTAGATTGGGTTAATTGAAATTGGAAGGACCCACAAACACCCCAACTATGCACAGAACTTTTTCCTGGGCTTGAGTTCAGAATGAAAAGGAGAAAGCCAACTGATCAGAGCCCTTCTCTGTGTCTATTTCCAGACGTCCAGAACTATGTAGTCAGCTGTCTCAGCTTTATGCTGCCTTGATCTGCCCTCTATGACAAGCCTCACTCCATAATTGAGATAAACATCGCAACTCTTTCTTAAGTTGTTTTTGGCAGATCATTTTACCACAGGAAAAGGAAGAAAAACTAGCTCAGGGCACCATTGATTTAGTCAGTCTCATAGACAGATCATAGTAGGGGCCAGCTCATCTAATGTAATCCTCATGTTCTAGAGGAGTGGTATTCAAAGTGTGCCATGCAGCCTGGCTGCCAGTTTCCCAGTGACCACCAATGGAGTTGAGCGCTGTAAGGCAAAAATGCCCCAGCATGCCTATTTAAGAGAGATTTGCCAAAGCCTAGACTAATAGTCTATGATGTCTGTGTGCACAGAAGTGAGGAATATTATTATTTCTGCTAAATGGAGGAAAGCTTTATGGAGTGCTTGCAGATATGTGTTAGAGGCAGCAATGCCAATGGTAGTCCTACAATGCCATACCAGTTGCCCAGGGCTTGGCTGCTTGTCCTTACAGGTTGGCACAGGTGAGACCACCTCCTGGTAACACTATGTCTGTTTGATGCTCCTGTCCCCAAGAAGCCTTCATATACCCCTACCTTCCCTGGAAGTAGGGAACTTGCTTTACCCTGTGCCTCAGAGTTGCCTGCCAGCCTGATTCCTGCTAGTGTGCAGGACTTCTGTAGGCTGATGTCCTTGCAGAAGGATGTTCTAGCTTCTATCACATTTTCTGTAATAGCCATCACTTCAAAGACCACTGGAATTTGAATTACCACAGTAACAAGTGGTGTACAGATATGATGAACAACTCTGAATTCTAATTTATTATTGAACCAAATTTCCCTTTATCCCTTCATCATGTAGTTCTTTAATTTGACTTTGGGGGCAGTGAAGCAGTGTATATGTGTGTATTTGTGCGTGTACATATGCATGTTTATATATTCATGTTTGTAAATGTATATAATGTGTGTACCGATTTTTCAGTCTTTAAGTCATCTTCAAATGGAACAATTGACACAATTGTACAGTGTGGAGAGAAAAATTCCGGACATCTTAGAGACTGTCAAATATGTCACAAAAGTTGTTGCTCATGTTGGGTTACCCAAAGTCCACTGAGGGATAATGATGGTCAGAGGCAAGTAGAATTTTGACACCAATCTGAGAGTCTCGTAGCCTCAGCAGATAGGAGTTATTTCCTCCTGAGTAACCATGGGAGGAGTTGCCATTTGTCCGGAGGTAGGAGGTAGCTGAATAGCATTTTCTAGCAGCAAGAATCTCTGAACATATTAAACACCGAGGATGCGTGCCAACGGCGGGCAGCATCCTGGCTCTTAGAGCTGGTATTTCCTGCTGGCAGGCAGCTCCAGACATTGCTTCCTTAGCAACTGTCCAGCGGGATAACAGAGAGACCACCAAATGCTTTTTTAGAGATGGCAGTACAGGGAGAGCCCTTGTGCTGAAGCAACGTTGGAGGCTTCCATGTGCCCAGAGTAACTCTTGAAGGATTCTCTCCTCAGTGGCTCAGAGCATGCTATAGCTCATGCTGGGGTGGAACATGTGGGAGTGAGGGACTTCCTTCATCCCTGGTCCCCTCCTCAGGACAAGATGAGCCCACCTAGCTTCTCAGCAGTAAGAGCTCTGGGAAGCAGATGCTAGATATCAGAGCAATGCTTTCCACAGTGGCTTTGATGCTGCCTTTGCTATCACTCCCAATTCTAGAGGGTCCAAGTAAAGCCAACATCTGGCCAGTGTCGGGACTGTGACTGCCACCATGGGTTTGGAATGGGGAGCAGTAGTAACAAAAAGTAGGGTTGTTTGTTTGTTTTGTAAAAGTAACTTTTATTCACTTGTTTCAATTATTGTCTCAGAGGCTTACTGCCTCGGTCTGGTAATTTTGGCATACTCCTGGAAGCTTCCAGCCTCAGTACAATCTAACCTAGGCCTACAATGTTTTCAGCCTCTCGAGTTACTGCTGAATAAGCTCACCCTTTTTTGTTCTTTCTGAAATCATAGCTGGCTAGTTCAACTGAGCTGTTCTGGCTCTGATACTTCTCCCTGCTGACTTACTCAATCTGGCTTCTCTCTTAGCCTCTGAATTGCTCTGCTTGGCCTTAAACTAACTCCAGAAATTTTTTCCCGGCTCCTTCTCATTCTCTGGCTCTTTCTGTCTTCACCTGTGTCTAGCTTGTTCTCTCATTCAACCTCTCACTGTAAAACTCACCCGGTTAAACTGCTTTCTCTCACTCATTCTCTGTGTTGCTCCCTTAAGTAGCTTCCCTTCCTCTGTGTTCTCCTGAGAGTTGGGCATTTCCTATTCTGTCAAATCTTTCTCTGGTTCATCACTTTTTCTGCCACTCAATAAAACATCACTTTGAAATATGGGTGCTTCCTTCTACAAACTAACTTTACCTTTCATTGTTTGAGATTAAAGATGTTTAATAACACTTTTCTTTACCTGAAACTTTCTCTATACCAGATCATCTTGCCTTTGTCTCCTAGATTAAAGGCATGCTTGTATTAAATCCAGATTATACACATCTAGAAGGTGTTTGGCTGTGATTTCTTGCCAGAACAGCCATGTTCTAAATTAAAATTACTCTACATTTCCTACCTGCTGCAACACCTTTCCACTTGCATACTATTATTTTTCTCCATTAATTTATTTACTCACATTACATCCTGATTGCAGTTCCCCTCCTCTCAGTCCTTCCACATACAACCCTGCCCCCATTCTCCCCTTTCCTTCTCCTCAGAGAATGGGGAGGTCCCCCATGAGTACTAACCTGCCCTGGCACATTAAGTCTCTGCAGGACTAGGCATATCCTCTCCCACTGAAGCCGAACGAAGCAGCCCAGTTAGGCAGGCAACAGACTCAGAGAGGGTCCCTGTTCCAGTTGTTGGGTGACCCACATGAAGAACAAGCTGTGCATCTACTACACATGTGCAGGGGGAGTAGGACCAGTCCATACATGTTCTTTGGTTGGTGGTTCAATCTCTGTGAGCTGCGATGGGCCCAGGTTAGCTGACTCTGAAGGTCTTCTTGTGGAGTTCTTGATCTCTCCAGCTCCCTCAGTCATTCCCCAACTTTTCCATAGGATTCCCTGAGCTCTTTGTCATGCCTACAAGACATTCAGGGACAAAGATAGAAGAAAAAATTGAGGGAATGACCAACCAAAGACTGGCCCTACTTTAGACCCATACCACAGGAGAGGAATAATCCCTGACACTATTAATTTTACTCTGTTATGCTTGTGGACAGGATCCTAACATAACTTATCTGAGAGACTTCACCCAGCAGCTGATGGAAATAGATGCAGAGACCCACAGCCAAACACTTTACTATTATTTTTTAAAATTTATTCTTCTCTCATCCATCTGCAGCCTTCCTTCCCTTCCCTCCTCTTAGTCATCCCCACTTTCTTTTTTTCTCAGATGCCCTGCTCATCTGTTTTCCTTCAGAGAAGAGCAGGCTTCCCAGTGATATCAACCAAACATGGCATAAAAAGACGCAACGAGAATAAGCATAAAGCTTTATACTAAGGCTGGGCAAGGTAACCCAGTAGAAGAAAAAGGGTCCCATGAGCAGGTAAAAAGAGTCCAAGACATGCCCACTCTCATTGTTAAAAGTCCAACAAAAACCCCAAACTAAACAACCACAACATGTATGCAGAGGGTCTAGCTTAGACCCTTGAAGGATCATGGTTGTCACTTTAGTCTTTGTGATCCCTGTTTAGTTGATTCTGTGGAAGCTGTTCTCCTGGCTCCTCTGGCTCCTACAATCTTTCTTCAGCCTCTTCTTTGGGCTTCCTTAGCTCCACCTAATGTTTGGCTATGGATCTCTCTATCTGCTCCCATCAGTTATTGTAAGAAACCTATGATGATGATCCAGCTAGGCACTGATCTATGAGTATAGCAGAATATCACTACTAATCATTTTGTTGACTTTTTACCTTTGATAGCCAGAAATTCTCTGAGGACATTGGCTTTGGGTAAGGGTGGCTTACAGAAAGATTTGCAGCACTCCTGCATGCAAGCAGGTGACATCAGGGACAGGAATGTATTGTCAACAGCATGCTATAGTATGTTTCTGTTTGTGAGATATCCTTGTAACTGCTGCATGGAGAATGAAATGTAAAGGACAAATATATAAGAAAGAAGAAGAGAGAACATTTAAGTTTTGCATTTATGACAAGCTCCCTAATAAGGTAAAGAGCGAAAAATGGACAGGTCATTAGGAAATGATACAAGAAATAACACTTCAGCAAGCAAATTTCTCATAGAGAAGCTAAGTGTGCGGTGACAGATTGCCTCTGTATTGCCTCTCCTAATTTATTAATGAAAGATCTCTATGCTGAAGAATTGTCTTTGTCGGTTTTACAATGAGAAAAATCTGGGCAGTATCCCTATGGTGATGTTAACTCATTGCTGTTTGCTAACAAGGCTGAAATACTGGCAGGGCCATGTTACAGATCCTTCAGTGAACCGGAGGGGAATCCAGCTCTCAGAGAAGGAAACAAGTACCCTGCTCACTAGCTGAGCACACAGAAGCACAACCTGCTCACCTTGGGACTCAGACCTGTCTACACTGGACAACCTTTGGAGAAGGAGAAGGTGTGGCTCTGGGGACATGCTTCCATAAAAATCTTGAAATAACACATGACAAAGAAAGACAAATCAAAACCTAAGCATTTGACTCAGTAAGGGAGACTGAAATGATCCGAGGTCTCAGGTACTGACTGTGCTGAGTGCTTTGTGTCTATTATTTTATTTAGTGCTCACCGCTAGACTATTGCAGCTGTGATTGATTGACCCTTGGAGAGAAGAGAAGCGAGGCTCGGAGAGCTTGAGTGGTTTGTCCCCAATCACAGTTCATAACTGTCAGGACCAGACTGTGAAGTGAGGCTGACTGCAGGTCTCAACAGTCAACTGCTGTTCAAGCCAGTGGAGCTTGCTGCAAAGCTGGCCAGCCCCTCCTTAAGTTCTCATAACAAGAACTGAGGTATAGGCTGCTTATGTTGAAGGGTGGGCCAGTAACTAGTGCAGGGAAAGGACAGATGTGCTGGTGCAGTGGGGTCTGCCTCTGCACGTTACAGCCATGTGAGGGAGCGCTGCCAGCCCTCTAATCTGGGAAGGGACTCTGGCGGCCTTGTACTCTGGCTATCGGCTATCAATATCCAGACATGTTTGCTGAGTCACCCTAGCCTCATCATCCAGCAGATACCTCAGTAGCTGGCCACAGACCCACACAGAAGCCCAGAAGGGACCAGGCTCTGCAGAATAGAAGAGGCACGTGCAACACCCATGGGACACAGAAGAAAGCATAGCCTCTCCAGAGAAGACAGGACAGAAGCAGAATGTACGTACTGGACTAGATTCATGAGGCACCTGAAACAGAAAGATAAACACTCATGGAATGTCTTGCCCATTCGAGAAACTAGTCAATACCACAAAGCAACCATTAATCATGGATTAAAACTGAGAGACTATGTCAGCAATCAATGACTCTGAAAATGGTTAAAAAGAGTGATGCCAACATGGTGTGACTCTAAAGCACAAATGTGTGACATGGCTGCAAAAACAAAAACAAAACAAAACAAAACAAAAACCTTACTTCACTGCCATGGTTTGCTGTTTGGGCACACAGACAGAAAGCATAAAGGATGTTCATATTGCCTCAACACCTAGGAGTTGACACTAGAGAAGGGCTGTGGGTTATCCAAGGGTGTGAGTAATTGTGGCTCATCCCTGTGTCTTTGTGTTGGGAAGTATCAGAGGAAGGCTGACCACAGAGAGCCTGTGGAATTTGAAAGTGGTATGCAGATCAATTTTTTCATAGTTGTGATACATAAATTATTTAACAAAATGTGTAGATATGTGAATTATATCCAGTAAAACACATCTGGACCAAACTAGTTCTTGAACTCTAGGCACAGGCTAGTTACTTTTCTGAGGGTTTGTCCTCTGACTGAGCTAAGATTTTTCTCATCCGCACACTGCGCTGCCAACCATGTCCCCTGTGCCCCGAGTATGGTAAGAATGCACTGGTGCATAGAATGCAGACTCAGAGTCTGCTAAGGGCTTGGGCAGAGAGATAAAAAATAATAATAATAATAAGACCGCTGATACACAGTGTAGATTTGGCTAATACCCCTAGTGGCCTGTGTACAAAAGACCAGAATTATAGTAAAGCAAAGAGGCCTTCTGCAGAGGTTCTGGCAAGGTCATGGCCATTGGTATCACCAGTGTTGTGAGTGCCTGAAGGAGGTATACTGAGGAATGAAGAAGGCCAACCCTCATGTCATGAAATTGCCTCTTCAGACCAGGGATGCAATTTCCCACAGCAACATCGTAGGCACTACAAAGGTGCTTGTATTTTAAACAACTTAGATGGATGTGATAATTACATGTTTAAGAATGCTGTTTGGTGACTCAAAACGTAGCTGTCACAGTTCAGAATGTGAAATGTCACCACACATGTAGAAATTGAGTGAAATTGCCTTATGAGACCTAACAGTAGAAAATATAATATTTATAAACTAAATTTACATAATGTGACAAAATGTATGGGTGGCCAAATGGAATATTAAACAACATAAATTGACATGGCAATTTCTGCCAAGCTCACAAATATTTATAGAGTAGAGTTTTTTGCTGTGTTTTGGGGGTATTTTGGTGGTGACTTTGAGGTGTTGAGGTGGCTAGAGGGAGGGATGCTTGGGGAAATGGTATCCCTTAGTTTCCACTGAGGTGTTTTCAGAGAAAATTGCCATATGGGTGAATGAAGTGGGGAGAAAGACCTGCTACAAGTGTGCACGGCAGCATCTGACAGACAGGAGGAGAAGTTTCTTCTCCCCACCCCTTGTGGAGCTGCTGTGTTTCTAGATGCTGGCATTTTGGGCCTACGACTCTGGGCTTCTCAGCCTCAGCCTTGGAAAGCACCAGGGGCCCAGTTAAATTTGGAAACCTTGGAAGATTTTCAACATATATCTTATTAGCAAGAAACTTTTTTCTAATAATCAAAAATCATTATCACTTTAAGAAAGGTTGTAGCAATGTGATTTTTTTTTTAATGCTGTTAAGATAAAACTGCCTCCTTAGGCTGGTTGGCTGGTAAGCTGTGGTTCACTCTGTAGCATCAGTGGACACAGCCTTTTAAACAGGGCCCTAGGTATTCCAGGTGTCCTTTCCATGTGGAGGGCCAGAAACCAGGAAGCAAAAGAAAGAAAACAACCACAGTGAACATGAAAATTATTAAGCAGAATTATGGCAGATTGAAAAGTAAAGAAAAGCAGCCAGCAGCAAGCAATGTGTGTGTGTGTGTGTGTGTGTGTGTGTGCACTTCTGTGTGCCCACATAACCATGAGTGTGCAAGTGTGGGTGTGTATAAATGCGCATGTGTGTGTACAGGCATGCAGCTATCACAGGTCAATCCAGCAGTTGTTCCTCGGGAGAAATGTACCTTGGGCTTTGAAAAGTGGTTTCTAACAGGCTTGGGACTTTCTGAGTAGACTGGTTGGTTGGTCAGGGTGCCCCAGGATGTCTCCATCTCCCAACTCGTGGGATTGTAAGCATGCACCACTACACTTGGCTTTTTATGTGTGTCCTGGGGATTTAACTCAAGTTCTCATGCTTATGTGGTGAACACTTATAGACTGAGCTATTCCTTTAGCCCTGACTGCCACATTCTGTACTCCACATTCTATCAGCACTTAAAATGCCAAGAAGATGTAGAAGTGTATTGCTGCATGATCTACAGCTGTGGAAGTGCATTGGTACTTTATCTGCAGCTGGAAGTGCATCAGTCCCTTATATGCAGCTGTGGAAATACATTGGTACCTGATATGTAGCTCTGGATGTGCATTGGTGCATGATCTGAAGCTGTGGAAGTGCATTGGGACTGATCTGCAGCCATGTAAGTCCAATGTTGCCTGATATCAGCTGGGGAAATGCATTGATGTATCACCTGCAGCTCTGGAAGTGCATTGGTACCTGATCTGCAGCTGTGGAGGTGCTTTGGGACCTTATCTGAAGGTATGGAAGTACATTGCTGCATAATCTGCAGGTGTGGAAGTGCATTAGTACCTGATCTACAGCTGCCAAAGTTCATTTGTACCTTATCTGCAGCTGTGGATGTGCATTGTGCATTGCTGCATCGTCTGCACTTATCTGTAGTCGCAAGGAAACACAGTAGGAAAGGAGGTCTTAAGAGAGCAGTTCTAATGTTCAGAGCACCATGAGGAGAAGCCTCATGCCTTGGGCTTTCCTTACTCTTAGCTGACTTCAGGAACATAATTTGAAGATTAGACCTTAGCACAGACCATCAGAGAACTCCCACATGAAAATTACACTAACACTTGCCTAGGTGATTTCTCTGGAACCTAAAATCCTGCAGACATGTGATGTTTGCCTGAAGGAGATGAAAAGACATAGACTTTATACCATAGTGTCTTTCTCCCATATTGTAGTTGTCTCCTTCGCTGCCTAAGTCACTGAGTTAAATTCTACTAAACTCTGCATCTAAACATGATGGTCCTTTGGAAAATGCCTTGCTCAGATCTGCGATGCAAGTCTAAATTGACCTAGACTGACATGGACTCTCTCATTCTGTTCAGTGAAAAAGACATCTTTCAGTTGCCATGACCTGGAACAAAGGACCTTAAGAGAAGGGAGCAAAGGTGGCAGAGCTTTGGAAAAGTCCTCATGGTTCCTTTAAAGCCATGCATCTCTCTGCCCTGTCTGAGCCCACTTAGCTATCATCATCCCTGCCCAGTGCCTGAGGGCCATCAGCCTAGACAGATCTGACTTGTGAATGTTGGGCTTTTTCTGCATTCTCAGTCTAGTGAGCACAGCCCACCTCTAACCCAGCATTCTTCCCTCTGCAGATACTGCACACTATGTTGGATGAACATTTAGACCAGGGTGCAGTAGTAAGAAACTTGGTTCCTCCTTGGTTAAGAACAAAGAGATGAGAGTCTTCCAAAATTTAGCCTACCACATCATTGACAAGAGTGACCTGTCATAGTCTCCCCATAATCTTTTGGGGTTGTGAGATCAAATGATTCATGTTGGTTTCTGTCATGCTCTTAGGTTCTGAGATCATGATTGATCTTAGTCAACCATCATGCAGTTGGGTTGCACCCTAATCACCTTTCTGAGTCCACACCTCTTCAGGAACTTTGGCCGTGAGTGCTAGACAAGTAAAGCCATTTGATAAAGGAGGATCTAGATAGGATCTGAGTTGAAGACCTTACCCAAGGAACTCAAAGTCCTTATATTTCTGACTTGTGTGTGTGTGTGTGTGTGTGTGCGTGTGTGAGTGCATGCACGTGTGTGTGTGTGTTTCTGTGTTCAACCCCAGATCCTTCCCAGGTGGGTCTGCTTCTGTTCCCTCCTGGTGTTTCTGTGTCCTCCAGTGCCCCATGAAACACTGCTAACTTTTCTGCAGTCAGCCATGAGCCATTAATGCAGAAGACCTGAATCAGCTCCCTCAGTCAATTAAGAAGTCTTCACATTGAAATTTTTGCACAATACAACAAAACAAAACAAAACAAAACATAAATGTGTGTACAAAGAGTCCAAACTCAATTTGCTCTGCAAACTTCCCAGCCTCTCCTACCTGCCAGATCCTGCACAAGCTAGTGTTTGTTAGACAGCCTCCTCAGGATGGTGACAGGCTTCCTGCTGTTAAGAAAAAGAAAGAAACAATCCATTCATGTGTCATTAGGATGCCAGGAGTCTGCTACTGGTAAAGGCTGAACAGTGAACGGTAGTTGGCAGAGGCTAAAGGAGCAGAATGGGGTTTTTTTGGATTGATTTATGGTGCCAAAGGCAGACTCCAATGTAAACGCTTTAGCAGAGAAGAGAAAGTGCTGATGGGGTCATAATAAGGCATTAAGCTGCTTCCTTTCAAGGGCAGCTGCCCAAAGCAAAGGGTGATACAGCATATGAGCTTAACTATCGGCTTCTTCTAGGCAGCCTGATACACCACAAGAAGTTCAGAGTTCATGGAGCCTTTGCTGGGATGGCAGTCCTTTTATAATGCATACATTAATGGTGGATAACAAAAGGAATCATCAGTATCATTAGAGGAAATATGGGACTCTTTGGAGCTCAGTGCTGTACTTCTGAGCTCAGTAGAGCAGGACAAGGCTCCCACTTTCTTATCCAGAGTACTTAATGAGTAGTTGATGGCTGCTTTCCTCACTGCCTGCTTGTGCCTGAGAAACAGAGACACGGAGAGACATGCAGAAAGAGACAGAGAGACATGGAGAGAGACAGAAACACAGCAAGGAGAGGAGACAGGAAGTATGTGTGCATAGCACAGAAGGCTCAGATTTGACCCACTCTTGTGAAGACAATAACCAGTGGGGGGGAAATCAAATTTAGGATCTCAGCGTGGCGAAATTCTAGAAATTTCTTACACTTATACAATCAAATTTGTAGTATGGCTGGGGACGCAGAGAGGGTACACAGTAACCCAGAGACCCCAGCTCCTGAAAGTGACATCAGTGTTGACGGCACAGGGTCTTCCTGAAAATATAATTCCTTAGGGAAATGGTGAAAGAGAAGGAACATAAGAGAACAAAGGGTTAATTTTAATTTTATGTTTGTTCCTGAACTGCATAAGTCACCGCTTGTTCTTCCAGTGAGGAGCTGTGCCACAGTGAAGCATCTTCTGGCAAGGGCGGTGGGGCATGCAGGAGAGATTTCTTTACAAGGAAGGGTGCACAACCGTTATTGAGGGATGTCAGGCTCCCAGGGACTTGGAACTGTCCACTGTGTGACCTGGCAGTGCTGAGGAATCTGTAGGCAGCTGGCAATTGAACTGAAATAAGTAATCAGTAGGTGAGGGGCAAAACAGAGCTTCAAGGAGCTGAAGGAAGCTGAAGTTGATATAAAGGTATTTCCATGCATTGGATTCACAGGCTAGGAAACTGTATTTTAAATATCTCACGTTTTACTGATGCCTTTTGTGTGGTCCCTTGAGGTCTACTTTTTTCCCTGATGAAGCAACAGGACTTCAGGGGTTGGCAATTATGAGTGATATGCCTCAAACACAGAGAGTCTAAGGATGGTCTGTCACTGGCAGTGGCTGATCCTGTGGAGCTAAGAACATAAATGGGCAGCTGAGAGCTGTTCAGCCTGCTTTCTGCACCTCTGCATGATGGAGGCCAGTCCATGGCACGCAGGGCATGTCAGGGAGAGTGCCTGCCACAAAAGCCAGACCTTGGTTTGTTGACAACCTAAAAGACTATTTATTTTTAAATATATATGGAGGGTTCACTCCTGATACTAATTGGATGAGATGAACCACCCTTTGCTCCACAAGCCAGTTTTCCCCTCTCCTTCCCTACCCTCTGGGAGGAGTTAACCTGTAACCCACACCACCTAGTGGGATTGTAAGGTCAGGTCGGTGCATGCATTCATGCCTGGAACAACCAGTGGGCAGGGTTGGACTTGCAGCTATTTTGGACATGCTTGTACTTTGTGTACACTAATGTTTCAACTTTGGGCTTTCGTGTGTGTGTGTGTGTGTGTGTGTGTGATCTGTGGTGATCAGATTCTATGTACTGCTGGGAACTCCAAGAAACCTTATGAACAGTTCAGTTCATTTTGTTTGTTTATTCCACAATTGGCGTTGGGGAGGGACACACTTACCTCTGCTGATATGTGCATATTTATGCATGTGTACCTCAGATATCATCCTTCAGGAATTATTCTTTTGGTTTTTTGAGCCAGGGTCTCCCTGGGTCCTAAAGCTTACCTGGTTTGACCAGTGAACCCTCGTTTCCACTTTCCTGTACCTCTCTAGCTCTGGGACTGTAAACATGTACCACAATGCTCGTTTTTGTTGGTTTGTTTTGTTGGTTGGTTTTGGTCCTGGGGGGTTGTTTTTCTTGGATTCTAGGTATCAAATTCACATCATCACACTTGTATGGCAAGCACTCAAATGAATGGGCTATTTCCCCAGTTCCTCCCCCATTCTTTTTAATCCTATTGCTTAAAAGATTTATTTATTGTTTTTTTATGTGTAATGTATGTGTGACTGCTTAAGTTAATGTGCACCACACATGTGAAATGGCTCCATGAGGTCAGAAGAATTGATATGCCTTGGAACTGGAGTTAAACACGGTTGTGAGCCAGAGCCACCATGTGACTGCTGGGAGCTGGGCTCGAGTCTCTGCAAGATCAGTGGGAGCTTCAACTGCTGGACCATCTCTCCAGCCCCTTCACACTCTCTTTGAAATGATGTTTTTCTTTCAGAAATTCAGTTAAGTCAACAAGTTTACCAGCATGCTCAGGTACCATGGTGGTACACTACCCAATATTCTTGTATGAAAAGAGGAAAACTTCCATTGTCAATATGAAGTTGTGGTTTTGTATGGGATGAGCTAAAATATGCCTTGGTGTATTTAAAGACTTGTGTGAGAGTGGAGCAAGGTAATCCTCCTTAGTAAGATGAGGAAGGTGCCCTGGAACGGAGCTTACATGGCATCCTCCAAGGCAGAGGAGGCTGCTTCAGCCCTGGAAAGACATCCCAGGGCAGCTATGACGTGAGCTCAGTTGTGTAATTCTTAGTAAAAAGCCAGGCTAATAAAAGGGAATTGGAAAAGATGACACTGAACGGTGAGGGAGGCAAAGTCATTGTGTGCTGTGTATGTATGTTTTATGGTCTTCATTTTTCAGGCTGTGGGAACCTTTCGTATTTCACGAGCTTAGAAGTGCTGAGTTAATAAGTATTTTCTTGGGCACAACACATCTTCAAAGCCTGAGTGACTCACGGTGATATCGATCTCCTGGGTTGGATTTTTAAGACAGAGGTGGATGATTCCCAAGCCCAGCCTGGGCCTCTGTGCTGCTCCAGAGCCAGACAGGGTTGCTTGTGGGACACAGGCTTCAAGGCTCTGTCTGCTTCATCATTCATGGATAGAGCAAGGAAAACCAGGAAGAGTAACAAATACGGAACAAATGTTAGGACCTCGGTGGGGACCAGTGTGATTAACCTCCGTCCCCCAACCAAAGCCCATTGCTTCTCAACTCAGCATTAATGATTAGGTAAAGGCTGCCTCCAGGTGACCCAGAAGGAACATAGGAGCAGGAGAGGGAGACAGACCCCAGGGATCCTGTTAATCACAGTGTGCTAGGTAGAGTTTGCTGCAGAGTCTCCGCTTTGATAGAAGTGTGATTAACTCATAGGCAGAGCAAGGGGCCAGTGGATTCACAACTACATTCGTTGAGGGGAAAGGAGTCTCCATCTAGTTCCAAGCTCTCCTACTACCCAGGATTCCTCTCTCCAATGTCAGTCATGTTCTTTTCAGGGACTGTGGTCTATATTAGATTCTGCCCTGTTAAAAAGAACACTAGTGAACTTGACCTTTGGCTGGTCACTTCCCTACCCTGTCACCAGGGAGGCTTTGGAGTGTGACCTGATGTCACCTGCTGTGCACCCTTCCTTGGAGAGGAAACATTTGTGAGCATATTCACTAACAAGAGGCCTGACAACTGAGGTTTAGATTTCTGGACCACTTACACTCAGGCATTTTAATTAGTGAAGCTTCCATTCCAGCCTTCCCTTCTGCCCAGCCCCTTCCTTCTTCCCCCTGCCTGGAAAGATTGGATGGGCAGCAGCTCTTCCTGTTAGGTTTCCTTTGAACAAAGAGGTGTGTTCACAGCCTGGATTTAAGGTCACAGAGCTCTGGAAGCTGTATGTACCTATCTGCCTCTTTCCAATTAAAGGGTTTCCCTATGCTTGCCTGGCCCCACTGTTATGGGAATATAGGTAATTAAATGTCCGTGCAGACTGCACAGGGGCAAGGTGATTAGCAAAAAGACCTTCTAACATATGAAGAACGGGTTTGTACTCTCTGATAATTCACTCAGTAATACAGCAAAAATGAATAGTTATCTAGTGGTCAGGCATGATCCATTTTTATAAGCAGTAGTGGTAAATATAACTTGATGTTTTCTGACCATTGGTTTCCAAAAGTAAAAGCCTACATTTCTGTAAGTAGGATGCAAAATGAAAAGAAAATGATTTAGTTATTTTTCAAAACTATCACACACTTCAGCCAGAACTGCAGTTTATATTTTGTACAATAAGACAACAGAACCTAAGAGAAAATGTAGGGTATGGTGTGCAGAAGTAGGACCAGTGTCTGTGATGTGCCGCCACTTGCAGAAGAGTCCCAAGTGAGTCTGGAACCCTGGGCACATCATTCACCATGGCCACAGGGAGTTTACCTTTTTGTCTTGCCTGCTTTACACTCTGCCTAAACCTAAGCTGGCCAAAGACACAGACAGTAGCAGCTTTTCCCTCATCCTGAGCTCCATGTAAAGAGCCTTGCCTGGTCTCAGCTGGCTGATCTCCAGATGCCAACCACATTGTTGTCCTTCTCTCTCTCTCTCTCTCTCTCTCTCTCTCTCTCTCTCTCTCTCTCTCTCTCTCTCTCTCTCTCTCTCTCTCTCTCTCTTCTCTGTGAAACGTAGCACCTTCAATTCCTATAGGCATCCCCAAACTATGGACCAGGTAGGTTTTCAGTGGCGGACTTCTGGAAGCCAGCAGGGCTGAGGCCTTTCTGTCGGTCCTAAGACCAGTCATATATACAGAGCATTGAAGCTCACCTGGAGTTTCTGACTCCTAACCTTGGATGGTTGTCATGCTACTCAGACTTCCTGCATGTGGTCCCCCTTGGTGAATTTTCTTTGAACCATCCCTTGAGAAGTATAGCTACAAAGCCTTAAGTGAGGAGAGATCTGCTCTAGACAGAAGCCAAGGGCACACACTTCCTTTCCAGAGGCTCTGAGCTCTGTTTCCCGGTACCCACATCAGATGGCTCACGACACCCTGAAACTCTAGCTCTAGGTGGTACAATGCCTTCTTCTTGCCCCTGGAGGCACCTGCATCTGACACAAACACTCAAACACATACAAACACATATACATAACTAAAAATAAAATTGTGTGTGCTGCAGGGGTGGATCTGGAAGAAACTGATGGAGGGGTAAAAGTGGAAAGGGGTGAATGTGTTCAGAATTCTCAAAGAACTAATAAAATGAGGGAAAATATTGCAACAATAAAAAAAGAAAAACCACTTAATTACTTACGACAAGCTAAAAAGGAATGTTTAAGTGAGGTTAAACTAGGTAAAGTGGGCAAGATCCTGGTCAAACATTCCTGCACCAGGAAATTAAAAAGGCTAATCAACAAGTATTCGGATTTTGAATTCCACACAGTTGGCCAAGATCACCATGGAGGCCAGCACCATGGCCTCGGAAGAGGCATGCTAGCCAGCTAGCAACACTGATCCTGCAACATTCTGCTCCAGAGATGCCATTATGCAGCGCCACCTGGTGGCGCCAGCAGCTGTAGCCAGCGGGTGACCCAGTTTTTAGAGGTCCACAGGCAGAACTTGGGGTACCCTGTGAAGCTAATGTAATGATCAAGCAGAAAATCAAACAACGCATCCATATTTTATAATAGGCCTGGGAATATTTTATCCACTTTGGATACAAATTCCCCTCTGAGGAGCATTTCTTCAACAGGGGTATTCTAACCCATCATGTGATTCTATAATTCAGTGAGTTTAAAGACAACACACTTCCAGCTGCACAAATTTATCAACAAGCCAGAGATAAATATTTTGAATGCATTTCATAATAGAATTTAATTACTGCATTTATTTGAAACCTAATGGCAATCATTAATGCCCACTGCAAGACTTCCCAGTGTGGCTATTATAGACACTGGTCATATGCTTTCATTTCTTCTGAGTAAATTCTAAGAAGGGGACTTCAAGGTCCTGGGTGAGACACGTGTTTAGCTTTTCTTCATATTACCACCTCACAAGCAGTGTCTTAGTTGGGGTTTATATGGATGTGAGGAGACACCATGGCCACGGAAACAGCAACTCTTTTTCTTAAGATTTTTTAAAAAGAATTATTTATTTACTGTTAGACTACATTTTGCCTGCATGTACACCTGCAGGCCAGAAGAGGCCAACAGATATCACTACAGGTGGTTATGAGCCACCATATGGGTGCTAGGAATTGAACTCAGGACCTCTGGGGAGAGCAGCCAGCGCTCTTAACCTCTGAGCCATCTCTCTAGACCGACAGCAACTCTTATGAAGGAAAACATTTAATTGTGCTGGCTCACAGTTTCAGACGTTTAGTCCATCATACTCATGGTAGAAAGCATGGCAACATGCAGGCAGACATGACGCCAGAGGAAGAGCTGAGCGTTGAGCCAGCTGAAGAAAGTGCCACAATTGGGTAGGCTTGAGCATTTGAGACTTCAAAGCCTGCACCCCTAATGATCACTTCCTCCAACAAAGCCACACCTACTGCAATAAGGCCATGCCTCCTTATAACGAGGGAGTGGGTATTTTCAGTCGCGCTACCACAAGCTCCGTTCCCCTTTCTGTAATGACTGCACAATGCTTTCATTCTGATGTGACCAGACAAGCCAAGAAGGTCATAGAGTGATGTGTTGAAGAACAGGTGGGGAAGAACTAATTTTACGCTTCCAAACTATGGCAATGCAAGTAATGAAATAACACAACATGATTATCATGAATTGACTTAACAGAGGTAAAAAACAAACAAACAAACAAAAAAAACGGTAGAGTGATTGAACCTTCTCATGCCAGCTCTAGGAGACTTAGGAAGGCAGCATATATTAAGCAGGACTCAGTCTTTTAACTTACATTTTGATATGTCCATAGGTAACCATGTTCAATGAGATGTTCTTGTAATTTGGAGCAGTGCAATCAACCACGGGTACTATTAGAAACTTGCGACCCTCAGGTCGAATGGTCCCCATCACAAACTTTGCATTCCTTGGCCAAACCCTTTGCTCACCCGGTTCTTCCATATAACAAGCAGCTGTAGTCTATGTGCTAACAACTACCTAGGATTGTTGCTTCTAGGCTGTGAGTTCTGTTTTTTGTACATCCTTACTCCCTTACTCTTTAGGTATTGGCACTATATGTTCTCAGAAAGCCAGCTGAGAATCAAATTGCCTGAAAGATTTTGGTAAACTCAAAAGCATGGCAGAATGTTCCTGAGAAACTGGGTACACATCTTCTTATGTAACCCAGACAAATCAAAGCTTTGATGTACTGAAAACCTTGACCACATTCTTCAGTGCAGCTTTATTTCAACAGCCAATTTGGACTATCAAAACTAGCTAAGTTAAGTTCAAGCACTCCTACACAGGGTACCACTTAGCTCTCAGCAAAGGCATCTGAAGGATGCTACGGTGGGGATGGATCTCATAGGATGTTGACAGATAAGGGCCAGTTTCAAAAGGTTTTGTGCCCTGTTATTCTGCTTGTATAACATCCTTGAACTGAAAAAATTACAGAGAGAAAAAAATTGCTGGCTGCAAAGTTCTGAAATGGAGAAGAGAAGTTCAGGTATTTTCGTCAAGGGATAGCTGTAGAGTGGTATAGCTGCATTCACAGATCTGTGCAGTGTGAAGCTACTCATGTTGTGGCCATGTCAGTTCCTGCCAGGACAAAACACTCTGGTCATGTGAGGTGAGCATGGCTGGACCGACCTACACAGTGGGTTGATGGGACCTTCCTTCCTTATCTTTGCAACTGATTCAATGTTAAAAGGTTATTATTAAAATTTATCTATTAAAATTATTAACATTTTATTATTAAAATAATTTTGGTAAAAATAAATTAAGAAAGAAACTATTATAATTTATGTCTTGACTACTTCTTTATTAATTAATTATTTTGAGAAAGGTTCACATTTTTCCAGACTGGCCTCAAACCCACTGTGTAGCCAAGGGTGACCTTGAACATCTGAGGCTATTGCCTCTATCTCCTAAGTGCTGGCACTACAAGAATGCACAGCTGCACTGAAGGCAAGTTGTCTTCACCATTCACATCAGCTACAGACAGAAACTTATTGACTTTCACACTTGATCCAGAAACTTCTGACAACATAGAAATGAAGAATGCTATATCCTTTACCACTTGGCTCCACTTTGTGTGACTATTTGTATCTGTTATTCAGATTTGACTTATTTGTTAGCTTTTTGAATGAACCTGATATTGAGCTGCTTAGACTAGTTTTCCAAAAGAGAACTCAAGCTAGAATGAAGTAGACATTTTGAAAATTTTTTTCACCAGAAATAAATGCAATGAGCAAAGGGCTAAGATCCATCCAGTCCATATATATCCATGTCTATATACATACAAATGCATATGTGTAAATATAAGAGTATAGGCTAAACTTCAGAATAGCAAAAAACAAAAACAAACAAACAAGAAAACATGTCTATTAACACCTCTCAATGACAAGAATCAGAAAAGGGAGGACTATTTGATCCGACAGATCTCCTCAACCAGGCAAAGAGCAAGGGTGTGCTCAGGGTTTCAGGACTGGGAAACTTCCTTGGTATAAGCATTGCCCAGGTCAGAGCATCTGGCAGGCAATGCATAGGAGCAACATGTGAAGAGCTTCTACCCAGGCTAGGCAGTGTGCACAGCCAGCTCCTCTTCCGCACACATCCTTCTGTGCAAATAAATAAATAAAGCTTCTTTCTTCAAAAGTTCCAGATTTATCATGGTCCCTGGGGTGACCTGCCATTGATTCCATTAAACACTGGGTGTCACTGTTGCTACTCAGTGGCAAAAAGTAATGTATTGAAAAGAGCTTCCCTCTCAATAACCTCAAATGCATAGTAATTCCCATTTAATTCTTTTCATTGAAGAGTAAGGGCTGACCTCTCCAGGCAGGCTAGTTCCTTCAAGCTGTTTTTGGTTATCTAATCAGTACCTGGTGGATTTCCAGGGACCCTATCTGAAACTCTCTGGTCAGCAGTAAGCTGGAGAGGAGGTACCTTGCTCTCTGTGACATCAGAATTCCCTCTGGGCAGTGAGCACACAGTGACCCTTCCTGTTGCTATGACCAGCATCCCGAGTAACTAACTGTGCAACATCTTCTACTTGTGTCTTTATGATGAGGGAAGCAGGCTAATGGCCTGGCACTTTCTGTCAGCTGAGATAAGTTGTGTTACATTACCACGCAGACAGAAACAGTCACCTGACCTACACAAAACTCCAAGTGAAGTCTGAGATATGGTGCCAATGTGGACACAAGGATGCCTGGTGGATAACCGAGCTGTCAAAACATATTATAGCATCATATCGTTCATTCTCTCTGTTAATTAGCTCTTCTGTGGCAGAGTGAAGTCATGAAGTGAACAGTATCAACTCAGTGCTCACCTGTGAGACCAATGCTGTCAGAGTTCTAGAACACAGTTTTCAGAAAAGTAGCTTGTTTAAACTGAGGGAGTGAAAATATCATCCACTGGTAGCAACATTTATCCACATAATTAGCACTTGCGTAATTGAGACTTTGTAAACATTCTTACTGTAAAGTGCAGTTGAAGGGAAATGGCACAGCCTGCACTCAGTTAAAGCTGCTAAGAATTGTGTGTAATGACATTCATCCTACCCAAGGAAACTGGCAATTGCTTCAATGCCAAATCTGAGCTTCCTGATTGTTTTTTTTAAATCTTTTCTTTTTTAATTTTATTTTTACTTTATATGCATTGGTGTTTGCTTGCATATTTATCTTTGGAGAGGGTATTGGATCCCCTGGAACTGGAGCTACAAACAGTTACAAGCTGCCAAGTGGGTGCTGGGAATTGAACCCCTGTCTTCTGGAAAAGCAGCCAGTGAGTGCTCTTAACAGTTGAGCCATCTCTCCATCACCTGTGCTTCCTGTTTTAACTGACTGTCTGTCTCTTAGCTGAAACTCCATGTGTAGGCTATCAAATGTGTCAAAGATAGTGTCTGGTTAGGCCCTTCATACCCAGGAGTAAGAGATGAAACTCCAGTACAAGATCACGTGAAGTGAGGAGTGGTCAGGATGGATTTCATTAAAGATTTTAACATGAAGCTCCCAAGTTGAAGGTGCAACTCAGTTAGTATACATAAAGGAGGCGTTGCTCTCATCTTCAATGAATAATAAATAGCCCTTCACAGAACAGAAAACCAAAGACCCTGTGAACAAAAATGAGGGTGGAAAGATTATGTGTGGCAGTTTTCGCTGGTGTCTGTCTCAGATAGGTGCAGATGGGGAGACGCAAAATGAGAGAACTACAAGAGCAGAGTGGGAATCCTCAGTGGGGCCAGGCTGGGCCTCGCAAAAGTATTCTGGTTTTTATGGTGTCTTTGTTCTTTTGTATTTCTCATCTAACCCGTCACATAATGGCACCACATATTGGTGGCCTTAACATGTGAATTTATGGCAAACTAACAATACCCTTTGTCCCTTTAAGAAATGAATTGTGAATTTTCCATACTAAATTTGGTAACAGTTCATCCCTTATGCTTGGAATGAGAGGCATATCTAAGGTCAGTCACTAATTCTCCAGAGTTACCTACTAACAAATATTCAGAATTTAAAACGCAGCACTTAGTTCATGTCAAAGAAGCAGACATTTTCCATTTAGACTTATAAATAATACCAATCAAATCTGGTGTTTAAAAAAATGTATCTATAATAAAAACATCTCAGCAAGCTCTTCATTGTGAGAAAGGAATTTAAGTGGAACTTTTTCTTCCTCCGTATCATCACAGGTCACATCTACTTCTTCAATTTGCTTTATAGGTTTGGATTCAAAATAACACATAAATTATAATCCTCTGTAAGATGTAGTATAAGCTTTCTTTTGAGGTACATGGACCTCTCCTCACCATCACTGCTAGGAAACCTAGACACCTCCTAATGCAATGGGATGCTACCTCAGGACACGGTCAACAAGTGGAAATGTTATTTTCCTTGTAAACCTATCTTTACAAAGCGGCAGCTGAAGTTCTCAGACCATTTGCAGAGTTCTGGCTCTTTGCAAATGGATCAGTCTTTGATCAGGACCAGATGTGTGATATCAGATGCATTGAGAGTGTAACTGGCGAAGAGACACCGCATAGCCATGAAGGTGGAGGAGGTAAATCTCTCCAAGGCTTGATCTCTATGAACCTCTTCTCCAGCCCCTCTATCAGGTATACTCAGTCAAGTACATGGGAATCAAGAAATAAGTGAGAGGGTTCTTCCCATAGTGCATTATTTACAGCTTGGGTAGCTCAAATGAGCAATTTTTCAATATGACCTCTGTTCCATAGCCTCTGGCTAATCTGGGTCTCAAGCAGCTGCCTTCTGCTGGTTTTAGAACTATGAGAAGATCATGTGTAAACCACCACATGTTAGAAAGGAGGCCTGCAAATCAGAGCCATGCAGAATTGCATTGTGAGTACCCTGTGAACTTCACCTTGCACGTCTCGTATTACCTGCATTGCTCTGAGCTCTCTTTACTAATTGAAGTGATGATATTGACTTCTCCGTGTTGGGAGATGAGAACATGCCAACCCTTAGCAGAGAGCTATTGACCTATTGTGGTAGTTTCAATGACATATAGACTCAGGCATTTTAACGCTTGGTTCCTGATGTCTCTGTTAGGAAGGCTTAGGAGGTATAGCTTTATGGGGGGAAATTTGTCACTGGAGGTGGGTTTTGAGAATTTAAAGACTCAAGCCATTTCAAATTCAGTCTCTGTGCCTCGTGCTAGCAGTTTAAAGTGTGGGTCCTCAGCTTGTTGTTCCAGCCACCATGCCTGCCTACTGCCATGCTCCCCACATGACGGCGGACTCTCATACCTTGGGAGCCTTAAGCTCAAATGAACCCTTCTTCTATAAGTCGCCTTGGTCATGGTGTTTTGTCACAGCGATGAAAGAATCGTTAACAACCATGGGCCAGACCCACGAGTAAATAAGAATCAGAATCGGACTTGATAAGATTTAAAAACAAACAAACAAACAAACAAAAAACCAGCCAACAACACCAACTTGGGAAGGGATAGAAAGTTGGGGGTGGATTTTGGAGGAAGTGTGAGGGGAGAAGGGGTGAAAATTATTATAATATAGATGTGTGAAATTCTCAAAGCATTGATAAAAATATTACAGTAAAAACATCAGTGGTATACATACCATATGTGCTACAGCAGGTATAGCAATAACCATGCCTGGAAGAGATGGGAAGAAAGGGCAACAATGAATGTAGCACAGTGGCCCACATATTTCTACGGTCCGCTCACTGTGAAAGTAAGGAACTGTGGTGCAGGACTAGAGCAGAAGAGTTCCTCTATGCTCAGTTTTAGAAATGCTTCTAGGCCATCCAAGGTCCTCATCTTATTTTACATTTGGTAGCCTAAAGGGAGTAAAGAGGCTGTAACCTCCTGGCAGGTAGTACAGTCTCAGAGTCCAGGGCTCAGAGGAGGTGTAGGGAAGTATTCATAAACTGGAAGCAGCAGGCAGAAAATTCCGGGAGAACATCCTTCTGCAACATGTGGGTTCTTTGGTTCTACACTGAATATCTGTAACACTTGATTACTAATGGCATTGGACTCTGTGTATTTTATAGTCTAATTATATGCAGTGTTTAGTCCTTTTGGCAAATCGACACAATTATAGGGTTACTGTGCACTGCTTAGTCAACACAAACTAGGGTCATTGGTAAAAAAAAATAAAAAAAAGGAACTCAACTGGCGAGTTGCCTCTGTCGAATTAGCCTGCAAAAAAATTTCTTGATTAATGATGGACATGAGTGGACGCAGCCCACTGTGGGAAGAAGTAACCCTCAGTGAGTGCTCCTGGGTTCCATAAGAAAACAAGCTGAGCAAACCATGAAGGGCAAGGCCAAAAGCAGCTTTCCTTCACGACGATGCCTCCAGGTTCCTGACTTGAGTTCTGTTGATGACTGTGATGTGGCAGCGTAAACCAAATATGTCTTTCCCTCCCAGCTTGCTTTCTGTCCTTGTGTTCATCACAGCAACAGAAAAGAAACTAAAACATGTCATAAAGGCAGCGATTAGATAATCTTCAGAAGAAAATGTAGGCAAGTACCAGTTAGAAATGGAAAGAGAAAGGGAAATTTCAACAACATGGATGAGATTAAACTAACTACATGTTTCCTATTGAAAATGGAGCTGAGACTTTCTCAGACTGCATAGCCATGGGAATATGCAAAACTCCAGAAGGCTCTAGCCTTTAGAAAGAACCATCTACACCTGGGCTTCTATCTCCCAGAAATCCCATTATGCTCAGAAAAGGAAGCCTCCCTCACCACCCCCCACCACACCCCCTTTCCACTTGCTCATCAGATTCAGAATTGAGTGTTTAACAATCTGTGCTTCTTAGGATAGAAAAGGAATTCCTAATAATGAAACTGCATTTTATAAGCAGCAGCTATTTTGGGAGGGGAACATCTCTCAGAAGCACATCTGATAAGCCGTCGATAACTGAAACTGATGGTAGTTTTATAGAGAAGGTGCTGTGGGGACCCTGTTCAAACTGTAATGCTCAGCGGGAGTAAGACTGTTCTCACATCCTGTCTAGGTCATATAGCAAGTGTCATTCACCATTCCCAACTTCAGACCCCTGCCTGGGGAATGCTCCTCACTGTGAAGTTCCTGTTATCTTGTTTCTCTGCACACACATGCACAGATGTCTTGGTGTACACACTAACCCTGCAGAACTGCCCATTTTCTCTGGTTTCCCATGGTGAACTGCAGTGAGAAGCATGAACTTGAAGATGCGTATTCCTTACTCTTAGACAAATCGCCATTTACCTCCAAACTGTGTGGTTTTATAAATACATGGTTCTATAAAGCAAATAAAATGAAAATAAGACTTAGACTATCAAGAAGTTCTTGTTTGTACCTAAGATACCGCATGGTACCTTGGAGAAAAATCTTTTCAATTTGACAAATGCTGATCAATCATGAAGAACCTGAGAGCCTTGAATTTGGAAATCTTTTCAGTGAATCGGCATTTCTGCCCAGTTTGCTATGGGAGCACATACAGTACTCAACAACAAAACGCATGTCATTGCTTTTTCTGAAATGACTTGTGACACTTCCTGGTTAAAAAGGACACTTCAGAAGAGTACCTCGTCAGTCACTATAGTGAATGGAGTTCATATCTAATGCTGCTGTGAAGGGTTCATGAACCATGGAGTCCCCATTTACAAGACAGAATGGCAGAAGGGCAGGTCTTGTGAAGAGTGAGCAAAGTAACAGAGAAACAGCAACAAGCTGACTGTATAACAGGTAATGGTCGGTTCCTTTTGAGAATGTGGGGGTATTGGTAGCTTTCTTATAGCCCAACTCAGGAAATAGAACTTCTACAGGAAATACCCACTTGTCCTGGGACCTGTCTGCTTCAGTTAAATATACCACCGAGCCTGAGGGACTCTACTTTGCTCTGATGCAGTCTTGGCGTCCTGGAGTTCAGCCCATTACAATGGCCTCTGCTGATTTTGTTTAGCAGTTTTAAACAAAGCCTGACTTGAGAAGGCCCACTATTGTCCCATAGTATGGGAACGGGAAGACCGTGGTGGAGGGCACAAGTTGGGCTGAAGCAAAGCACAAGGAGGTAGCAGCTCAAATAGGAATCCTGACTCTAGAGCCACAGAAACAGGAGCCTGCTGTAGGCAATTTATGGTCCTAACACCCATAACCCATGTCTAGATGGATTGTGCACTAGGTGTCACTATGTCCACTATCCCCAAATGCTTTTTGCCCTTCTGAAGCAGCCACGGTCTTCTCAGAGGGTCACTTTGGTCTAGGGAGATCATGGTGGTACCCAATATTCATGCACACAGAGAACTTAAGAAAAGTCAGAGGTATGGGAGATGAGTAAGACGCAGGCTTGACTAAGAAGCAGGAAGACTGTCTGTTGGGACATTACACAGCTGAGCTGTGAGAAAAAAGGCCACCAAGGTAATGACATCAGAGGTACCAGGGCAGAGAGAGTATCAACCACTGTTTGCTGTTTAAACACACACATACACACACAAGGAGGGACAAAACACATCCCAGTCTAGCAAAGAGACAATGGCATGCCCATTGCATCATAAGGGAACTTGATGGATACTGCCATGGAAGAGTAGTATTCCACACTGACCCTGTTCAAAGTACAGCTTGCTCATCCTACTGAATCTTTTCTGGGCATAATGGTAGTTCCTTGCCTGTCACCCACTGTGGTTCTGGTGGCTTCATGGTTACATCATATCTCCTTGAATAATGAAGAATTACTTTCATAGCAAGAGACAGTTATCAGTGGCTGGTGTCCTCTCCGAGGACACTCCCTGCAATTCCCTCTTTGAATGGCCTATGACTTGTGTCATGTTCCAGTGGCTGTGGCATTCTCTTTCTAAGATGAGGTACATCCTATATAACTTGTTTTAAAGGACCCACAGAGGTGGGTCTTGCCACATATGGATAATGAAAAAAAGCCATATATATTATTTACTTTAATTGTTACCATGACAAAAATACAGCTTAAGGGAGGACAGGTTTATCTTGACTCTCAGTTCTAGGGTGCAGCTTTTCATGGTGGAGAATGCAAGGTCACTGGGGCATGATGCACCTTGTCACACCACATCCATAGTCAGGAAGCAGAGAGTGACGAATTCTGGTGCTGACTCTGCTTGCTCCTTTTTATTCAGTCCAGGACCCCAGCTCAGGGGATAGCACCACATACATTCACACACATTCAGCATGGGTCTCCACCTACTCCCAAAGTTAATCCTATCTGGAAACACCTTCATGGACACAACCAGACTTGTGTCTCCATGGTGATTCTAAATCTAATCAAGTTGAGAGTGGGGATTAACCACCACACTACAGAAAAAAATGGAGAACTAATAAGAGAACTGAGGAGAAATGGATTGCTGGGTAGACTAAATGGTCTGTGAGACAAGCAGGGAAGCTTTTATCACAACCAGTAAGCTATCTCTGGCATGGGATCTCCATTGAAGCAAATTCACAAGAGCTGATGGACATCCAGAGGATGAGAAGAGAAACCCTGACCAATTCTCACCCTTATTCCTTCATGGCCAGTCTCCAACAGTCCATGGACATGATCTAGAGAATCTGGGAAGCCCTGCACATGGGGTTCAAGAGACACACCAGGTGTGGACACTCCTTTTCTTTGACATTACTTATAATTTTTTTTTTGCTTTACAGTATGTGTTATCACTCAACAAGAATGCAAGGGTTGGGTATTTACTTTGAAACCTAAGCAGGCAGAAATTTCACAAGAGAAGTTCAGGTGACAGTGGGAAAAGCAAGGTAGAAATGACTGGAATTGAATGAACAGATTGTGCACCTGTTTCTAAGGAAGAGAATTGTGTCAAATTTAAGACTTCAAAAGGTAAAATAGATTAGAAAGGAGTCGTGCTGTAAAATGACATTTTCTTTTCTTACTCAATTTGAGTAACTCTAAGGGGTCATAAGCATTTTGGCAAGAATGTGACTGTCTCATTTTTTGTGTGTAATTTTGAGCAGATTACTTGCTCCTTAAGCTTTTTTTCTGTGTGAGTGTGTATGTGTATGTATGTCTGTATGAGTATGTGTATATATCTGTATGAGGGTGCGTGTATGTATGTGTGCATACCCGCACACATGTGGAGATGGGAAGAGACACCAGTTCTTCTTGATCAGTCTCTGCCTGTTCTTTTGAGGCAGAGTCTCAGGCTGAACCTGGAGTTCATGCAGAAGCCAGCAATTCTGTCTTGTCTTTCCCCCCATTTTGGTTCTGAGTTTA
This sequence comes from Pachyuromys duprasi, assembly GCA_028658305.1. Taxonomy (NCBI): domain Eukaryota; kingdom Metazoa; phylum Chordata; class Mammalia; order Rodentia; family Muridae; genus Pachyuromys; species Pachyuromys duprasi. Next base: position 109,741,278 of record CM053764.1, on the reverse strand, counting down.
CTGGTGTGTTCACACTTGACTTGTGATGTGGGTACAGAGATCTAAATTTTGATCTTCATGCTTATTCAAAAGCACATTTAATCACTGGTTTCTTTTGTTGAGAACACAAGGGAGAAAAACAAAGCAATCAGCAACATGTGTCCAACAACAACAACAATAAAAAGCCCTGGCATAGGATGGATTCAAAGCTTAATTAAGCCCATCCTAAGGTGACAATGTAAGATAGAGATGATTGAATGCTCCTGACCCACCAAGAATGTTAGCTTATGCAGAGCACTCTGCTGCTGCTCTTGTGATTGCATCATCCACACTGCTGTCTAGCATCAGGAGGGAGGATTTTACCTCATGGTTCTGGCCTACATTCCAATGCAACATGAGTCATATGATTTGTGTTAGTGGATATTACTTTCATGTCAGATATCTAAAAGTGGAACCATGTCAAGTCAGGGTCCATATTGGAGGATGTCTTCATTTCATGTCTGCTGCTGTGATAAAACTTCCTGACCAAAAGCAACACATGGGAGGATGTGTTTATTTGGATTACAGTTCCAGGGTCCAGTCTAACACTGAGGGGAAAACAAAGGATCTTGGCACCAAGTTATATCATATGTAAAATCAAGAGCAGAGAGAACTGAATGAATGTGTTCCTCCTTGCTTGCTGTGTATACTCAGCCAGCTTTCAGCTGTCTCATATCTCAAGACTCCATGCCTACGGAATGGTGCTGCCCACAGTGAGCTGGGTCTTCTTATATTAATTAACAAGGCAATGCCCCACCCCAGGCCAACCTACTCTAAGCAATTTGTCAACTGGGGCCCCCTTCTCAGATGATTCTAGCTTGTGCAAGTAAACAGTTGAAGCTACTCATCACAAAAGACATACAAGACACACACATCATGACTTCTGAAAACCCTTCTGAGTTGATTCCAAATGATACACACTCCTAGGTCATTGCTCCTGTCACTGTGTGATGATGTCAGCAGGGAAGCATGTCGTGGGGTTCAGCAAAGTATCTGTGCTGCCTTCTCTCTTGGCTCCATCTCTCTTGGCCTTACTGATCTTACCTCATAGATGTTCTTCAGTCGCATGGGAAGCACTGTTTTCCTCTTTGCATTACATCACAGTCCTTTTCTTCCCTTAACACTGTTTAACAGCACACCTCTATAGCTGGTTCCCCAAGCGTAATTTTAGTTAGCTCAATCTTGCCTATAAGGCAAATTCTATTTCCATGGAATACGGTGTGTCATAAGTCAATCTATCATTTTATATTCATTCTTCATAATGATGCTAAAAATCATGACCTGTAAAATTTTGTCCTGAAGAAAAATAAATCATAGTGTTTTCTTTCTGCTTGACATTATGGAGTAAATAGCATCTCAGAGTTTCATTACAGAGTCCATAAAAAATTGTCAAGTGGTCAAAGGAACGAAGGTGAAATGTTCTGGGCCAGGTCTTTGGTGACTTTGCAACATTATGTTTGATCCAAAATTTTTGAATGCGGTACATCTGTGGCTCAGGAAACTACAAGCTCCTACGCAGATATTCCAAAGGCTGGATGAGCATGCACTGAGGAGAAAATGTGGCTAAAAGCATGCACATGAAGGTCATGCGATGGTCACAAGGAAAATCACTGGACAAGAAAATCCCCGGAGAAGCCATACAGAGAAGATCCTCTTGACAATCCTCCATGTGGTCACCTGAAACCACAGCTAAAGCTTTTGTTTCCACTGATAAGGCAGCTCTTACAGAGTGGAAATACCAAAATCGACGGACTGTTGTTTATTGCCAGCCCTGTTAGCTGTTTCCAGAATGATACAAAAGAATAGCTAAAACGTATTTTTGCACATGTAACCTGGTGCACACACCTGGGAAGGCAGAATTCACATACCTGCACGCTAGTCTGTCTAGGCTACACATATTGGAAATAATATTGATAACAAACTATGAGAACCTTAGACATTTCAAGTTAGAGTAAAGAATTACATTTTATGGCTAAGATCAAAAACTCTACTGACAACGCATGCTGGAGAGGTTGTGGAGAAAGAGGA
>CM053764.1:109715307-109738732 GCA_028658305.1 Pachyuromys duprasi | reverse complement strand
GGTATGGAGCTAAAAAGAGAGCTGATTGTAGAGGATTATAGAACGGCAGAAAAACACTTAAAATTAATTTTTAAATGATGATTTTTAGCAACTAAAAGATTCTTGACTATAAACCAAAAGCAGTGTTGCCTGCTAATACTGACTACTTAGAAAACCAGAAGAAACTCATGGGGGCCCAGAATGTTGAGGCCAGTCTGGGCAACATGAGGAGAACATGTTTTGAAATAACAAAGGACATAAGAATTATTGGTTTACAAGTCTTTGATTTCTTCCACTGCCTTGTAGTTTTCATTATTCAAGATTACAAGTCAGTTGTCAGTCAGTTTCTCATGGGGCAACACAGATGCTCTGCTCTGCTCTTTCTCTAGTAGTCATTAGCTGGGGCAAAGGTCCTGTCAGAAGGAGCAGGGGATGACCAAGACATTAAGAAAATACGCTGTTTTCTGAATACATGTCTTCACTTCCACATATTGAAACTATAATGTGTGCAGATAGAGAAACGGATTCCCAGCCATGAGCCCCCCCCAACAACCATGAAAATTGTGAAGTGCTAATGATAAGATTCTCTCCTGGAGCCTCCAGAGGAAAGCCTGGTTCCAACTTGATTCTCCACTTAAACCGATTCTGTATTTTCAGAATTCATAAAAGAATAAAAGTATTATGATTTAAGCCATCAGGTTTGCAACATTATGCTAAGTACTCACTGGGCTCTGACTTATGTAGAGTGCTATATTGAACCACTATACACTGTTAATAGGTTATTTATTATTTATCCCAAATTCTAGTTAACAGAATGACTGTTTTAATCAGCATTTGTCTAGCTGCTCAAAATCAAATAGATTTAGAAATTATCAAATTGTTTTTGATCACCAGAACAAAGATCCTGTGAATATTCAGATGAAGGTTTTAGTGGTAATAATCTTTATCATCTTAGGTGTCTTAGTTAGGGTTACTATTGCTATGATGAAGTACCATGACCAAAAGCAAGATGAAGAGAAAGGATTTATTTGGCTTACACCTCCACATTGTAGTCCATTATTGAAAAATGTCAGGACAGGAGCACAAACAGGGCAGGTTCTTAGAAGCAGGAGCTAATTCAGAGGCCATGGAGGGCTACTGCTTGCTGACTTGCTCACCCTGGCTTGCTTGGCCTGCTGTCTTATAGAACCCAGGACTGCCAGCCCAAGGACGGCACCCCCACATCTGTCACTAATTAAGAAAATGCCCCACACCTGTATCTTATAAAAGCATTTTCCCAATTCAGGTTCCCTCCTGAGAAATGACTCTAGCTTGTGTCAAGTTGACATAAAACCACCCAGGACATTAGGTAAATATCAAGTGGTGATATTGCTACTTGACTAGCATTTAGAAAAACTGATAAAATATTTTGCAATTAGCTGCATCCCTCTTTCATCTATAGTAGCAGAGTTATGGACACTGTCTGCTTTCTATGTCTTGGAAAACATCTATTCATCTCATTTTTAAGATGTTAAATTCCAGAGGTAATCATTTTATTGTACTTACAGAGAAATATCATTTTAAGATTATTCAAGCCGAAGGCATTTCTAAGGTGCTGAGTACATAACCATGAAATATATAGTACTTTTAAACCAGGTGCATGTTAGGGCAGGCAGGTTGAGGTGGCAGGGTCGCTTGAATATAATTTACAGCACTAAAGTGAAGTGGCAGATTTCTGAAGTTCGTGCAGGGCTTGAGGGGCAGCTGAAAACTTAGCTTTCGCCTAATGTGTGAGTCTCTGGATATGAGCCCTAACATCATGACAGACTTCATGGTTTAATGGCATAGAGAAGGATTTTACAAATTTAAGTTCTGTTTTTTTAAGTTATTGATACTGTTCCCATTGTGTTGTGGATGACAAGATGCCTATCACTTTACATCTTGTGCTGGCTAGTTTTATGTCAGCTTGACACAAGCTAGAGTCATCTGAGAGGAGAAAACTTTGATGAAGAAAATGCCTCCAAAAGATCAGCCTGAAGGAAAGCCTGTAAGGCATTTTCTTAATTAGTGGTTGATGGAGGAGGGCGCAGTCCATTGTGGGTGGGGCCATTCTTGGGATGGTTTCCTGGGTTCTATAGGAAAGCAGCTGAGCAAGCCATGTGTAGCAAGCCAGTAAGCAGCACCCCTTCATGGCCTCAGCTTCAGCTCCTGCTTCCAGGTCCCTGCCCTGTTTGAGCTCCCGTCCTGACTTTCATCAGTGATGGACTATTATATTGGAGTGTGAACTGAAGTAAGCCCTTTGTTTATTTCCCTAAGTTGCATTGGCCATGGTGTTTCATCACAGCAATAGTAAATCCAACTAGGACACAGCTTATAACAAACCTGAAAAAAAATCCTGCTCCTTACATCTCAGTGGGACTTGGGGTGTGTTCTAAAGCTCTTCCCAACCTCACTGCTATAACTCCTTCAACTCTTGAATTTGATATTCTGCAAGATTAACATCCATTATCTGTAAGCTGGGAGAGGGTGTAATTTTGATTTCCAGGAACCTTATTAAGAGTCTGAAGTTGTTTCAAGACAGAAGTATATATTAAACCCCAGGAAACAAATGTATTATTTCTTCAGCCCTTTCCATAGGACACACAGTGTGCCAGGTGCACATAGCAATCATTTAATTTTTATGAAAACCAATGGCACATAGCTGTGCAGTAGCCCCATTAAACTGACAAAGAAACCAATATTTATAATAGTGTCTTGCCAATGTCACAAAACTAGTAGAATAATAGGATTTCTGCTTTATTAAATCAAAGCAGAAGGGACTGCTTTCCTGAAGGAGTATTAAGACAGGTAAAGTTTGAAGGGGTTCTTATTACTTGTAAAACTAATTTGAAATGGTTACTTCCAGGAAGTGTGTTAGTGTGGAATGATGACAACAGGAATTTTTGCATATAAAATGTGTAGCTGAGGTTATGATTTGTGTAGCAATGCCAGGGAAATATATTGAGGACAGAGACTCAACCCACAGGGGGAAAATGTTATGTTAATAAATGCCAACAAGATGGTTGGCTTTCAGCCAATCACAGCAGACTGAGTTTAATTCCTGGGATCCACACAGTAAAAAGGGAAAGATCAACCAAGTTGTCTTCTGACCTCCATGTGTGTCTTCCTCCCCTCACAAGCAAATGTATGCAGGTGAGCAGGTACACACACACACACACACACACACACACACACACACACACTAATGCCAAGAATTCACAAATGGTGGGCTCCGTAATCAGAGGACAAGATGGAGTTGCAAGATTGAAGGCTGCATGCAGGGAGGACAGTTTTCCAGGAAGAGAAATCTGTCCTGGGAGTCCAGCCTTTCATTCTACCTAGTATGTGAGTTCTGCTGATGTGCCTAAATATCTGATTTTGAAGTCCAAAAGGGAGTTTAAAGTGTGCACCAAACTGACCATTGTTTTCTGAGAGAGAAATAATGGTAAAGTCAACACAATGAAGGTGTCTGTGTCCACAAGGGCTGGGCAGAGATTCTCACAGTCTTCCTGGTGGCTGTCCTTTTCAGGAAAATGGATGCACATGGAGATGGTTTAATTAAGTTCAACATGCTGAGTTCTTAGCTTTGCAAGGAACTAGGAGCATCCGAGAACTCACTTTGTGCTCTGAGCACTGCTGAGTCTCAGAGGTTTTTTTAGCACATGTGTGGAAAAAAAAGCCACTGGGTTTCTTCCCTAGAGACCTCTCTGTTGTCTTTCCAGAATAAACATGGGATGTGTCTGAGATGCTGTGAGTACAGGTGTTGAGATGCAAGGGTGCTTCAGAGCGGGCAGCCCGCTCATGATGCTTCATGGTTTTCTTTACTTTTCCCCCTTTAAACCTAAGTACAGTGAGAGAGACAGACAGACAGACAGAGACAGAGACTTGTTAAATGTCAGAAACTGGGAATGAAATCAAAGGATGTGCCATAAAAGGAGAGACAGAAATCATCCACACAAATATATGATCCTGGTGTTTATCAGTGCACTATTGCTGCCTACCTAGGTTCTCACAATTCCAAAGCTGTAGAATCCACAGAACTGGTAGAGCAAAGCTATGAATACTGCATTCATACAAAAAATTTGTAGAGATTTTAGTTTCTAGAGTTCATGGGACAAACAGGCATCTTTGTTGCTGAGGAAACACTAAGAAACCCCCCCTCTTCCCTTTCTCTCTTTCTCTTTATCACTCTCTTGCTTGCTCTCTCTCTCTCTCTCTCTCTCTCTCTCTCTCTCTCTCTCTCTCTCTCTCTCTCTCTCTCTCTCTCTCACACACACACACACACACACACACACACACACACACAAGACCAAAACAGAAAACATACCTTGCAGGATGAGAATTCTGTTAATAGTGAAAACAGTTTGTTTGGTTCTAAATATCTATTTAAGAGATAAATCCATTTAGTCCAATTGTCCGGAGTAAACTCCCTGATAATTAAGACTTCTATTTGCAATCAGGAATAAGTTCCTGGTATGAAGCACACTGCATACCTTTGCCTTTGTTATCTGCATTCACTTGATGCACATCTGCACATCCTTGCCTTTGCTCCTTTTCATTACATCCTTTTAACAATAAATAATCCTCAACTCTCCCATCACCTATGAACACCTTTCCTCCCCTACAAAAGGAATTTTAAGAAGTCAGTGGGGGCTGCTCTGGAACACCCTAACTTAGGGGAGGCCGCTGGGCGGCCAGTCTACAGTACACTCAAATACAACTTGCTTTAGTTTGGACAATTGTGAACTCTTCTTTCCGCCCCCCCCCCACTGGAATCCCAGGATTACAGAGTGTAGAGAGGTGAATCCAAATTACAAGATGAAGGCTGAACATCTAGGGGTAGAAGCCCAGTTGTTGCTCTTTTACCTTCAAATTTGTTATGGCAAGCATCTCCAGGCATCGAAGAGAATGAGTTCCACACATCTCAGCCATTAGAGAGTAAAGGCAGATTATAACTAAATAATGGTACAGATAAAATACAGCTTTAAAATCTCTGCTTTCAGATCTGTGCTTCCAAACTTACAAATAAAAATAATAAAATAAAATGCTAATTGCTTCTAAGCGGTATAAATATGAAAATAAAAATGATAAATATCAAAAAGGTTCATCACAAAGAAAAGAGCATTTTGCCAGTGTCTGATGTGTTTATCATACATAGATCATATAGCCAGCTAATAGCTAGCCACAAGAACTCAGGACATGTGCATATTGGCTTTGTACCCGAAACCTGAGAGTCACATGCCAGGTAACTCACATATCAGTCACAAGGTTCCTTCAAAAGTGGAAGAAAAAAGTAATACATTGGAGGCAGAGGTAGGTGTGGATCTTCGTGAGTCTGAGGGCAGCCTGGTCTAAAAAGTGAGTCCAGGAAAGCAAGGCAGCCAGGTCTACTACCAAGTCTGGAGACCTTGTCTAGAAACAAACAAACAAACAAACAAACAAACAAACAAACAAAAAAGTGTTACATACAGAAAAATGTCTTAACCACAGTAAAAACTACAATCTGTGGAGGGCATACAGTAATATATTTGTATTAACAGAAATAAAACTATGGTTTTAACTAATTATTGTAATTTTAGAAAATACATTTCCATTTTTTATTATATCCACCCATCAGTACCTTTCTCCAGCTACTCCAAATGCTCACAACACCATTGCTCTCCCAACTTCATGCTTTCCATATTTTCCTTGTAACATTCTGAATCCAAAATCAGTGCTGCCCATTGGTAGATTAGGCAGCAGATCTAATCCCCACATTTCTGTAGGCTGTAGGCCTCAGCTCAAAGTCCCATCAAGGTGGGGAATTAAGAAGGCCCTGGTCACCTTCTTGCCAACCTCTTGAGGAGAGAAGAGGGCAATGGCCTCTTCCTCTTTTTCTGAGGACACTAACAGTATCATTACAAGGCTACCTCCAGAACCCATCTAACCTCCTTGCTTCTACAAGACTCGCCTACAAGCACTGTCAAATAGGATGTGAGAATTCCAGCCTATGGACTTTGTAGGCACCAACATTCCATCCACACCAGGAGTCAAGGAGCTTTGGTGAGAGCAGGAAGAGTATCTGGAGCCACAGCAATATGCCCCAGAATTGCCAGATCTGCTTCTTCCCTGTCTACTTTACCTCTTACTTGCAAATAACTGCTGCCAACAAAGCATGGCTACCCTTACCTGCGGACAGTCTGCTCACAGGGGGCCTGTTGGGTAAAAGCTACTGGCTGCTCAACACCTGGCATACAGTGTGATAGACTTCCCATCACTCCCAGTAACCCCTTTCCCAAAGCTACTATTTTCTTCTTAGCAGAACAGGTTTCACTTCTGAAAAATTACTATTAATTTTTCTTGCCAGACCCATGGACAAGAAATTATGGATCTTCTAACTACTAGCCTTTCTCCTTGCTTTCCTAACTTCCCAGTTACATTCCTTCCAGCATTTTCTGATACCTCCAGCCAACCCTGTAGTTGCAGCTAATCAGGAATAAGCAACCAAATTGGGCCTGGTGGCTGCTTCCTGGTGCCCGGTAGCACACACTTTCCAGCACTTAAGGTAGAAGGGTTACCCCAAGTGCAAGACCATCCTGGGCTACCTACCAAGAACATTTTTCAGAAACGCAGAACAAAATGGGGGAAATAAAGCATCCACTGCCAGCCCTCGGTGCCTGGCCAATCTTTCTTAGCATCTGGAAGCACATGCTCATGCTGCCACACACTGGGGCTCAGACTGTTCCTTGGATGGGACTTGTAGCTCATTCCACATTCTGAAATTTTAAGTATCATAGAAATTACTAGACTCTAAGCCCAAGCAGTTCATAATACCTCATTCTATGCACTTCTTTATTCCCCACTCAGCTTCAAAGCATACAGGTTAAAAGCTGGTTTTATGTATCTGACGTTTATAAACAGAGCACTCACTTCTAGAGGTCAACTATCAACACGAATCTGACTGGCTCGAACAGCTCATAAAAATAAATGAGGTAAATAATAATAGAATCTAAACTGAATGTGCATCTGGATATGGAAAATGGCTTGGCATCAGCCACTATTTTAGAGTATTAAATAGGCTACAATACATTTTTAGTGGTAAACACTTTGAATAAGAGCTTTTCATAATGTAAGTATTAGGCAGAGAATAAGATACAACTCTGGGGCTAAACATCTCATCCATGTTTTATCTACATTTAATTTTTGTTCTGAGGAGATTGATTTAAGGTCTCCAGGATAGAGCCACTGTTTCTTTGATGTAAAATTTTTATTTTGTTTCATTTTCTGTGTGTGCATGTGCCTGTGTGTGTGCGCGCGCGCGTGTGTACTACTTTGCCAACAATGCTACATGAATGCACAGTGACTCTGAGAGTCTCAGCTGACTCAGACAGACTAGCACTGGCATCAGGAATACAAAGCCAAACCCAGATGTACATGGGTAATAGACATTACAAGCAGAACAAGGAAGCATCCAGGACTTACAATGGACTAGTGATCATTTACTGAGGTTTGACTTCAGCAGACTTGAGGCCCAGGTGCTAGAGCAGGTCAGACTCAGTGTCACAGATTTCAGGAGGAGACAGACAATCAGCCATGCACAAGGAACCCTCATGATGATGAGATTAAAACAGCAGCATGGACCCGAACAAGCTATGCACCTACAGAAGATACCTAAGTGGTTTGCCAGACAGGGATTCAAATTAAGAAAAGAACACCATCTGCATGGCAGCAGCCTTGCCAGGCCACAGAGGAAGACAATGCAGCCAATCCTGATGAGATCTGATAGGCTAGGGTGAGAGCGAAGGGGAGGAGGGCCTCCTGTATCAGTGGCCTTGGGAAGAGGCATGGGAGGAAAGGAGGAAGGGGGGAAGGGGGAAGGGAGGGGGCTACAACTGGGATACAAAGTGAATAAACTATAATAAATAAAAATTAAATAAAGAAAAAGAAAAAAAGAAAAGCACACCATCTTTAGCTACTGCTGCTAACTCACATCCATCTGGAGCTGCACAGGAAGAAAAGCCTATAGAGATGGTTGATGTGCTTATCTGAGAAGCTTCCAGAAAAAAACATGTATGCTGCTGGTTTTGTGTCTGTTTGACATAAGCTAGCTTATCACGGAGGAGGAAACATCAAGTGAGAAAATGTCCCTATCAGATCAGAGCCTGTAGGCAAGTCTGTGCGAGCATGTTATTATTATTATTATTATTATTAATGACAGATGTGAGTGTACCTAACCGGAAGTAGGTGGTACCACTCCCAGGGGGTGGTCCTGCATTTTATAATAAAGCAAGTTGACTGAGCCAGTAAGCAGCACTTCTCCATGGCCTGTGCGTCAGTTCCTGACTTCATTCCTGCCCTGACTTCCCTCTTGGTTGTCTCTAAGCTGTAAGATGAAATAAACCTTTCTCCGTGTTGTTTTTGGTCCTGGTGTTTATCACAGCCATAGAAAGTGAACTAGGATGGTACATGACCCTACAGTTTTACAGGCTTTGTCTCACTTAGCTCCTCAGAACATGAGAGGAAAACAAAAGATGCTCTTAGATCTGCCATTGGAAAGGAGCTTCTGCTGTCAACACATCTTTAACACATAATTTGATGGGTTTCTCTGGAAGCCTTTTGAGCAAGGCTATCCTAGCATCTCTGATGCCTGTCACCAGCTTGGTTCTCTCAGTCCACAGTGGCCCCACCACAGAGGAGGAGTATAACTGGTCTTTGCTATTTTGTGGGTTCTTTTTTTTCACCCTTTACTCCCACCTCCAGTTCCAACCTCTAACAGTAGATAGTAGAGAAACAAGGATAGAGGGGAGAGAGGAAATAGAAAATCCCTGAATCTAATTTCTTTCCTTTTGTTTCTTCTTTGACCATAGCTATTCTAAACCCCTCTAAAAGACCAATAGCCACCAACCACACCTATCAGGGCCCTATCATTTATTTACCCTCTGAAGAGTTCCCAGAATTCCAAACTTCATACAATTGTAGAAACTATCTGCAGCTGGCAAAACCACACCTCTGCTAGAGCATGAGGCAAATCATAGTCAGCTGGTGTGGACTGTCTGAAGCAGCCCATATCCTCACACCTAGGATTAAAACAAAAACACTTATTTATAATATTCCTGTGTTTATTTTAAAGAAACCAAAATGTAAAAATTGTCACTACAGAGGAAGCCCCAGACTATTCTATTGCTCAGCAACCAGCTGGCTGCTACCCACCTTCCTAGCAGTAAAATCACACAGTAGGTGGTGTCATAATTACCCAGCAGCCTCTGAGTTGGGTTTATCTGTATTATAATTTCATTTTTTTTGGTTAGAAATCCACTATGAAGGAACAACAGTATAGTGATTAATTCTTCCATTGATAACAGGTTTGCTTTGTGTTTCTCCCTGTGTTGAATTTGTGAATATCTGGGTAAAACTGTGAGGGACACATGCTTTCTGCTTTACATGTCTGCTGGCATTTATACTTGAGTATGTATCAGTTAGGACCAGAAGCTGGGTGCTGGTTTATTTCCCATTGTCTGGTGGTTTTCAAGCATTCAGGGCATACTGTTGCCAGCCCCTCACTGCCAATTCCTGATTGATGATCTTAGTTGAGTGGTTTATGTCAAGTTGACCCTCTCTTCCAGATACACAGAGAAAATACAAGCTGTTTCCACTCCCATATCTTTAGTGGATAGGTAGCACTGTTCCCCTCCCCCAACTTCAATTCCCAAAGGACACTGGAGCACTGCATTCATTTCTGATAAAGTTGGTCTGTGATCCAACCCCCCCCTTTTTATTTTAGTTTTTCCATTTAAGTTTGTATACATTCTTTGGTACAGTCTTCTCTGAACTCTCCACAGAGCAGCTCTGCTTCTTCAGAGGCTTCTGGGTCCTGTGGTAAACCAAGTTCGCTGCAGGAAGGTCTCTGTGCAACCTAGGTAGAGCTCAGGGGTCAACATGATTCAAGCTACTGAAAAAGGTGAGGTTGACCTAGTTTCTTCTTCTCCAGTTTACTTCTGACTCAGAAACAAATACTGCAAAATACACAGGTTATTAAAGGAGGAGCAACACAGTACTCTGAGAATGACTGCTTTCAGTGGCTCAGGGGACATGGCTTTGTGGCTCCTGGGGCTCATGAGAGATAGGAAGGCACCATCAGTGGTGCTTCTGGTACTGAACCTCATGAGGCAATGCCGCAATCATTTTTGGCATTTATGAGTAAATATCCACTTCTCCAGATTTATTTTTATTGGTAAAATGAAATGAACAAGTAGTCAGTTCCTTGATACATTTAAACTGGAAAAGACTTTCCTTAAAAAAATTTTTTTTTTTTTTTTACATATAAGCACAGCTTAAAAAAATAGCTAAGCCTGCCACAGCTTCCAGTTGGCGGCTGGGGCCCTGGTGGTGCTGCTCTTGAACATATTGGCAACACCCAGCTGTTGTTGCGTGCAAGATCCACACTTCATAATCTCCAAGACTTCTTCTTTCTCTGGTCGTCTTCAGACTCAAACTAGCACGCAAATCCTCACCTTCACAGGTCACCTCCAGGCGGGCTGGTCATACCTGGTCAGCCCCAGCCAGCATGCCCAGCATCTTTCAAGAAATTGCAGAACAAAAATACACAAACATCTGTAGTTCTTTGTCTAGGAGAAAGAGAGTTAGCCTCTCCTAGGGGTGAGTCCCCTTATTGGTTTCCTAATGCAGTGTAGTTGGCCTTGAAACCATTTACACAGACACACACACACACACACACACACACACAGACACAAAACAAACTCAGAAGTTTTAATAAAAGATAAATATATGTATATGTGCATACACATATGTACATATGCATGTATGTGTATATAATGACAATAATTAAATGAAGCTTGAAAGTGGGAGGCCATGGAAAAGATTCAAGTATGAAGGACTGAATGGAGGAAAGGAAGGAGGGAGTGATGTAATTCTATTTGAATTTTTTCAAGTTTAAAAAAAAAGTATAGAACTTTATAGCAGAGCCACATGTTCCAGGGGCAGGTATTTACAGCCTTAGATTGAAAAGTTTTTTTTTTTATTAAAGAAAAACTAAATGAATGATGTATCAGGTTAGGTTCTGTACACAAAGAAAACCCGGTGATTTAAGAGTAAAGGCTGAAGGAAACAAAGGTTGTCAGAGTGTCCTGGGAGCAGCTAAAGAGCAGAAAGCTATGCTTTTGAGACCCTCGGGCTCTGAGTAACTTTTCAGCTCTGTTGGTACTGAACTCATAGACATCCATGTTCAAGATGCTAATAAACTGCTAACAAATGACCATCAGGCATATAGGGAATTAGATAGGCTCAGGACCCCTAGGAGCAACTTCTAAGCACAAAGGAGATTTCTTTGCTCCATAGGGACAGAGGGCAAGGGATAAGAGACAAAGACAGGAGGCAAAGGACAAGAGAAAAGCAAGCGTAAGGGGCTTTGTCTTAGAGTGGGACAAAGGACTGTCTCTGGATAGAAAGGAGACAGGTGTGGCCCATAAGCAAATGGAAGTTCATAAAGGTAAAAAGGGAGCCTAGTGTCAGGCTGAGGTGTCTAACTTTGATTGGACATGTTAATCAGGTGAGCCAAAAGGGGGCTTTTGATTGCTGGACTTCAATACTTTGGTAGATGGACCTTGGTAGACAGCCTCAGGGGGAAGAAGTAGAAAATAAGGAGATAGACCTTGGCCAGCTTTAGGAATGTAATCTAATGGTTATGAGGTGGAGGGAATTGAGGAGAAGGTAAGCCCTTCCAGAACTTCTCTTGCTATGCTCAAGCTAGCCAGAGTCCTTCGAAGACCAGATTCAGCCATCTACAGACTGCCATTTGCTGATCATTGCTGCCAAAATGGCCAAGATGCAAATACAGCAAAGAAATAAAGGAAATGTCAGCCTGAAGATGGAAGAGAGCCCTGGCTGGCATTTTAGGGTTAGAGGAAAGGCAGGTATTGAAGGCATTGTGTTCCTACTGAAGTCAGGGAAATGAGAAAGATGTGGCCATTCTGGACCACAATAGGGCCTCTCATACACTGGGATTCAATGGCACATTTAGAATGTCAGGCAAAAGGTGAGGTGCTGCTGGTAGAAAGAGGGTTCAGGGCACTATGTTGAAGCTAGGTAAACACTCAATGAGAGGTCAGGTACATGCCAGGGGCTGTTTGGACCAGGACCCGCACTGGTGATGGGTCCACAAACAGCAGGCTCAGGTGCATGGCAATGGCTACAGAATCTCTTCTTCAGAAGCCTTCAGCCCTCTTCTGGATGTTTGTGCATAAGGTCTCCTGGAAAAGGAAGCAAAGAGAGCTGAAGAACTGGAAGGACATCTGAGAATCTTAGCCTGGCCACAGGCACCATTATCCCAGCTTTCAGCTCCGTCCTCACTAACAGACTCTACACTTTAAAGACACACAGCTGTGTGCCTGGAGCTGGAGGAACCACACCTGCACTTCAGGAATGGAGGAACCATTCAGAAAACACAGTACAGAGGGGAGGAAAATATTCTTAGAGTCATGGACCAGCAGAACCCAGGAGGAAAGACCTCACAATGACTCTCCACATCTTTCACTGGTGCTGTTACCATTACTGGACCACAGGGGTCACACGTCCTAGCTACATTTTGAAAATCAGGTAAAAGAGAGAAAATATGGAACTAAAAACCTAACACAAATCTATGCACAGCTTTGTTCAGCTACAGGGCTGTAGCTGACACCACAGCCTCCACCACAATTTTCCATGTTTTCTCATCTAAATCCACGCTATACCATTGTGCATCAGTGTAGGGAGAGAAAGTGACTATCAGAGACATCCTGGCATTCTGTTAGTTTCTCCATGACTCAGTGCTGGCAATCACAGCCTAGCACTGAGGCAGGGGAGATGGCAACAAGAACTGCATCCAAGAGCCAATTTTAAAATAAAAGGAGGATGAAGAGGTTGAGACGGAAGCATCTAAGTTCCCTGAATATGTGACCCCGAAAATTAATTTCACTGAGGAAATTAAGAGAAATATAATTTCTGAGACTGATTTTCAGCTGCTAATGAGTGAGTCCGGTCCCTGTGAGGGCTACTTGGTTTCCTCAGAAAGCACTTCAGCTATTTCAGCTACCATGGAGCACAATAACATAACTGTGTTGGTCACGGAGCCTAAAATATGAGAAGATGACACAAAGAAAAGAGTCTCCCTTTGCCATGTTATGCAATGGTTGATATTTTCTAGTCTCTCCTAATGTTTTTAACTTTCGAAAACTTGGGGGGAAAATGCAAGATCACCAGAAATTAGCACAAACAAAAACAAGCTTGTATATTTTCAAAAGAGGTAGGAAAAATCTAGCTCCCTGTGGGTACTGAGTCTCTTTTGTTAACTCGTTGGTATCCTTCCAGCATTAAGCTTGCAAATAGAAGAAGAAAGGAATACCATTCACAGAACTGTGCCTCTGGTTAGCAAGATGGATGGTCCCTAACTAATTTTATAGATGTGTGGTGTGGATATGCCTACAGGTTTCATAAAGTTTTCAGGCATGGCTTTGAAAGGTCTACACTTTTATTCAGGCATTTTAAAACAACAAAGTGAACAAATGTGCACGAAACTACTAAACTCACATTCATCTTGTCCAGGAGGAAGTCAGAGGGTATCAGAGACTGAACCCAGGGAAGATCACATCCAAGGGGAACCAAGATCTCAGAAAACGACTTTTTGTTTGTTTGTTTTCTTTTTTCTTTTTTTTATTACTTTTTTATTAAATTTATTTATTTTTATCTCAATCACAGGTTAGGTATTTTGAATCCCAGGCATAGCCCCCTCCCTCATTCCCTCCTACCCTCCCACTCCCTCCCTTATCTCCCTCCTCCCCGCCCCCTCCAAGTCCACCAACAGGGGAGGACCTCCTTCCCTTCCATTATACCCCAGCTTATCCTGTCTCCTCAGGGCTGGCTGCAATGTCTTCCCCTGGGATCTAGCCAGTCTGTAGAAAACGACTTTTTACAGATTATTCTGTACTTGTGACATGAGGCACGAGGCACTTGCAGGCTGTGTGAGTGACATGTGCGATGTTTGGCCTTATTTCTTAAGGGGACATTAGCATCACCTAAGATGCCCTTCTGGATGTGTCTGGGATGGCATCTTGGGGCAATGTTAAGAAGCATCTTGATTGTGGGAGACACCACCCCATGGGCCGAGGTCCTAGATTGAATGAAATCGGAGAAAGATTGCTTGCACATTGTGACTGTGGATACAGTATGACCAGCCTCTCCTCCTTCTCTTGCCAGCATGCTTTCCCTACCACGATGGACTGTGCCACCACAAACTGTAAGCCAAACCAACCCATTTTCTCTTAAGTCACCTTCATCAGGTATTTTGACTCAGCAATATAAACAATCATTAATGCAATACAGGCCATGTCCATATCTCCCAATAGAGCATCAGGCCTCTCCTTCACCCCATCTTCTTTCCAGGTATGACAGGGGCAGTCAAAGGTTTACTTCCCAGAGAGACCTTATTACATCTCTTTATAAGAGCCGCAAACCATACTCTGGAAGTTCCCTAAGCTGCCTAGAGAGAGGAGTACACTCTGAACCATACAAATGCTAAGGAATATTCAGTGTTTAGGGATTTTCTATTCTCTCACCAACACCCAGCATCACTTTTGTAATAAAAAAAATAACAAAAACAACATTAAGTGCAATTTTTCTAAGTAATTTTTGGATTGCAATATAAAATGAAAATCATCTCCTTAAGTGTACAAATATTTTGAAAAGAATTCTTGCTGAATGGAGTTTATTGCAAAAAGAGATTTCTGATCCCTCTTTGAGTTAAGACTCGTGCATACTCTGTGTGTGGAGGTTAGAGGGGGCACATATGCAAACAAAAGTGCTGTTTGCTTGAGAATGAAGATACATGCTTATTAATTAATGCTGCTGAATATTGAACATGGATAAGGCAGACATTAATAGGAATCAATTGCTTGTGAATTTATCTGCCTATGGACTCCAGAGCTCTATGCTTCTTCATGCAAATCGCTTAGGATCTCATACAAATGCAATGACTGGCAGCTGGGAAAAAAAGCAATTAATGTGAAGACCTTGCATTTAGAAGGTTAAAGCTACGAATTAAAGATCAGCTTGATCCAGAAGTAAGGAAATAGCAGGCTTGATACCCTGGATACTGTTTGGGTTAACTAGGATAATATTTAAAATAATGAACAGAGCCAAAGATATGTAGTTGATATACAATCATGTATTTAAAAAAATAGAACACATAATTTATATTAAGCGCACACTGGGGCAAGAATTCCAGAGGAGAAGGTGGCTGGAATGAGGAGCAGTGGGCTGGCAAGAGGGTGAGATGGCTGATCACACTGTGTCCACAGTCATACTCTGTAAGCAACCTTTCTTCTAGGCTTTGGCAGAGAAGGGTATATACCCACCCACAGTATAGAAGGACATATCTACTAAGCCATCAACCAAGAGTTTTTCTCAATGTCAGTGTCTTGATAGATGGTCTTTCTTGTTAGTGAGTTTCTGTAAGTTTACTGCATGAGATAGCCCAGGGAAGCAGACTTAATACGACAGAACTGGCTTTTTTACACTTAAAAAAGAAATCCTCACACCTATGTTAAGTCTGATTGATGGATTAGAATGTCATGATTGTGAAGAGGAAGTATACTGCAGATGCAGAGCCAAATTATCTTGGTCTTCTTTAGCTCCTTTAATATCCATGTGTTGTCTACCATCCTATAACTACCAAGTGGAACTCAGTTCCCAAGATTACCCTCACTCTTTGTCTCTTCGTGGTGATGCTCACTGGATAACCTGAGTGATGATTATTGTAGTAATGTCAACATTGAAACCCACTCTAGAATCTCTAATGAGACAGGGATACCAGTGAGAATGTTCATTGGTGCCCCCACCTTGGTAGAGAATCTGAGTTATACTGGGAGGGACTGGGGTCACTCTTCATTAGTGACTTGGGAATCTCAGAAGGTGATACATGTTGGGGCAGATTTCCACATCTCATGCTAGTGGGATTCTAGGCTGTGCAGGCTACTGTTGATGGATAGGCTGATCTAATGGTACTTATTTAGAAGTAATTACCCATGGTCTTCCTGGCTCAGTTGGCCCAATGAAATCAATAACGGAAGGAGCTCTTCTGAAAGAAAAGAATTATCTGCTTTCCCAGGAGTGGGCACACACGTAGAAGAGGGAAGGTGGGTATCTGTCTTTTTTATGGGTCCTGCTGTCTGGGTTTCTAACTGTAGTTTTCTGATGTCGTCATTCTGCGCTCATGCCACTTCCACAGAAATCTTCACCCTTGTCCTCCATTCCCAACCCTTCCCCTGCCTCATCACAAAAGGTCTAGCTGGAGAAGTTACCCAATGGTTGGTGTGACTCTGCCCATGTTTTAGGAATCCACACTCTTCTTCAAACTGTAATTCAGATTCCCTGTGCTTCTTGTTTCAATCTGAACGCTGAAGATCCCTACAGACTCATATGGTTGAGCACTTAGTTCCCAGGAGGTGGTGCTGTTAGGGGAGGTTTTGGAGGCTTTGATAAGTGAAGTCTCCCCAACTGTGGTGCTGGAGTTTAGCACTCACCCTCTAGTTGGTTTTCTGTTTCCTGGCATGTTCACACATAAGCAAGTGTGTAACCCACAGGCAGAGCTGCTACACCTTCCCCAACACAACGGCTTGCACCCTTAACTACTGAGCCACAGTAAGCCCTTCCTCCCTTAAATTTCAATAGCCAGGCAATTTATTGTATCAAAGACTGAGGGGGGAAAATGAATATACAAAACAAAAGCATTGCTTTCCCACATGAGAAAGGCAATGCTTTTGGTGACCACAGTTGTAGAATCAGGAAAACTGTGCTAAAAACATAGCAATAAGGAATGGGGAAATTGCAGCTTGACTGCCATCATGGGAAGCTCAGGTTCTGGAGCAGAGCTATGAAAGTAAATACTGTAAATGTTTAGTTTGCCTGCAGGGATGCCTGACACTCAGAGGAGAAGGAGAGTGCTAAAATTATGGAAAGTGTGTCATCCCACAGTCTATCTTTCCTCCAGGGGAAATCCATGCAACCCTGCTCAAGAGATGAAAATCATACTTGAGAGACACAGTGTTTTTGCTGTCTATATAATATTTTAGATATCAAAAATTCCCCCAAAGTCCATATTTTATATTTTTCTAAAACATTAGAAAGCCCTGGTAGCAGGAAGCATCCTTTCCAGAAGAAGTACACCTGGCATCTATGTTTGTATGTGTCCTCTAAGCATGGTGGTGACTTTTCTTGTTGTTAGTGTTCATCTTTGTTTTGTTTTGTTTTCTTGTGAATTCTACAGAAAGGCAGATTTGGGTAGTTAGTGTGGTTGCACAAGGCTATGTTTTGAGAACTGTATAGAATTTTGCTTTTAAGAAGCTTTGTCTGCCCTGGACACTAGACTGCCAAGAGAACTAATCTGACGGCTGTCACTCAGGTAGAAGGGAGACCATAAAGTGAAGAATCATCTGTAAAGAGCAACAGCATGGCTGAACTCTAGGCTCTGGTTAACATCCGCCTAATTTCTGTGTGCCTCTGCCCCACCCCTCCCAGTCCCTCTTGGAGTTACAGACATTTTAAATGTCAGAAACATAGATTTTACAACCGAATACAGTGTGCATTCAGAGGGATGGACAATCATGTCAAGGAGCTTTTAGCAAAGAAAGAAAAGCCTTGCAAATATCACAAAGTAAAACAACAGAGAAGCTGAGTGCAAATGAATGGATTTGGGGAATCAGCTGTGGACATATACAAAAACAGAGAGTTGTTGAGTGTAAAGAAGTAAATTAAAATGCAAATATTATGCATGTTCTTTATTATAAAGAGCAAGGAAATTAGAAAAACAAGCAAAGGATTAAAATATTGTTACATATTTTAATTAAGTGGTAATTTATGGCAGAGCTTTAGTGGGGATTATAGGAAAATATCTGGGGAAAAGTTCACCAGTGACAGTAGGGTAAAAGTTAATGTTGTACAAAGATTATAGAGGATGTTGCTTTAGAATACTTCTGAAATGTTTTACTGCATGCTCCAGAAATCGAACGTTTTAACTAATCCATAATAACCTCATCATTAGCAATAATTTTATGAACTCACTCTACCTTGTGTCCATTTGAGAAAGGCATTTTCCCATCTGGACAATGCATTGCTTTTCAGAACCTTCACATTGTTGGGGATGGTCAGGTTTCTCCTGATCTGACAGTGACCAGGTATGGCCTATGAACTTATCACTTCTAGTACCAGAGATAAGGTACTCCTCATTAAAGGTTGTTCCATCCCAGGGTTCTGTACCCCTTTATCCTTGGGGGCTTGTAAGTTTGCAAAAAAGCCCCACTTGCCAACAGCAATTAGCCTAGACCCATTTTTCTTTTAATGAGCATTGCTTATGAAATGCAGATGGTCCAGGCACCAGTGGGATCTTCTTTCTCTCCTACCCTCTTGATTTCTATACCTGAGGTTCAGTCCACTCTTCAGGTAACCCTTTCCTCCATGGAAGTCACCAAACCACCAGGTCCTCTACTGTCTGGTGCTGTCCAGGGCCTCTGTGAGAATCAAACAGAGTAGGCTGGAGACAACAGGACTTGGAAGCAGACACAAGGAACAGGGGCTGCTTAGTCAGGAGAGAACTGAGTCTCCTTGGTTGACTACTTATCTTGGGGAAGGGCAAAGAGGGTGGAGGAGACCTTTGTAGCATCTGTAGTAAGAATGGACAAAATGCCCAAATTAGAACAAACAGAAATGACTACAGCTCATATCTGTGTACAATCAGCCTGTCTTTCAGTGATAATGTGCACAACAAAGGTACTGCCAAACTGAACTGATGTCTCTGTGTGCAGTACTTATATCTTGACCTTGAAGACTGGCCATTTGCAAGGGACTTCCCCAGCAATACTTGGGGTGGTGTGTTGGGTGTTTTAAATTCAACTTGACATGAGTAGGGTCATCCGAGAGGAGAAAATTCCAGTTGAGAAAATGCTTCCATTAAGTTTGGTCAATGAGCAAGCCTATACAGTATTTTCTTAATTAGTGATTAACGAGGGAGGGCCTAGCCCACAGTAGGTGGTGCTATCCCTGTGTGGGTGGTTCTGGGTTCTCTAAGAAAGCTCACCTTGGTGAACAAGCCATAAGAGGCAAGCCAGTAAGCAGTGCTCCTCACGACCTCTGTATAGGCTCCTGCCTCCAGGTTCCTCCCCTGTTTGAGTTTCTGTCCCAGTTTTTCTCAATGATAGACAGTAATATGGAGGCATAAACCAAATAAACATATCCAACTTGCTGTTGACCATGGTGTTTCATATTAACAACAGTAATTCTAACTGGAACAGAAATGGTACCATGATACTAGGTATTACTGTAACAGACTTGCCCAAGTGTTTTTTGGAGGGCTGTGGTAGAACTTTGGAACTTTGTTCTAGAGTGTCCAAAGCTTGGTGAGCTGCTCTTGAACTGACTAAAAGAATGTTCAAAACAGTGCAGATGATGGAGCCTGGCTTGTGAAGATGCAGAGGGAGGCAGAGACTCTTGTAGGCTATTTGTTTGAAGAATCTGTGGCATCTGGTCAGCTGAGGCTAAAGAGTCAGCTGTGATTAACAGGAAACCAATGGCATTGAGGTGAAATTTTCCATAAAGGGTTTCCTCAGGGTAAGTACACAGAGGCTGTGTCTGGAGTCGCCCATGACTCTGCATTGCACTGGCAGCTGACCCAGGTGGCACTGGGTTTGAAGGTCATAGAGAGCAGCTGAGGCTTGACACTGTGAGAGGCTGGAGAATCCATCAGTGAAGTACAGCTTCAGCGGCAGTTGAAGGCCCAGGAATAAAGGGGTCATGCAGAGACCCCTGGAGGTTTGGCAGCATGAAGATAGTCCAGGAAAGGCTGCCCAGTTGCAGCAGGAGACACCAGCATTTTGAAGATGCCAATACATGAATGACTGCCAAGGGCAGCTGTGGGTTGAAGTGGAGCCTGCCTGAAATTAGAAGACAAGCTGTGTGTGCTGCAGAAGATGGAGCCAGAGAAGTGACCCAAGACCCTTGGAGGAACCCAGAACACCATGAATTGATCCCAGACATTGGGCACTGAGTTGTTTACAAAGTTAAGAGTCTGAATTTGTGAGGAATAAAAACATCCTACCACAAGCCAGTCAGCACTTGAGTAAAGTCTGATACTCCCGAAACTTGTATCTTGCAGTTCTTGTATTCAGCTGGAAGCCAACATCAATTCCAAGTTATAAAGTGCTCCAAGAGGCTGTGACATTGTCTTGGGTCATGTGCAACTTCTATAGCTCTGGTGCTCACAGTGGTATTTTCTAGTTTACCTGAGCACACTGTCAGATCAGGGATATATCAGGTAGTGGAGAGGAGGAACATGGAGACAACTTCCCTGTGACATCACCCGTGCACTGGAATGCTTTGGCAAACTGTAGTGAATGACTTCAGTGCTCCCAGATGCCATCTCTTTGGCTGGTTGGTTTTATCCCAGGATCTCCCTGCCACTCTGCTGCCCCAACACCCATCACACCTCTATATGGAAACAGCATAGCAGGACTAGCTGCAGGTGGGACCTGCTTAAGGCACCTGACTACTATTTAAAGTATCTTGTTCTCCTCTCTGAAATTGGGCAGCTGTCTGCTGTCCCAAGCCAGTCAGAAGAAAACACCTGTTTTCATCTCTAAGAGTAAAACATAGCATGTTTACAAGATCCTAAATCTCTCTCCCAACAAGCCAAGCTTTTTAATTCTGTTCTTTCTCACTTGCCCAGAGGAATAAGGTTTAAAAGCAGCATCAGCGTTTTGCTTCTTTGTTCTGTCTGTGGAACTCATCTTTGGAATGAAAAGTGCATTTGAAAGCCTGCTGTGAAATAGAAGCCATGCTGGGTTTATCTTCTGAGGTTGCGCTGACTTTAGGAGTGATCAGATTTGACCTGTCTTAGAGGTGCAGGGCCAACCTAAGAGGGCTTTCTTGTCCTTCTGTCATGAAAGGTCCATTAAAAGACCCCATCATTTCCCCCTAATCTCATCAATAAAATGTAACCAACTCTAGCAAGTATCAGATTTGCTTTATAAATAGATTTCTTGTGGGGCTGGCTCAGCAGGTAAAAGCACTTGTAATAGAGGGCAGGGGTTCAATTCTCAGTAGCCCCCTTGTTGACTCACATCTTCTGTAGCTCCACTCCTATGGGATTCATCACTGCAGGCAAACATCCACACTTAAATTTTTAAAATGTCTTTTTAAAAATATATATATTAAGTGGCACTATGTATTTACTCACTAGACCATAGAAGAATTTTCTGACTTGACAAAAATGAATGAGCAGAACATTTAGCTTTGTTTCTTGAGCCCAGCAATGCTGGTCTGTCCCTGGCTTGGGTGTCATGAATACAGTGATGATAGAGGTCCAAAGG
Organism: Pachyuromys duprasi; assembly: GCA_028658305.1. Lineage (NCBI taxonomy): Eukaryota > Metazoa > Chordata > Mammalia > Rodentia > Muridae > Pachyuromys > Pachyuromys duprasi. The sequence goes on along the minus strand of CM053764.1, from coordinate 109,717,349 downwards.
TCAGGACGCCTTTCCAAGGATATCAGCCAATGAGATTACCTCAGGGATTTTAACTCTCCCACTATCCCACACAGAAAAGGCTAGCAAATAAAGATGGCTCTCAACACTCCCATCTCTTTGATCATTCTAATCTCAAACTGCCTTTTTTTAAATTAAAAAAAAATAATTGTTAGGAACAGGGCTCGAAGATGGCAGCCCCGGGAGGACACTGTGTCTGAGGAGTAGGAGAGCAGTGTCGGCACGGGGAGCAGGAGACTGAACTCTGGAACCCAAAACACCAGTGTTTGTGATTGCCAGGTGAGTGGAATTCCTACGGTTAGGAAATCAAGTGGAAAAGTCCTAGGGACACCCAGTTATTCCCTGGAAAAACTCCCAGTGACCGGCTGCACACATCCCTGATCTGAATGTGCAGCCTCCTGCGGTGCCAACAGCCACCATCCTGGACCAGGACACATAGTATCTGGTCCATATTGAGGCACTCCAAATACCATTCCAGACTGGGGTGCATCAGCAGGCACACATCTGCTAGCCTTGATCTGACCACACAACCTCCTGAGGCACCGCCAGCCACCATCCCAGACCAGGGCATATAGTATCCAGTCCAGAATGAGGTGCCCCCAGATACCATCCCAGACCGTGGTACATAGCCCCTGGCTCAGAAGGAGGCACCAAGTCTCAAGACCAGAGGGGAGCCCAAAGCAGCAAGCCCAGGTCAGAACCTAGAGCCTCCAGACCATAGTGGGGCTACCAGCCGCCATCTCAAACTGGGACACAGCCTCTGGCACAGAGTGAGGTGCCAAGCCTCCAGACCAGAGTGGTGACCAGTCTGCTGTGCTCACAGTTTAGAGCACAGAGCACAGAGCCGGGCACACAGATCCCACAACAGAGTACAACTGAGGCAACAACACATACTCCCAAACCACTGGAACTCCCTGATCTTCTTGAAGAATACTGCAGACACCAGAGATTGACAGTTCCAGTCTGAAGTTCAGCCTCAAGGCACAAAAAGCTCCTTGATTATATATAAACAAATGACCAAAGGTCGACATAAGAACTCACCCAACAAAAAGCAGGACACCATGGCACCAACAGGAACACCCAAAAGCAATGGAGATTTTAATTCAGCGGAGACACAGGAAAATTATGTTAAAGCTATGCTTATGCAGTTATTAGAGGAACAAAAAGAGGAAATGAACAAGGCCCTCAAAAATACAGAAGACTATAACTGCCCATGTAGAGGAACAATTAAAGACATTGAAAATGCCTTTAAAGACAAGAGGAAACAAACAAACAAAAAATAGGAGCCCCATTCAATCAGATGAAGGAACTGGTACAAAGCATGAAAACAGAATTAGAATCTATAAAGAAAACACAAACAGAGAAAAACCTGGAACTGGGGAACTTAGAGAAAAGATCAGGAACTACAAAGTTAAGCATCACCAATAGAATAAAAGAGATGGAAGAGAGACTCTCAGAACCTGAAGATTCGCTTGCCGAAATGGATTCCTCACTTAAGGAAAAAATAAAATCAGAAAAGTCCCAAACACAAACCATCCAAGAAATCAAGGAAGCCATGAAAAGACGAAACCTAAGAATAGTAGGAATTGATGAAAAAGAAGACTCCAGGCTCCAAGGACTGGAAAACATTTTTAAGAAAATCATAGAAGAAAATTTTCCCAACGTAAAGAAAGAAATGTCCATAAACATACAAGAAGCCCACAGAACACCAAATAGACTAGACAAGAAAAGAAATACCTCTCATCACATCATAGTCAGAACACTAATCCTACAAAACAAAGAAAAAATATTAAAGGCAGCAAGGGAAAAGGGGCAAGTAACATATGAAGGTAGACCAATCAAAATCACACCAGACTTCTCATCAGAAACTATGAAAGCCAGAAGGGCCAGGGCAGAGGTCATGCAGTCTTTAAGGAAACACAGATGCCAACCCAGACTACTATACCCAGCTAAGCTTTCAATCAACATAGATGGAGAAAACAAAATATTCCATGACAAAACAAAATTTATAAGCAAAATCTACA
>CM053764.1:109587417-109698289 GCA_028658305.1 Pachyuromys duprasi | reverse complement strand
CCCTGAGAGGTTCAAAAACTTAGAGTTAATTCTTGGGACTGGGGCAAAGTCACCATAGCACAGTTCTTTCAGAGCAAGGGTCCAGCAATTCCTCACCCAGATTAACCTTGGCATGTGACTAGGGTCACATAGCCGATAAGGAAGCCTATGGAATGTGTTAACTCCCTCCCCCTTGCTACAACCTAACCTGCACATAACAAGGCAGGTATCCTCAGGTAGCCAGATCATTTGCAGTTTTGGCACCTGAAAACAAACCAATCATTTTAAGGTCAACTCCCCTAGGGACCCTTTCACCCAATCCTATAGTGCCAAAATTTATACTTCCCTACTTTCGTTTTCGCTCCCTTAAAAACTCTGTTCCCCCAGAGCTGGGGGTTGCTCGCCTCTTTGTTCTTGCAAAAGGCAGCCACCCAGCCCGAGTTTGTACATCGGACTCAAAGCCTGTTGGTCATTTGGGGACTCGCGATCTGGGTATTTCACCCCCCATTTGCCTGTTACAGAGGTGCAGATAGATGCACTGGAAAGAAATGTAAATGAGGTGAGAAAAATGCACACAGCATAGCAAGTGCTTCTCTTTTGCTACTTTCTGTTATTCCCCATAGATGAATTTACTTATATTTTGCTACAATTTTAAAACTTCAGATTATTTAGCAAAAGGAAAGGCAAAATATCCTCATCTGCCTATCCCCCACTTCCATTTTGGAGTATACAGGTACATGTACATGCTTGTACAGGGGTATGTACTTTAGGCCAGAGGAAGACAATTGCTATCTTCATCTATTGCTCTCTACCTTAATCCCTTCAGACTGGGTTTCTCACTGACCTGTCTCTCCCTATTTTCGTTAGGCTTGCTGGCCACTGAGCTCCTCCCAGGACTGATCTTTGTGTATGCCTACAATGCTGAGGCTACAGGCACCTATGCCTAGATTTCACCTGGGTACTGGGGTTATAACTCAGGTCTTCTTTCTGTTGCAGCACGCTCTCTTACTCGCTGAGCCATCCCCTTTAAATGATGAGGTGTTCCTTTTCTTTTCCAGACTAACAAAGCAGTTGGTGAGAGTTCTGATGTGAAAGTGGTAGGTTATAACTTGGAGTGTGGTGATGTAAATGAAAGCCTTACCTTATTGATCACTGGGCACTAAAAACTTCCTACTTTGATTGCAATTTAGAGAAAACATGCTAAAAGTGTAATGTATCTAAATTTGCCAGGTGTTTTATTAGATTGATGTTAATGACTTTCAGTCTCAAGCTCTTAAAAGTCTCATGTGAACACTGTAACAAACAAGGGAATTACTCATAAAATCGATTACCGAGTAAGTCAAATAGTTTGAAGGAAAATGTCCATGAAGAAATTTTCTGTGAAAAAACATTTGTACAAAATAAGACACGGTTCCATTATTTCTTTTTTTGCATCAAGATCTAGTTAAATTTCCGAGGAACAGAAAATGCATTGTTAAAAAGCATCTGTCAGGATAATTACTGCCGTTTATAACCCTAAGGATTGCATTATAGTGTAATAGACATCTCAGAAATCTCCTGCTGAGCCCTCACTAACATCAACCTGTCATAAACACAGAGAAAACTCTGCAACTGCCTCTTACTTCTGTCTGTCATGACTTATTAGGAACCTGATATTTGAATATTTTTCAAATTGTGATAAGAAGAGGGAAATATGGTTCTAGCTTCTAGAATCATCTCCTGATCGAGTGGGGAGCATCTGTATTTCTGATATCAAGGTGAGTTAAAAGCCCAGAGAGTTGGCTTTGCATCACTACTCATGGATGTCAAAAGCCAATCAATAAAATTTAACAGAACGTGGGAGCTGAGAAATTTAGTGTTGAAATTTTGTTGAGGTACAATGGGGGTCTCTGTGATCACCATAGCTAGCAAAGTAACCATCTGTGGGAGACAAAAAATGTAGTGTAGTTCAGTGCTCTGTAGTTTGGTTATTTACTGTGTTGGTTCAAATGTCAGGAGTCTGACCTCACAATACTCTATTTTAAATATATTTAAGCACTACATAATTTGGTGAAAACTTCCCTTATGATAATTAATCAAAATGTTTGTAAAGTGCATGTGGCAGCTTTTGCAAAGATGGGTTCTATAGCTTTGCTACATGTGACACCTTCCATACAGATCGGTTCTATAGATTGAGAAAAACAAGCTCATGATAAGGGTCTAGGGGATGATCTTGTGTGGTCTCTGCGGTGCAAAGAGTGTGAAGTCACCAGGTCACCACATCACTAACCACATTAGCTCCCAGCCTTCTGATTCAGTAACAGTCTTGCTTCCCTTCCTTTGAATAACCTTGTGTGCTAACATTTCTGGTTCTCCTGGTGCTTATTTCTGTGCCTCCTACAAAGAGCATTTATACCAGCTATTCAATGTAACCCCAGAATTCTGCAGGCTGAGGGAGGGAGATGGAATCAAGAAAGGGAGAATGTAGGAAAAATTTAAAAAAGGGAAAGGGAAGAAAGAGGAGCTTGATGTGGGTAAGTAAGTGATGTGTTGGAAGGAAATGGGTTCCTTGGTTTCACCCTGCTATATTTTATTTTACTCCATTGGTTGTCAGTTTCAGTAACAAAACCATGTCAGTCTGCAGAAGGCTTCACTCTTCTGTCTACTGGATCTGGGTTTATCCCATAGATCCATGCCATCTGTTTTCTTCAGGGTTGTCCTTAAGTATGTAGCTGATGTCAGGGCGTCCAACTTCCCATCACTAGCTCCCCATACTGAATTCATTATTGTCACTCACCATGTGGTTTCTGTCACTTTTTTCTCCTTGGTTGATGTGTCTGAGGAATAATTAGGGGGAACATGTTTCATGCCCAACAGGTACTATATAGAAAACATACAGTATAGAAGCACAAACACACAAAAAGGATACTTGTAGCATATGACAGGGCAGTGGTGAGACAAATTATGATACCCCAATAGAAATAAAGTGAGATGAAAAACATGTGGCCAGGAAATCTCAGACACCAAAGGAGGCATATGCTGATAAAGTAGATCTAGTTAAGGCTGAGCATTGCCTGGTCTTGGGACCCCAGCTAGGACGCTGGCTACTCTGGGTGGGACAGGTGAGTATGCAGAAGGACAAAGCAGCACACATTTAAATGATGTCTACACCACAGCAGCCATGTCTTTGCCCTTGAGCAAACAGATCACTAAACTTGAAAACATTCTACTATTTACACATCCACATTTGCTGTAAGAAAATTCCCATGAGAGGAATTATATAAATATTAGATTTTTTCAAAAGTCCAATCAATTTTTATTGATCACTAAGTAATTTTAGCATCCTTTTATTCTTAAAATGGGAGGTAATATTTTAATGAAGAACATTTTGCAACCTTGCTTCCATTAGCTGTGCACAATGTGCTTTTCCTGATGTAGCTGTCATCTTCTGTAACATCATGCCCTGCTTTTTAATGGGAGAACTGAATCATTGCTTGGTAGAAAGCACAAAACTAGAATTAAATGTTCTTGCCATCTATGCTACGGGCCTTACCCCTGACATACCAGGCCTGTGGTCTTCACACATTGCCAGCTGCACACTGACTCCTCCATCTTTCTCCTCAGAAGTATGTCAAACTGGATCACTTCAATAACAGTACTGACATAGGTATCCTAGGCTTCCCCTACAGTATGCTGCATACTGGCAGCTTCCCATCCTTGGGGATTATGCGGCATGTGGTCCAAGTCCTCCTCCCAAGATGTTCTCTTCACCTGAACCTCACACAGCTCCTGGCAACTCTTTCTCTTTGAAAATGTAAGTTCCTTGACACACAGAAGTAAACAGCGGTTCTGATTTAGTGGGGGCAGGGAAGGGTTGGTGTAGGAAAGCCAGTACTATATGTTGCTGCCTGGACTGGACTTACATAAGGATAAACAATATTCCTCTTTCAAACAGCTGGCCATTTTTGGGGGGGCCCTGCTGTTTAAGGTTGCAGTCCACTAAGTCTAGATTGCCCTCTGAGCTCGGTGCAAATTGGAGGAGTTCCTCTTCACAGCAGCGCCTCTCATTCTCTTCCTGACCTTGTCTGGAGAGCATCTCTAGGCACGGATGCTTAACCATATCTGGAGAATAACTTGGACACGCTTCCCTATAAATGCTCTCCCCTTGCTCCCCATATCATAATTAGGTATTATGCTCCCATTCTTATGACAGGACCGTGGTACCAAAATGCAAATAGAACACACTGTGAACACTATTAGATGATGCCCTGAATACTGCCCCAACCTATATAATCTCTCCATTTCTCTTGAACAGAATCTGTTTCAGGAAAGTTATTCTGTCATATGCCATTTGAACCCTGCTCACTTCTTTTGCTCCCTTTATCCTCTCAGACCAATGGCAAATGACCGCCAGGCCATGTGTTCAGACAGGTCCTGAATGGGAATGGAGAAGAAATCCCTTCCTTCTAGGTAGGCTCTTTAGTGTTTCCTACGAAAAGTGATACCCCAAACCAAGAATATGGACATAGCGAAGGATGACAAGGAAAAACACATTCATTCATTACCCATAGTAAGGTGTTGCATGTTTCTTCCAGGATGGAGTGCAAAACCCGCTGTCATTTGAAAGGGAAACATTCAAGTGTCTCATCCAGTCGGCAGCACACAGCCTGCCTAAAGAGGCTGCTGTTTCCTTCAGTGGGCAGAGTGTAGCCTGCCAAAAGGATATTGCTATCTCTGATTAAAAATGGAGCTTAAACTTCAACATGTTCAACTTCAGCAGTTATCCCTTTAGTGTAGGAGAAAGAACAAAACATGATTCCTTGAGAAGTAATTCTCGTTACTTTCTCCAGTGTCCTCCTCTTCATGGAGGAGAGAAGAGAACAGGAGGAAGCAGACTTAAGAGTGGGAATCCCCCAGGAATGAGAACTGAAGAGCAGCAGGCAGGGATGAAGTCCTAGTGTATAGGGGACAGTTGGTAGAGGAGAGGCCCATCTCAGGCTTATATATGTTAGGTTTAACTCCAGTCCAGGAAGCAACACATAGCAAAGGCTTTTCTACTCCATCCTTTCCCTGACTCCCTTGTATCAGAAGAGCTGGGTATTCCTGCATGTCAGGATGAAGGGTACCAGGCAGATGGAAAGAAGATGGAAAGAACAGGAGTAATAAAGAATGATCAGCATTGACTGCCTAGGAGCCCCACCTGGGCTCTTAGCAGTGGAGGAAACTCTTGTGCCTGCTTTGGTTTTCTTCTTAACTTTGAACACCAGGAAAATGTCACAGATAAAAATCATCCATTTGTATAATTATTGTGCATTGATAATTATGACAAATACCACATGGAAAATAAAAATAATCCAAACAGACAGGCCCTGCTGGTCCCTTGAGTCAGTGAGATAAGATCACACCCCTTCCTTTCCTTCCAAACACTTTCCTCAGTGCTGTAAGCTTAACAACCCTTTTAGAAAAATTCACGTGTTCTCCGGATCTCTGAGTCTTCATTCTGGAGAAACTTTGACATAACCATTTGCTGCGTTTTTTTGTGGTTGAGCAGCCTTTCCTAACAGTGTTGTCTCTCAAGACCCTAGAAAATACTGAGAAAAGGGAGGGACTTCCCTTTATCTCACACCTGCCAGGAGCTTCCTGGAACTCTGTGCTTTATCTCAATATAGTAGTGTATTAGTTAATTTTCTATTGCTATGCTGAAACACCATGGCCACAGCAATTTCTAGAAGGAAAGGTTTATTTGGGCTTACAGTGGTCCCAGAGTCCATCGTGGCAAGGAGGCATGATAGTAAGCAGGAGCCTGAGCACTCACATCTTTAAACTGCAAGCAGGAAGCATAGAGCACGAATTGGGAAACTTTTTACTCTAAAATCCTGCCTATCCCAATAGCATATTTTATTCTATCAGGCCACACCTCCTAAACTTCTGTAATCAGCATCACCAACTGGCGAACAAATGTTCAAAGGCTTGAGATTAAGGGGAACAGTTCTTATTTAAACAACAATCAGCCAGATCCATGCTGTAGAAATGTAAATCTGACTCTTCCAGTCCCACTCCAAACAGCATGAAGCCTTACAGTAACACTGGAAATAAGATCTCAGATTCTTCCCCTGTCTTGAGAGAGCCCACTTTGTCTGACCCCTGGCGTAGCTCTCACCTCTGCTTGGGACAGTAGCCTCTTTCCATTGATGCTCCTGGGAAATCAAAGTACAGTCTGGCTTTGCATATTCAAGTTTCTGTTTCCCACTTCCATTGTCCTTGCTTGTTTCTTTGGACAGCAGCATAATGCAGTATTCATACAAGTCTTTGCTCAGAGGTAAAGCCCCAAGAGCCCTTATAGAAGCCCTTACAGGAGGTACACCGCCTATTTGGTTCAGCCTCTTCACAGAGGTTTCTGTTATAATTCACCAGATATTATTTCTAGCTGATACTCTAAAAGAGTCATAATTAAAAGTGTCATTTGCTTTTCTCCTCCTGATTTGACAACTTTCCAATTTAAGATGTGAGCAAAATTAATACATGCTCCTGCATTTGAGAAAATGTCCACACCACTCAGAACAGATATTAAAACCATCATGTTCTGCAAATAATGAGTAAACAATACAGCTGAAGCTAAAATCATCTGTACCTAATTCTCTCTGCCATGGGTCACAGCTGTTTCCACAGGCATTAGAGAAATTCTGTCTTCACTCTGAGCTGTCTCTAAAGTTCTAAAAGTATCACATCTGTACAAAAATCCCCCAGGTTATTATTAAATCCCCCAGACTTTGGACTGAGGATGCATCAGGCTTTACGTCTATCATGATATGTTGTAATCCGTCAATGCTATGTGCCTTGAGAGAAGGAAGGAACAAGGATGAATAGGCAGCTGCGATCTGCTCTCAAGTGAGGAACAGGCAAAGTCATTGCCTCCACACAGCATAGTTAGGCTCCTTTAAAGCAGCCTGAATGAGAAGTAATGTGTTCCCAATCCTGATTATTCAGACATGCTACCACACTTCCCCCTGCACATTTTTCTCATGGTTCTCTGTAATGAGGCATAAAAGCAAATTAAATTCTAACAGGCTTCCAGGCTTCCAGAGGCCAGACTGGATACTGGGTCAGGAAACAAAGACCACAACTCTACTAGCCCACAGGCCTGCTAGCCCAGAGGACAAGAAACGGAACTTGGGTTCAGTGACATGTTTGCACCATGCCTTGGTGGGCTCAGTCAGTTAAGGGAGTCAGTTCCATCACCCATGTCCTCAAACCATGCAGTGTGGACAAACCTGGGGGTAAAGTGGCCCTGCCTCTTGCTGCTGGGTTGAGGTTTCTATGCATGCTTGATGAACTAGCATTACAGTGACCCGCACCAGTTCAAACCAGAGTTTGCCTCCTGTCATGTCACACCACACAGGTGCTGCCTTCATTAAACTTAATTGCTAGTGCAGTTTGGCCACTTACACAACCTCTCTGAGGGTAGATTCTTCACTTTTCCTGTCCTGTGAGCTGCAGAGTTTTCAATAGCACCATGAGCTTCTATGGGAGAGGGAAGTTCATTTCTGAGATGGGCCCTAAGTCTCCCATGTCTAACCCCCTTGCCTGGGCCAGCAGAGTTTTTACTTAGTTTGCGTATGGTATTTTCCTGCATTGTTCAGATAATGTATCTTCTGCTTCTACAGCTTAAAGGAAAGGCTTTTCATCAGGTTTCCATGGCAACCTCATAGGTCCATTTGCTGCCTGGCTGCCCAATGTGCCGCTCTCTAGGGGCAGTGCATGCTACCTGTTACCAAAGCTAGCATAGCCTCATCTTCCACGTGGGACCACATACCCAGCTGTACATGGCAGGCCGGCTGTTCTACCAACACTTTTTTTAAATCTGCTTTTCATCTTGCAGCATTCTTGTCTTTAAGGGTCAGCTAATCTCAGTCCTCTACCTACCATAGGAAACGAAGGCTTCTGTTCCCAATTGTTTCCTGTGAGGGCCTGGGCTTTTTCTTGGCATGCAGATGGAGAGGTTTTTCTAGCCCTCAGCCACATTGGGATCCTAGCCTTTCCCACAGAAGCTGAAGACTTTAAAAAGGAAGGAAGAAATGAAAGAAGGCTGGAAGAAAGGAAGGAAGGAGGGAAGAGAAAGAGGAAGGAGAAACACCCAATTTCTGTGTAATTACTGCATCCCAGTTCAAAACAAAGTGATTCAAAACACAAGGCAGTACCAAGCATAGGGAAGAGAAACCACTTCCAAGCAGCATCTTGGCCAGGGACTTCTGGACTTAGCCTTCAAGGTGTGAAAAAAAAAAAACTGGTCACTGAGGGAAGCCATCACTTCATGTTCTATAAGCAAAGTGTTAGCTCAAGTGGAAGACAAAACACTTCCATCATGGTAGGAAGTTGGGATTCTTGAGGGAGCTTATCTTGGATGCAGCCATGATGCCAGCTAGATGAGGTTGGTCTCTGTGCTGGTGTGGCCAACTATGGATGCAAAGGGAGAAGGAAACATCACTGTCCACTTCACTGGCCTGAACCCCACATTCCCCAGCACCCCAACTCTTCAGGTGAAGGGTCTGCTCTCTCCCCTCTGGAGACTGTGATCTAATGGAGAGCATCATTCTCTTACTGTGCTTATCCAAAGTGTTAAAGTGGGATCCTTCTTCCTTTGGCTGAAAGTGTGTTACTATCATTGCTGGGCCCAGAACTACCTCCGGGCAAGGAGGTATGGCCACCCCTCTGGAACAGGAGGGAAGATAGGGGCTTTCGAGGTATGGCAGAAAATTCACAACAGGTACTGGGCAGGCAGGATGTTTCTTCCTTCTGTACCAGTTAGTCAGTGAGCTCCCTACTGAAGGCTGTTTCCTACATGAGTGTCCACTATGTTGCCCTATAAACAGAACAGATGTCATATATTATATTGAACAACATGTGGTCACATACCCTAACATACACATATATATTTCCACATGCACACAAGCATACACACTCACCCTAACATACAGATTGACATACCCCAATGTGCATACCAACACCCACACATAAATACATACACCACTACAAAACACCACAATTTATAGCATATATATGTATGCTATAGTATATATATATATAGCATATATAATATATTTTATATATACATATATTCATTCAACTATTCTTCCAGTTGGTCAAGGAAACACAAAAATGGTTTTAAAATTTACTTTGCATAAAAGCCAAGAGTATAGTATAAAAACACACATGTACAGGATAGCTACCTATTTCTTCTCTCAGGTTTCATGTGTGTGTGTGTGTGTGTTGGGTGTTGGCCTGGTGCTATTTATTTTAATGTTAATTACTGGCCCCCAAGATCTTGTTTCTGCTCAGAAGGGCACATTCTCATGCATACCTGTCCTTGTGTAAATCTTGTTCCACCTAATTTAAAGCTTTTTGTTTGATAAAAAAAATACTGAGTCTTGGGATTTGGCAGAAGAAAGGGAGGTGGAGTTTAGGCTTAGGACTCCTGTTGTGATCCAGGGACCACAGAGGAAGAAAGAAGGAGAGGATTGGGTAAGAAAGAAACAGACCTATGCCATGGATTAGGGTGGGAAGGAGCCCAGTGTGGATGGAGGAGATGGAGAACATTAATAAGTATTTTGGGACCATGGATGGGAAGTAGCTTGAGACTGGGGCTGGGAGGTAAAGTTAGTTTAGAGGGTTAATATCTGCAATGCCCCAGGTAAAAGCTATTTGATAACATATAGCAAGCATCGATAGTAGGTTAGAAAATACTGGCATAATAATTATAGCCTAATAATAAACATTTATTAGGCCACACCAGTTAGATTTACCACAACGTGTATGTATGTGTATGTTTGTTTGTGTAGCAGTATATGCAGTGTGTACTTGGGTGAATGTGTGCACATACCTGTATGTGGAGGCCAGACAAAGACACTGAGTGTCTTTTTGTGTCATTCTCAATTGTCAACATCTTCATCATCATCATTATTATAATTATTACTATTGATATAGAGTTTGGGCTATGTTGGTTAGGACACTCCTCTCGCTGGCCCTGCAGTTCTAGGAATGCATAACCATGGCTGGCTTTTATGTGGGTGCTGAGGATTTAAATTGAAAACTCTTTGCGTATATAGCAGATAACTTTACCCTAGAAGCTTTCTCCCTTATCTCTTCTTTTTGATTTTAAAAGATTATTTTGTTTAATGCTATTTGGTACTTCCAGTATTTGGTGTTTACTGAGTGACACAGACCATCATTTGCCTTTCAGATGTGAAGTTTTTGTTCCATAGCAGTTCTTCAAACTAAATACTACTTGTTAATGTCTATAGTATTTTCTGATAAAATCTGGAGACTCATCACAGTTTCCAATGAATTACAATCAAGTCAAAAGTAAATGTAGTTAAAGTGGTTCAACTCTTGTGCCCCTAGTGGATGCAGACCAGATTAGCAGAGCTTTGCATATGCAAATAAATATCTACATATGTAGATGAGAGCTTACCAGGTGAGTACTCTCCTAGCAGAAAGATTTGCATTTTGCTGTGGTTAGGCAAGCAGAGCAGGCTGACCTAAAGGATCCATCCATCGAGGACAGAAAATGCAAAAGCTGTATTTAAGGAATTGAGTTGTTTCTTCCAGATTAGTATTAAATCAAGGGAAAATCAGCAACAACATGAAGTGGTGGTATATCTCTGGATCTAATTTGAAATTTTACATATGGTAACAGCTATTGTTAAATTATCCATAGCTAATTGGACTTAAACTGGAAAGACAATTAAACATGTTCTGGGCTATTAACCAGCCATATTTTAGGTGTTTGCCTAATTAGACATTTCCAAAACTATTCATTTGCATTGGTTAAATTTCCTAGAAATTAGCTTTCCTGTTTTTTAAAATTCTTTTTGAAGTTATTTCTATAAAAATCCTTTGAAGTTATTTCTATAATATAAAATTCTATAATCAATCACTGCATCAAACTTTGATTCCTCTCTATAAAGAAAAATGCCAGACAGTAAAAAATGGGATGTATGCTCAGTTGCCATAACATATCATGTGAAAGCATGTATACATATATCATACAATGAAATATACATATGTATTTCTAATCTTTATAATAACAATGATAACTTCATTCTTGTCTTCAAGTAATACAGGCTAAAATAAATCTTTATAATTTGGGGTATTTCTTTATTTTATTTTATTAGTTGTTTGTTTGCTTCTGGGTTTAAGGTAAGTAAACTTGACATTACTAACTAAAACTTAGCTAAAACTAAACTGCCAAGACATTCAAAAGATTCCTTGCCTCTTTCAGTTGTATATCTTTAATATCTTGCAGTCCTAGCTAGAACAATGAGAGAGAAGAGGAGAGAAGGGGAATATGAAATAGGAAGGGTTTTGCACATCCCAGCTCTGGGGAGGCAGAGACTAGTAAATCCCTGGCCTTGCTGTCCAGATGTCCTTGCCAACTTGAAGAATTTCTAACATGGAGAGACTTGGTCTCAAAACAAGGTGAGTGGAGCCTAAGGAACAACACCAAAGGTTGCTGGTTTTCGTAACCATGCATACCCTGATAAGCATGAGTACATACACTTTCCGTATACATGTATACTCATACATATAGCCAACCCATACCCATACACACATATACATGTACCCACATACACATACCATATACATGTATACTTATACACATTGCCAACCCATACCCATACACACATATACATGCACACCCACGTACACATCACACAAATGTGCTGCAACACACACATACATAAAAGTGCACCCTCACATATGTCACACACATTGCAGACTCACACACAACCACTAGAGCAAGTGACTAATAAGCTGCACTCCAGGAGCAAAACTACAAGATGCTATTTCTCTCACATTCAGATTAGCAACTTGAAGCCTATAGGATTCTTGCAAAGTATGCCGTACCATCTTCTTAATAAGAGGCAGAATATATCCTATGGGTTAAGAGCAGTACATTCAAGCTAGGGTTTGCAGAATTTAAGATTTCCTTATGTAGTCAAAGCGATATCTCCTGAAGCTACAAAGATCTGAAGAGGAGGTACCACCCAAAGCTGAATCTCAAGGAAGCCCTCGTGTCTTAGTATTCTTCATGCTGCCTGTGGATCAAGATGTAGAACTCTCAGCTCCTTCTTCAGCACCATGTCTGCCACATGCTGCCATGCTTCCTGGCATGTTGACAACTGACCTATCCTCTGAAACTGTAAGCCACCCCCAATTAAATGTTTCCTTTATAAGAGTTGTTGCGGCTGTGCTGTCTCTTCACAGCAGTAAAAGCCTAACTAGGACAGAAGTTGGCACTAGGGACTAGGGTATTGCTGTGACAGGCCTGACCATGTTTTAGGGGACCATTGTGGAACAACTTGGGTCTTTGGATTACAAAAACAATTGAATGCTTTAAGTGGGGCTTCATGAGCCATACTAGTAGAAGCATGGAAGACAGTGCTGCTGAGGATGATTTGAACTGTGAGGGACTGGCTCCAGAGGTCTCAGAGGAGAACAATGTTAGTGGAGACTGTTCTTGTGGTATTTTGGGGAAGAATATGGCCACTTTTTGCCCTTGTCTGAAAAATCTGCCTGAGGCTAAGTTGGAGAGTTTCAGATTAATTGCACTGGCAGAGGAGAGCTCAAAACAGCTTAGTATTGAGTTTGTTGTGTGGTTACTAGTGGTCAGTCTTATGCAGATCTATAATGAAAAGGAGCAAGTTGAAGAAGGAAAATATAAAATGTACAATTTGAGGAGAAAAGGGGCACCAGGAAGTGAAATGCAGCCAACTCTTCTGTTCAATGAAATAAACAGATCAAAGAAAAGCCCAACATTAAGCAGAATAAAGGGACTGATAACCTCAGGACAAGACCGCTCCAACTAAGTTTCCAACTTATACAGAGGAATTAAAGAACAAAGATATATTTTCAAAAGTTGCTAATTCTATTGTTTTTGAAGATTTATATTTTTATGTATGATTATTTTGATTTTATTTTACTTTTTATGTTTGTGTGTTTGCCTGTGTGTATGTATTTATACCACGTGCAGGCAGGGTCCACAGAAGCCAGAAGAAGACATTGGATCACCTGAAACTGGAGTTATGAACAAGCTACCATTAAGTCCAGAGCTCTCATGCTTTTGTAAAACAACTCCTCTGTGGGAGGTGATCTGTTGCTGGGGGACTTGAGACTGTCAGGCTTATCCTGGAAGCTATCAGCTGGGTGTTGTGTCTGGTCCTTCCATTCTGAAAACACATAAACTTTTAACGTAAGATGGTAGGTACATTCCTGCATTAGCACAAGTATGGAATGTGTGGTGTGCACAAATCAGCTAACGATGAATCTCTGCTCTGTGCTTGAGCAAGGGAAAGGCATCTGTCAACTTTGTAAATCCATTTGGGCTGTATAACCAAACTGTAACACAAATCTCCATCCATGCCATATGAAATGATGGCTTGTAATAATTAGTCATGAGGACCATATAGCCCACAAGATTATTGGCTGTTGTACAGAGGTTTATGACCCAGACATTCTTCCAAGCTGTTTTATGCCAGCAATCATGTCACCTGTTTTGTTGCTCTTTTTGTTGTTATTGTTTTGGTTTGGTTTTGGGTTTTTTGAGACAGAGTCTCTCTGTGTAGCCTTGGCTGTTCTGGACTCACTTTGTAGACAAGGCTGTCCTTGAACTCACAAAGATCCTTCTGCCTCTGCCTCTCACAATGCTAAAGCTAGGGGTAGGTGTAACCTTCTGCCAGCCAAGATCCTTACTTCCTAAGGATCCACTGTCTCTCCCTATGCAGCAACCTTTGCTGGGAAACAAGCTGTGAAGACATAAACCTGTTGAGGATGTTTCAGACTTGACCCATCATTACTGAAAGATATAAACTAGAAAGAAACTGTCCTTAAAGAGATAGGCATCATTGCATTAAAAACTCCTATCCCAGGATTAGGGACAGTCTTGGTTGTCCAATCCTCTACTAATGTGCTAGCATAAACGACATGGAGGATGTCAGTATTAGCTGAAGTAATGAATTCTCTCCATTTGTTCACATAGCTACCAGCATGCAATCAAAATAGCCAGGTGCATTTAAAACAAGTACCGACATGATTTAAAACAAAGGTTTTGTTTTTTTTTTTTAAGCCAACTCAGATTTATTTCTGACACACAAAGAGTTTGAGAGTCATTACTCTTGTGTTACAAGAAGAAAGGGGAACAAATTGAAAATCAATGGAATTTCTTGGCCACATGAGAGAATTGAGAGGAAAAGGCAAATTGCCACCTTGAAATCTGAAGTGATAGAATATAGAGACTCATGGTGAAGATCAATTTGACTGCCACAGAAGCTGCTGGAAGCATCCATTGGGGGAATGCATAAATGATGACTCTGGTGTGTTTCAGGAGGCTGTGAGGTCAACAGCAAGCATAGGAAGCTTCTGGAATGTTGAGGTCAGGATTCTACCACACATGTGTGGGTCACACCTGATACCATATCATAGGAAGACAAAGAAAAAGACATAAATCATTGCAGCCATTCCAAGCATTCTCTGGGTGAGACACACCTTGTCTTGGAGAAGACTTCACTCAGAGCTTTATCCCAGCTTGGGACACAGAATTCCTAACTTTAGCTGCTCTATGTTTCCTGTCTCACAAGGGTGGGAGAGGGAGCTAAGAAACACAATTAAACCATAAGAGCCACAGGCCCAGGAAAAGAAGAAACTAAAAATTGAATTTTAGCCATGAAGCAGATGAAATATAGCATAGTGCTTAGAAAAAAATGGTAACATCTGGAAGATTTAAAATCTATCATCTGTATTCTACCTATCTATATCTAGATACCTATGAAATCTACCTACCAGTATATATAGGTAGATATAGACAGACAGACAGACAGACAGACAGACAGATAGAGAGTTAGATAGATGATGGATAATTGATAGATAGGTGATATGTAATAGATAATCAATATACAGGTATTTAAAGCTAAGTTAAAATTAAATGAACTCGAATTTCATCTCTGAAAGTGGAGAAAAAAAACCAAACAAACAAACAAATCAGTAACTGGCAAAAAAAAAAATCCCTCAAAAGACATAACATTGCAACTACTGTAATATAAAACAAAACACAAACAGATAAAATAGATATAAGCTAAAATTTTGTTCTTTCAAAGAATTATTAAAAACAAACCTCTGGCAACATTTTTACAAAGAAAATTTATGCAAACTAATGAAACAATCATTAGGAAGAGAAAAGATGCTATGAGTTCAAAATCAAGAGGCCAATTTGCCCAGGGATATACCAGGAGATCACAGTTCATTTGGGAACTTAATGGCATGTGTATGATCTTGGGCAACAGCAAGACCAGAGAATGCTATAACTTGTTTCATTTCAGGCTGATGTGGAGGACATAGATCCTTGGTGCTGTCAGCACCAGGATTCAGCTGGAAAGCAGCAAGCAGCATGCTAACAGTCTCATTAATGTAGTGTGTGCCAGGAACCTGTACAAGAAAAGCTGACCGATTTCTCAGGATCTGTCATGGAAGGTAGGACTCAGGTAGCTGCATCCATTCGTTCAGCCTGGATTCCTGTTCCACACTGAGTGTTCTGTGGTGATGGAGGCAAGCCATCTAGACCCACAATGTAGAGATGAGGTTAGACTTCATGAATGCCTAATATTTCATGAAAGAAGAAAGAAATTAAGCAATATCCATGCAGTTGTGTGAATTTATTCTGTAAGTTGAAAGACAAGCAAACTATTCTAATTTACAGGGTGGCAGTGTGGATTGAATTAGGGAACAGTTTGCTTAGTCCCCTGAAGAGGAAGCAGAGATGGTTCTGTGAAGGTTATATGTCTGCTTAGAGCCCAGGATTTAAGGGATAAGTTGGGATTTCAGATAATTAAGCTATCTCAGTTTTGCACATTTGCTATTTTAGTTTCCAATAAAAAATATTAACAGTTATACATTTCAATGGAACCTCTTAAGGGGCTTAAACACCATATATGCACAAGAACTATTTAAATGGAGGCTAGGATGAAATTAAATGTTAGTAAAAATTCAGAAACACAAACAAAGCCTAACTGGTCTAGGAAGTGTGTGAGTAAACATAATGTTGAGGACCGGTCTCAGTGAAGCAGGGGGGCTAAGCCTACTCCATGTGATGAATGCAGGTAGTGCCAGTCATTTCTCCACCAGAATCCATCGCACTGGGAAGAGAGATGTCTCAGCATGACAGCTGAACATGATGTCCCTGGGGAAGTCAAACCTATCTAAATAGACAAATGAGACAGATGTGATATAGATATAAAAATGTTTGAAAGACAGATGATAGATGAATGGATAGATGGGTGATACTTTGATGGGTAGATGATAGATGGATAGATAGATAATCGATAAATGACAGATGATAAATAGATGCATGATAGATGTGTGATAGAAGATGGATGGAGAGAAAATTGGATAATAGGCAATTAGTTGGGTGGGTAGACAAGGGATTAGTGAGATGGATAAGTGGATGTATGGGTAGCTATATAATAGTTGGAGATCCTGATAACAGTTGAGCCATAGCAATCAAAAATTAAGCATTGATTGTTTTCCATCAGAATATCTGTGATAACCAACTTCTACAGAGGAAAAGGTTTGGGCCCCCCCCTTTTTTTTTCAGAAGTTTCAGCTCAGTGTTAGTTGCTTCATTACATTTGGATCTTAGTATGGCAATATAACCATGGTAAAAAAGCATGGCAGGGTTGGTCTGTTCATTTTGTGGTGGTCAGAAAGCTAAAGGAGAACTTGGCAAGGGTGAGGGTCTCATAAATACCCTCAATGGTATGCAATCAATGTCCTAGCTTTCTGTTGGCCCCCACCTTCTCAATTTCTATAACATCCATGTAGTTCTATGAGCTGATGATAGAGGTGTGAACTCATGGGTCTATGGGAAACATATTCAAATGACAGCAACAACAACAATCTGTAAAACTCGAAAAAGAACAGGATCCCTAGTATTCTTTAAATGTCCCAATCTAATATACAGGAAGAGAGACCAAGTTCTTTACATTCTCTGAGAAGGAACAAGTGAAGATGGAAATTTCCTACTGATAGCAACAGAGGAGGATGCAGAGAAAATATAAAGAGCAAAAATATCAAAACATTATTAAGTACCAAGAAACTTAACTGTGAATCTAGAGTTGACTCTATCTCCTAGAATATAATAAGAGATGGAGAAACAGATAAGGGAGTGAAAAGTAATACTTTCTGTAGACCGGTGCATGGTCTGATATGTGAGAGGTTCAAGGGAGACTAGTTAGAAAAGTGATTCCTGATTTAAGGGTCTCTCAACATCACTGCATGAGAGGGGTCACAGTCAGGAGCCCAGCTTCAGAAGAGTAGAAGAAAGCTGATGCCTCAGCTGCTCGGTTGTGAGCCTATTGTGTAACTCATCAGCCACCATGATGCAGACATTGCACCATCAACAGTATCACAGACCAAAGAGGATGGAATGAGCTAGGTTCCATCCAATGCCACAGTTAATGCTTAGTGGACAAGTGAAGGCACATCAGTATGACTCTTCAATGGTCACACTCAGATGCCCTGGAAGGTTCATAAAAGTGACGAGGAAAACTATGTGAACTGAGGAGTCTAAAATCCCAGAAAGATAAAAGATGGCCTTTAAAAAGAGAGCTCAGGAAAGCATGTGGACATCAGGTCCAAGGAGAGCTTCTGTACAAATAGGCAAGGATCAAATGTCAACCTGGAAGGGAATTTATAGTGTATCGAGCAGGGACTGAAATCAGACCCTACAGGTCAATAGCCCTGTTCAGCAAATGCTCAGTGGCCAGTTATGTGTGATATTCAACCTTGTTGGCCCCGGCAGTAACAATGTAGCCAGGTGACAATACTGAGCACAGAATTCTTATGCCATAGAACAACGGGTGGAGGGGGAGGGGAGAATAGGGGGGGAAAGGAGATGAATCTCACTATAGAAGAAGAGCTAGCCAGGTGAGCTGATATCTTCCATAATTACAGTGCAGTAAATGCCACAAAGAGAAAATTAACAAGCACCACTGAGGTATCAGTCATTGCACCTGGAGATGCAAAACACTGAAGGCAGGCTGCACAAAATAAATGCATGTTTAGTTAATAGTTTAATGAGACTGATTGACAAACAAAGTCCTGAGTCAATCCTAGCTTTTAATACATTCAATGATGCTGGGATATGACTTTTAGGAAAAAACTGTATATACTTTATTTGATGTAAAACATAATGAAATCACACAATAATTACAGTTTGTTTCTACTGAATGGTAGAGTCATTTGGACACCTTTAGAGTTAGCAATTAGAGTTTTATGCACAATTAAATCCTGTGGCTAATTATGGCACAATGAAACAAAAAAGGTCAGCTAATGAACAATGGAGAGTCACAACTTGAGGTCCAAGTCCCATCATGAGGCAAGGGCTTTCAAGAAATGTCATCCAACCATGCAGCTACAGTCATAAATCACGTTTACATTCCCATTCTCAAAATTTTCATTTAATTAGCTAATTAGACAAAAGCTTTGCAAGAAAATGAACAGAGAAGTGCTTTGTTTACATGCTGAGGTTCTAGGCCAACAGCTGCTGCTAGGAAGGAGCTTAGTTTTCAGCACATCAAAATGCCCCACATCCATCAGCTACAATAGTCACTGTTCAAAACCTGAAGATGATGACACTGCCGTGCACTAGGTTTACACAAGTAAAATTTACTTCTAAGCAGCTACAGAGAATAGGAAGTAGAGTTTCTTAATGTTTGTTCATGTGTTCTATCAGTCAGTGCTCTTTAGAGGAACAGAACTGATTGGATACAAAAATACCTGTCTGTCTTTCCCTCCCTCCCGGACTCCTTCCCACCTTCCATCCATCTGTCTGTCTATATGTCTATCTATCTATCTATCTATCTATCTATCTATCTATCTATCTATCTATCTATCTATCTATCTATCATCTATCCACTTATCACCACCATCATCAATCTATCTATATATGAATATATAAAGAATTTACTAAATCAACTCACTGTGAAATAGTAACAGTAGCTTCCTTATCCCTGAGGGTTCAAGAACATGGTAATTGCTGGATGCTTCTCTTGGGTGCCTCAGTGATTCCAGTCTGATGCCAACAACCTGGAGGCGTTCTGGAGGTTCTTAGACAGCAGCTGGTCCTTAGTCAACAATAGAAGTCTGGAAATCCTGGTTCTGATCTCAGCAAAGGAATCAACTCAGTGTCAAGAGGGAGTGCCAGGAGAAGATCAATCCTCTCTCTGTCACATCCATCTAGACTTCAACCAGATGGAGCCACCCACATTTGGGGTGGGTCTGGCTACATCAGTTAGGACAATGAAGACAATCCTTCAGCAGAGGATCCAACTGAAGTAATTCTAATTTGTGGCAAGTTGGCATTAAAACCAACCATCATACAATCATTGCATTTTGATGACATAGACACTGTCCTATTTCCTGCTCCAAAAGTCATCTCTGAGTATAGGATAGCATCTTTGTGCTTGCACTTACAGACATGACTTCTGTTCTCTTGGCAGCTCCACCATTTTCTTTCTCCTTGCTCAATTTTCTGGTGCCACCATGATATCAGTGTGATGGATCCCATGCTAGGCTTCCTCCCCCACTTTGACTCATCAAATATAATACTTATATTCTTAAGTATGTCATCAAACTAAAAAAAATAACTGATTTTTAATATGCTATTGTGAATGGGTAAAGTGAAATTTGAGAAACACAGAAAGTAAAAGCTGAAGGTATAATATCTTGTATATCCCATGACATGCTTTTAGTTCAGCATGTTTCTGTTGAAAAAATGAGATAGTCTCCCAATCAGAAATGTTCAATATTATTATTCGTGTCTTTCTTTTCTAATTTTTCTGTGTTGAAATACACAAAGTGATAATGTATTTTAACACTAATTTTGACTTAGAGATCCTGAAGCATAAAACACTACAGCATTATACAGAAGACTGCTTGGTGATGTATGACTGTATATGCTGCTAGAGCATTGTACAGTAACGGATACTTTATTCTTTGTTTTCATTTTTTCTCTGTGTCTGTCTGTTTCTGTATGTATGTGTAGGCATGTACATGCCATATGTGTGTGGACCTCAGAAGACAAGGAGCCTGATGAAGTTTACCTCTGCCACAGGGCAGAGTGGCCACCAAGCAAAGCAGCACATTGGACACTGGTTTTTATCTGGCTACATGTTCCTTCTATCTAAAGATTCTATGTAATTCAAGACTCCCTTTATGCTATGGGACACATAAGTGGTGATCATCTCTAATCACCTGCATTCCTGTGTGTAGCCTTAGCCAAAGTTCTCTAGCAAAAGAACCACCATAGCTCCACACTTGTGACTTTCTTCCCCAGCACAGTTGAGCCTGAAGTGAAGGAACATCAGGAATGGACAAAAATCAGGCTTTGTGTGTTGAGGGATCCTCATTTTCCCAGCCCATCATACCTTAACAAGACCAGACTGCTTTTGAATTACAATATAGCTTCTACAACTCAACACATGAACAGATCTCTGTCCCAGAAAACTATGCATCTGTCTACATTCAATCTTCTTCCTCTGCTCTCTCGGGGCCTACAGGAGTCTGACTGCCCTCTATTTCTTAGCTGCCATGTTTTTCTGGGAGGTGATATCAGACTGGACAATTAGAAGCAAAGAACTCATTCACTTGGCAGTGCACTCAGCATGACTCCGTATTTGCTGTGGTTCCTCTTGACTCAAATCCCAGGGTAACACAGGCAAACACAGGAGGAGGTATAGCTTCCCATTACAGCAGAATGCTTCAGTCTCATGGGACCTGTGGGAGATGCAAATGACAAACTGAGTGAATGTGTGCTGTTGGCGTCAACATGGACATTAAAAGATCTTTGATGCTTCAGACCCACAGAAATGGCAAAGGCTTCCTCTGGCTGTTGACAGTGTGTGCAGAAATTGTCTACTACGGCTTTCTTCTCCCATATGTTTACAGCTTACACTGTTCCTTTATACAGGCCTCCCACTGAGATGAGCTAAACCCGTCTCCTCCTTTGTTTGTATAATATAAATGTGCTACAAGGCCCATCCTATCTCAGCTTTTCTCTATGTGTGTCTGTCATTTTATCATTCCCTGATAGCCCAGTGAGGTCAATCCTTAAGCCATGCAGATCTTGGCAGACTTAACTTTTTAAAAAAGAATAATTATCTGCTATAAAAATGCCTAACCTTTTTCTCTGCTGGAGACATTAGCTTCCAAATGCTATCCACTCTATAATAATCTTTGAAATGACTTTTCTGGAACAAATGTGAAGCAACACCTTCATTCTAACTACATACAGTGATATGAGAAGCCCCAGAGACTCATCACCCAATGTTGAAGTGCCACCTTCTGCTGTGAATTATAATGCCATGCCTGTCGGTGTCCACTGCTTATAAGCGATTGTTTTTTTTCCTCTTCCCATCCAGGTTTTACCATGTCTCTAACAGAAGCTAAATTTACTCACAGGTAATTTCTCATTCCTAGGACCAGAAATCCGTGAGATAATTTTAAATAAAAGCTATTATGCCCTCACTATACAGAAGAGTAGAAACTTAGATATAATTAAGTTATAAGAGACCCTCAATGGGGTGGTGAATTCCTGGTAGAATTGGCTGTGTTTTCACATAGTTGCCACGGACACATCCTTATTTAATTACTATGCAAAGCTATCAGCATCTAAAGAAGAGAAAAGAGACATACAATGCCAATCTGTATGAGAGAAGTCACATCTAGAAAATCCTGTGCCAATTTCCAAAGTCATTAGCTGTTTCCTCACAACAGTAGAGGGTGGATTGTCCCGGTAGAGGATGAAAGACCACACATGCACACACCAAAAACAATATATGGAAGTTTTAGTTATCCTGTGACTCTGTGAATTCATCCACAGGAGCCCCATAACAGCCTCCTCCTAGGAAGCTCTCATTCACATGCTAAGACAGTGGTTTCAGATGGTCCTTCTCAGCACTCTGTGAATCATGCTGATTTCTAAACAGGAAGTATGGGAGCTTCTTTTCTCATTTATTTTCACTCACCAACACTAGTCCACCAGAAGATCACCTTCCTTCTACATCTTCATTATCTTGGGCTTCCAGTGTTAGAATCATACAATAAATGAGAATATGGGATTTTAGAAAACACTCCAAATGGCAAGGCAGTGGAGGGTTATTCATTCATACAGTTTATGCATGCATATTATGTGTATTATGTATATACATATATATTAACATATGCACACGTATATGTATATGTATATGTATATGTATGTATGTGTGTGTAATAACTGTACCAGGATTTCTGCAGGCTGAGTACAAGTTCTATCTATTTAGCTGTACTTCCAGACCTAACTTAAGCATAGCTGGAGCATCTTTGCTATGGAGCTATGGAAGAAGATGAACACAGTTCAGGGATGGACAGTGAAGAGAGCTGGTGAACTGAATGGATCTGGGAGAACCGTGACTACAGGATGACAAGGGGCTCAGGTAGCAGTTGTGGGAAAAGAGGTATTCTTATGTAGTCAGTGCAGGGTGTGAGGACTCTGATAGCTTACACAGAAGGGCAGGAGTCCTGCTGGTGTGCAGTTTTTGGGGAAGCAGTAGCCTCACTCAGGTGTCCCATGTTCCTCCCCAAAGATCAAGGAATGTGTCCTTCTAAAACTCCTGTACTGAAAATCACCAGAAGCCAGTGTCCTGTGCAGGCGAGTGGGGTCAGCACCCTTTAGCTGCCTTCCTTTCATTAGCTATCCCTCCCTAGGGCACAGAGAGAGCCCTTCAGGTGCTCTGCCACTAGCCTGTCCTTCCAGGTTCTGGGACTATAGGGAACAAATTTTTATTATTGATAATTGATTCACCTATATTACTTTTTAAATTACTGATAATTGCTTAGTATGCATTATATATTTTCCCCAGCATTCTGGAAAGACTGTAAAAATTGGACTCTCCAGAGCACAAGCCATGAATTTGCATATTATTAGCCTATATTTAGTATTTTTCTCTCTAATTTCCTGGTTGTTATCTTGGTTGTTTTTAGGCTTAGAGAAAGGGACTATTTTACTAGACACGTGCTTCAAAATGAAACAACCATCCTGTGAGGGGAAGATTTGATTCCCTACTCTAACAGGGAGCTGAGCCTTGCTCTGTCTATGGAAATGGGTTTTATTAAGCAGCCCAGATAATGCAATTGCACTTTTACAGGTTGTCAGGGTATGTGTCTTGGAGATGCTTTATTACAATGACGTGTCACGGTGAGAGGGGTAACCCCTGTGTCTTAGCAGTAACAGTCTGTGTGTGGTTACCACTTGTCTTCATTACGGTGTTCAGAAGACAGGTTAAGTGACATCTCTCTCTCAGCATTGCCCTGTGTTTGGGTTGCTTTATCTAAGGCAGAGAAGGAATCAGATTTTGCTATACATGCTTTCAGCAGAGGTAGGATTTAGGTGCCTGGTAAGCATGCACTCAAATATTCTAAGAGAGAACAACTTTGAAGTCTGTGGAATTGTGTCCACAGGGCTCACTTATCTTTTCCTGTCAAGGTAGTGGGTACA
The DNA here is from genome assembly GCA_028658305.1 of Pachyuromys duprasi. Taxonomy (NCBI): domain Eukaryota; kingdom Metazoa; phylum Chordata; class Mammalia; order Rodentia; family Muridae; genus Pachyuromys; species Pachyuromys duprasi. The sequence continues at coordinate 109,674,750 of CM053764.1, read as the reverse complement.
ATCAGCACAAGGGGTCAGGAGGCATGATTGCCATAGCTTAGCATGATAGCAATGGTGGGCAAGTGTCAGCTTTCATCTCAGCTGTATACAAACACTTCATGTCATAGTTACAAAGACATTACAGACACCTTATATCGTGGTGATGAAGTCCAGCATTATAATTCCACTGGGGAAATCTCATAGTGGATCCATAGTGATACCAACAGGGAGAGCCTCCTCCACTTCCCTATCCTGTTCTGTACATATACGTCTTAGCTGATCTCTGCTGCAGTGCCACAAACTAGTTGAAATTGCCTGGAGATAACTCTCCAGATGCATACGCTGAGAATGGAGAGTGTGTTTCTATCATCATTTAAATAAAGAATTGAAGCTCCTTTTTTTTGTTGTTGTTATATTCACCAATCTACTAACTGAACCAGTGACTGTACAAGAAGATGAGCTGGTCCTCATGATAATGAAGGCCTGAGTCTCATGCTGTGGGCTTGGCCTAGGTGCACAATTCTGACCCCTAAGTGTTACCAGATTTTGGGTATGGGTCAGGGAGATAGCATTAATGTAGTAAAGGGACAAAAAAGCTGGAAGCCCAGCTCAGAGATCCTCCAGTTCAAAGAGCAACTAACTAATGCACCTATGAATTGTGTGGCCAGTAGCACAAGAAGCAGCACAAGAATTACTTTCTTTCTAACTGTGTCTTAGTTTTGTTTTTGTTGATATGGTAAAATATTCAGACAAGAATAACTCAGGGACAAAGGACTTATTTTAGCTTCTGGGTCCAGGTTACAGTGCATCCTCATAGAAAAGTAAAGGCATCAGGGACTCAAAGCAGCTCCTCATATCCACGGTCAAGAGCAGAGAGAGTTAAGCCATGTAAGCTTATGCTCAACTCATTTTCTCTACTCTGATTTAGCCCAGGATGGCCTGCCTAGGGAATGGTGCCACCCATAGTCGTCATGGGTTTTTCTGCTTCAGTTAACACAATCAAGACAAAACCCACAAAGATACCCATAGGCCAATGTAATCTAGAAAATCACCTCTAGGTGATTCTAGATTATGTCACACTGACAATTAACACCAGCCTTCACAACTGTCATAGAGTTTCCTAGATGTATGGGAACATACCCAGGATATCTGTTGCTGTGGACAGATAAGTCACACAGCACCATGATTTGAATATTTTCATACAATGAAAGGTGAAGAAATGAGGCAAACTAACAGATCCGTTGACCCACTTAAGTAATTACTTGAAGCCTGCTCTCCCAGCAATAACTGCAACCACGTACTAGAGCATTAAGGGGAATATAACCTTTGCATTACCTCACATTCCTCTCTGGTGATTTATAGGTTTGTTATTATATCACTTGCCTTACACAGGAAGGTTACCCTACACTCCTGGCTATTAGTTTCTAGGAGTCCCAGAGAGAATGGAAGTTCTGCAAACTCACACCACAAATGTAACTTTCTCTACAACTGCTCAGAATCAGCAGGGATGCTGGGTCCTTGCTCACAATGATACATCTCAGGTGGGGCACAGAAATGACAGAGAGGGTGGGGCAGATGGCACTGAGCTTTTCGTTGCAGCCTGGATGCCCACCAGGAACTGAGGTGGGGGCAGGCATGGGGAAGTGGTGAGAAGTCTGAGTTCTCCCCAGCGGATTTTGCACCTGGACACACATGAGCTACACAGAATGTGAGCATGTTCAGTCTGCATAAACTTTCATTTAACACCAGTGTTGACAACATAAACTAAAAGGACAATAATACTTAGGGTAATCATTTAGAAATTTAGATTTACTCTCTCTGGAAGGACACTAAATGAGGTGTGGAAAACACCCGACCTGGGCAGAAAAGGAGAAGCCGCACATTCGAGCTCAGGAACAGCACTTTAGCCCTGCTCCCCTGCAGGGCCTTGTATGGCAGCTATTATTGGCAGGATAATAGGGTGTCTGGCACAGTAGGAGGTGGGTGACATCAACCGCAGGAAGCCATCAGACTTCTGTGAACCCTCTAGGGCAGCCATGGTGGGGCTGGTGGGTGGGGGAAGGGATGTACAAATACCAAGAGCTAGCTTTTGGGAGTCAAAGCTCATCGTTCCAGTTTTAAATTCTCTCACAGTTCACAATATTTGAAAAAATAATGTATCCCTGCCTTCACTAATTTACATCCTAAGGCCATCTGTGGGTTGATTGCAATGGTAGCTAACATTAAAATTATCTTTCCCTTTCAGTGTGTTACCCAGAGACCTGGGGTTTACACAGAGGAGACATTTATGCCAATTCTAAATGACAGATTTGCTTTCTGTAAGATATGACTGACAGGCAAATGGAATTGAATCTTGAATAAGAAATCTGAGTGCAGTGAGTAAATCACTGCAAAGCTGAAGAACTGTCAATATTTTATTAATGCTAGCATTAATTCTTGGTATCTGCCACAGATCCAGGAAGGACTCTCCGGTTGTCAGCGCTCTGGTTTCTTTTGACTTGCATCTTCGCCTTACAGAATTCCTTGATCACAAACTGCAGCATTTTCTGGGACGTTCCTGTTTTCAGGTGCCTGTATATCAGCATTAGCAGGAAAGGTAATGGAGACCTCACAGTGAACATCGCCCTGGCTGCCTTTAAGAAGGTACCTTGAGCAACTACACAGCACAGAGGCTCACAGGCCCAAAACAGGTTCTTCATGGTACCCATGAACCATGGAAGGGATAACCTGGGAGAGTATGAGCATGTGCATGTGTGATCGAAATTATGCATGTGAGTGACCACATTCCTCTGTGATTTAATAAACCACTTATCCAGAAAATCATACCTAGCTTGACAACAATTACACCCAGTCTACGCAGCTTGCCATTTCCACCTTGACTTTAACATTTTTACATGTGAATGTTTTAAATTTCTGTCAGTCTAAGTTTTTAATCTTTTGTGGCTTCAGGTTATTGAATATGAAAGACATGTGCTTCTTGGGCCTGGAGAGATGGCGCGGTGATTAAGAGAATTTGCATTTATTACAGAGAACTGGAATTTGGATCCCAACACCCATGTGCTGTGCTTCACAACTACTTTCTGTAACTCAATTGCAGGAGATCTGGTTCCCTCTTCTGTTCTCAACAGGCACACATGCACATGCACTAAATCATACTCACACACAGAAATAGACATGTACACATGTACATGCCTACAGACAGGCCTACAGAGAAAGAGACATAGATACATGCACACATGTGTGGGAGCACACAGATACACACACACTCACACACACTCAAAATGTGCAGTTTTACTCACATCAAGGTCAAGGGTATTTTTTTCTTTCCTTTTCTTCTCTTGTTTTCTTATAGAACTCCCAGGGGTCTGTGTTTACACATGCTGTATTTTTAAAGTATCCAGAGTCCAGCCCTGTGGGCAGGCCAAACATTATTTTTCCTGATTTTGTTATTTGCTTTAGTGAAATTTATTCGATGTGTACCTGACTGCTGTGCTGCCTGTCCTTTTTTCTATTTTAAGTTTCTCCACACACACTCCATTTCCATTTTCTTTTTTTGTTGGGTATATTCAAGCACTAACCTGCTACACTTTCATTAATAAGATTCTCAGTCTGGCTTAAAATCTGATGGGTCTAGTCTTCACTCAGAGTCATTCGTTTTAATATATATTAATATATGTGTGTGTGTGTGTGTATTGTCAAAAGTTCCCAAGTTTCTAGTTCATATTTCCATATTTCTAGCTCCAGAAAAAAAATGTTTGCACATTCATTAGGCTCATGGCAAATTCCCAATTGAGTAGTTTTGAAATACTCTCCATGGTGAATTTTCCTACAGAGTACTGTATCCATCTTTCTAATGCATCCCTTTACTCTCAGACATTTCCAAAGCCTGTTAAAAATGTGACTGGTGGGGTTTTCTAATCAACTTTATTGCTCCATCATTCCTCAGGAGTTTATATTTTTTATTGCAACTGTAAATAAGCTATTTTGTTGTACTTTATCTGCTAATCTCTCATTATTCTTGCTCATGCGGCCTGTAGATCCTCTGTCCTGACCACGATCTCACCTTCACACAGCTATCCTTTAACTTTTCCATTAAGCTATCTGGTCGCACGTCTTCTCACTTCTTTCCCTTTGAATTTCCCTGTATCACCTTTCCTGTTTGTGTAATTGCATTGGCAGTGTTACCTCCAAGACTAGTGAGCAAGGGTCACAGCTCAGAGCCCTGCCTCATTGCTGAATGTGTCTTCAGTGACAGGCACCCTGTGTAGGGATGATATGGACTTAGGCTGACATGTTATGTCTTGTCATATCTTCCATGGGAACACTCTGGACACTTTGGAATGCAAGAGTAGCTGTGTCATACCAGGGGGCAGGTAGAAAAATCTTTTCCTATGGAATATTCACAGCCAACGTTATCTGGGTGGAGTGGGCCTCTTAGAAAAGGTAAGCTTTTTTTCCCTGACAGTGGGAGCTCCTTCCCTATGTCAGGTGTACATAGCTGGTGAGCAGATCTCAGCTGCATTTGCTGAACCATCCCACTTTCTTTTCTGTTCAAAGAGCAGCTTACAAATGGCACAGCTGTGTCTTCCCAGGCATCCAAAGGAGAGGTAAGTCTATAGGGTGGGTGAGGGACAGTCTGCTTCCCAATGGCAGCAGAGGCTAAGCTTTTATCCTCACTGGCCCAGATGGGGATTAGTGTAGTGGGAGATGCTGTTTGACATCTGAGAAGATGTTCAGATGCTTGGTTACAAGGCACAGAGCACAAGATGCCTGTTTGGTTGCCTGCTCAGGTAGGTAAAACTTCTCACTAGAAGCACAGAGCACACAGACCGACATCCAAACTTAACCAATAAATGTTCAACCCTTCCTGTTAGAAGTGGAAGGTGTTTCAGATAATCTACAGCAAACTTTGCTGCTAAAGAAAATGGGGATCCTAGAAGGATGCTGAGGAGGAGACTGGTGATTAGGGCCTAGTATGACAGCAAATTGTACCTGGGTCGCAAGATCCAAACATGGGGACAGACTATTGGGCTATATGGCACTCATGCTCCTGCTGTAGCCTTGATGAAACATTGCATCCACTTACACCTGCTCATATGTCACCTGTGTGACATACGTGTTAGGTGCTCTCCTGATGGGCAGATGAAAGCATGCTGTGGGTCCTCTGGTGTGAAGACTGACAGTAGGCAGCAACAGACTGGTAGCATTGCTGTGACAAATGAGCTTCCTGAAGATAGGTTCACCGTTGAGAGTCTCTGCCTTGGCCGGAGAAGGGCCAGCACATTTCACCGCTGCAATTCGTAATTTTTCCTGAGGAAAATCTAACTTTATAATCTGCCAAGCTGAGGTTTAATGGAGACCCCCCCCCCAATGAGACAAAGTTTTCCAAGTTGGCTGCTATAGCGCTGATTAAATTCTCCCCCTGGAAGTGCAGACCTGCTTGATATTTATAATGTATTTGGAAGATGCCAACTCCATTGGCCCAGGTTTGGCAGGTCCATTTGTCAGTGTCGTGCTCCCCACACTCTATTGATTCCAGCGAGGTTCCCTCCTCTCCAGAACTGCAATCAATCAACTTAGAGTACAGACATAGAGAGGGGACTCCAGTTCAGAGGCTGCTGCCTTCCTTTTCCATGTCCAGCCTTAGACTGAGGTAGTGATGGGGTGACCATTCATCTCCCTTCTCAGTGGTTTACAGCAGGGACCTGTCACCAGTTCTTGTCAAGGTTTCCTGAATTCAGTGCCTTCCAGGGTGATGTTCCAATTGCCTGACCTTATTTTCCCAAGGAAGACTATAGTCAGAAAGCTCAGCACAGGCCAGACATCAAGACCCTCACCTAGAAGACATAGAAAGAATTCTCTGCTGTCCCAGACCTGAAAATGAGATCTCCTAAGGTTACTGCTGGCTAAGTTCTTGCTACGCCATTGTGGGAGCTGCTCAGACTGCTGGGAAATTCTCCGGTTCTTGTTAAGGTAGTGCTTTTGTAATGTAGCTTGTTCACCAGTAAGCAAACTATTGGTTGGGGTTGCTGATATACCAAAGGCAATCTGTTAAACCTCAAGTGGGAACAGACTCTGAAAATGCTCTCAGCTTTCATTGCACCAGGAAAATGATTCAACAAGATTCCATGTGCCTCAGCCTTCGTTGCAGGAAGGGAACCGTTTCTGTTACTCCCCTTGAATCCATGTTCCATCATGAACTAGCTATATTTCAGATATGGTGGATTTTCCAGCCCTTTCATGAATTCGTTTTTGTTCTTATGATTTGTGGGGTATTTTGTCTTTTCTACTTTTTTGTCCTTTGATATACTAATAGGAACACAATCTTTTGAAATTTAAAACATTAGCTATGAATGGAGATACTAATACGAAAACTTATTTAAAATGCCTCCATATACATAATGCATTTTTTTTCTGGAAAAGCTGTTCTTCTGGAATTAGGCTATTATAGCTAAACTTTACATCATTTAACAACTGCAAACTCTGAGAGTCATGAAGGAAAAGACCAACGATTATAAGGGAATGGGTTCCTCAATCCAGTGCTTTATCCTATCTAGCATTTCACTCTGGTGCTCAGAAAAATATTAACAAACATTAGCACTCTGTAACTCAACCCAAAGTCCTCTCAGAGCCCTAACACTCTAAGCAAGATTGAAGATAATATGCTATACACAATAGCAGTTGGAATCCTGATTTGCCAATCATATATTCTGTAGACAATGGCATTGGGTTCCACATGAGGGGAAATTCTGGCCCCAAATCACCTACCATGATTTTTTTTTCTTTTGCCAGCCCATTTCTCTCAAATCAATTACATCATTTGTCTAAGGCAGTTTCTAAATAACACAAAATACTAAGGAGTATCTTGGCAGACAGACAAGCTCTTCAAATACTCCTCCCTTCTAGGCCCAGGCCAGTGACATCTACATCATGTTCTTGGCTTTCTGCTCTGGTGGTGACTCTGAACACATGTCAGAGGGCTGCAGGCTCAATCTGCCCTGGAAATTTAGACTCCAACTACAACATGAGTGTTCCTTAAATAATTGCCCAATCTTTCCAAATTAAAGGATGGATTTTATCTAATCTTGTTTAACTCTGATTAGAAATTTTCTTCAGGGCTTAGAAAAATCAATCAAAATAAGCAGTCTACAAACAGAAGTGGATGAGCCCATCTCCCAAGAGGGCAGAATGAAGAGGTCAGAAGTTTCCTTCCTCTCCCCAAACAAGAATAAACATTGACATAATGATAAAACCCAAACAATTCAGTGCTCTGGAGATGGGCTTAGAGCAAACAACAAATTGAGAAATGTTTGTCCAAGATGAGCCGCTGGGCTGAGGGTCAGAACAGCGAAGAGAATGTGGGCTTGTGTCCAGGAGAGCACCACCTCCCACTCCACTCTACCCCAGCCATTTATCGAGAATTACTGGCTTGGAAAAGCTAATGGCTTACACTCTGAATGTGCCGAAGCAAAACAAGAGGGTATGGAGCCCAATGATTCTGCATCAAAGTGAGCATAAATTAGATCACAACAATGGAAATACACTAACACAAACATCAAAGAAGGAAGGTATACACTTCCTGATTTCAAATCTATTTCAAAGCCCAAGTCCTTAGAACTAATAAGGCAAAGAAATAAAGGTAGATTACACTTCAGTAGAAGAGAAACCCCCAGAAAGGCTCATGTTATATGACTTTCTAAAAAACAAACAAACAAACACAAGACCATGCTCTTCGAGCCAGAGAACCCTTCATACAAGGGGCTGAGAAAACCCACACTCATGCACAAAATGCACCATAGCCCTTATATACAAAAGTATCACAAATAAAATGTAATATGTAAAAAGTAAAAGTAAAACACTTAAAGTAAATAAGTAAATGTGGGGCAATTTTCAGAATATTGATCTTAACAATGGTCTCTTGACTGTGACAGAATAAGCACACACAGGTGACTCACAATCATCTGTAACTTTGACCTCTGCAGGTTCTTTACGTGTATGTTGCAAGTACATACACTCAGGCACACCCACACACATATAATATAAAAATTAAAAACCAAATAAATATCAGGACCGTAAAATTAATGCGTAAAAGCTTAAGAACTTAAGAGTAAAACTGGCTGAATTATTTGCACAAACATTTCTCAAAGAATACACACAAATTATGAACACAGCACATGGAAAGATCTTCGAAATCAAGGACCATTGGGGGTGGGGTCCGTTAGGATCACAATGAAACCTTTCACACCAACTAGGATCAACATCCTAGCTATGGTTGTAAAAGAGGATCATGGCCATCAAAATAGAAAAGATTTAGTTTTAGCAAGGAGGCCGAGAATCTGGGACCCATATGGACCCCGAATACAGGTTTGGAAGATATAGTAAAATGTAAACTTATTATGTGACCACCAGTTCTCCTACACACATCTCCAAAGAACTGGAAATGAAATGAAGCAGATATTTGCATCTGTGGGTCACAATCACCAAGGGCAAAATAGCCTCAAATTCTTACCTTTCTGTTTTGTAGAATAAATTGAAGAAGACTTGTATTAAATATTCTTTAAAGATTTGCTAGATTTCACCCATAAATTTGTTTTTTATTATGTTTTTCTTTGTTCAGAAATTTTCTTTATTAGTGCTTTCTTCTTACTTTTTACTGATCTGTCTACTTTATTGATATTTTTGTGGTTTAACATTGGGAGCTCAGGTGTGTCTAGACATTTATCTTTCAAATATTCTATAAAAACAGCATGATACTGGAACAAAAGGCAGACATATAGACCAGTGGAATAGACAAGAAGATCTAAAAGTTAGCCAAAGCAGCTACAATACTGTTGATTCTTAAAAATTACACAGTGGACAGACTACCTCACACAAGAGTGGCAAGCATCAAGAACTCTGACAATAAATGTTGGAAAGGGAGTGTGGAAAGAGTAACCTTTATTTATTGTTTATGGCAGTGTATACAAGTACAGCCATTATGGAGGTCCCTTAAAAATAAAAAAAAAAAGAGAGAAATACTATATGGTCCAACTATACCACATCTGGGCATAAATCCAAAGATTCCATGACCTACAACAGAAAGAGTTGGGTACCTGTTGGAGTATGGTCTGGTGCTTTGTATTTGTTAATTGCATGTCCCCTGAGATTCTTAGTCTTTACAAGAAAATTGTCATATTTTCCCAAGTGTTGCTGTTTAACCTTGACTAAGAAATTATTCCGGATTGGCTGATTAAAAGGCCTAAATCTGGGCAGGGAGGTAGGCATAGTCAAAGATTGAGGGCTTTGTGGGAGGAGAATGACTGAAAGCAGAGAGATGAGGAAGACAGGAGGAAGGAGGAAGATCCCATGGGCTAAGTGAAGAGATAACCAAGTGGCCTGAGAGGAAAGACTCCAATAATGGTGTGGATGGAGGAAGTGACCCAGATAAATAACGCTAACAAGTATTTGGGATTATGAATGGGAGAGAGCCAGATAGGAGTGGTTAAAGAATATGGCATGGAATGGAGCTGGAAGGTATGAGACAGCATAGGTGGAATATCTGTTCAGCCCAAGGTAAATAAGGCAAACTGGCGTGTATGTGTGTGTGTGTGTGTGTGTGTGTGTGTGTGTTTTATTTGATTGTGATAGCAAGTTAGATAATACTGCCATATTAATTATAGGGCATAATAATTATTAATAAACATATTTAGCCCATTATCATTACTTGACAACAACAGGCACCCATGCTTCTCATTAATATAGTTATAATAGCAAAGAAGTAGAACCATAGCTATCCATAGAAAAAGATAATTAAAATATGGTACATATACACAATGGAATTTTCCTCAACTGTGAGGAAAAATAAAATAATAAAGCTTTTAGAAAAATGGGTAGATGTAAAGAGCATAACATTAAGTGACCCAAACTGAGGAAGACAAGACAAAACAGAACAAAAATAACAGCAAAACACATGCTCTCTCATCTATGTGAGTCACAGCCTGTGATATACCATGCATTATATGTAAACAGATATAAGTGTGCGCAAAGTCTAAAACGTTAGAAAGGAGACTAAGAGAGGGTAATATCAGGTGATGCAGAAGAATGAGGAGGGAAATGTGCTAAAGGAAATATGGGACATGAAGAGGAAGAATGTCTGGTGGTGAAGGTACAAAGAGGAGACATAGTCAATGGAGGTAAAGGAGACTGGGGAAAGAAGAATCATAAAGCATACTTTGTTTAAATATGGCATAATTATAACTAAAATATTATATATTACATATATATTTCTCACACATATGAGAAAAAGTTTTAACATGTGACATATTAAAAACTATATATCCATATGTAAAAATCTGAATTATGTTCTTATATATTACTCTGTAGAAAGAGAAAGTAAAGATAGATCAAATGCCTTGTTGTAAGACCTGGAACACTGAAACTCAGAGGAAATAGAGGAAACAAACAAAAATACAATACAGACACAGAAAGTAACTTTCTGATGGGACTCCATTTGTTCCAGATATAGGAGGAAGTATTGGTACATAAGATTGCATCAAATTAAACATATTCCACCCTGTAAAATAAGCAGTTGACAGAGTGAAGAGAATACATGAAGAGTGGAATAAAAATCCTTGCCAAATAATTATCCATATGGATATATATTTCTAATTTTTTTATTAATTACACTTTATTCACCTTTTATACCCCTGTACTTCCCTCCCTCCTCCCGTCACAATCCCTCCCTTCCTCCCCTTTCTGCACCCAAGTCCACTGATAGGGGAGGTCTTCCTTTCCTTCCTTCTGATCCTAGTCTATCAGATCTCATCAGGAGTGGTTGAATTCTCTTCCTCTGTGGCCTGGTGAGGCTGCTCCCCCCTCAGGGGGGAGGTGATTAAAGAGCAGGCCAATCAGTTCATGTCAGAGACAGTCCCTGTTCCCATTACTATGGAACCCACTTGGACCCTGAACTGCCATGGGGCATATCAGTGCAGGGGTCCTAGGCCATCTCCATGCCTGGTACTTGGTTGGACCATCAGTCTCAGTGTCTATAACCAAGCTAGAGTCATTTGAGAATAGGGAACCTCGATTGGGAAAATGGCTCCACATATTGGCCTCTAGGGCATTTTGTTGATTAATAATGGACGTGAGAAGGACCCTTCCAGTGTGGTTAGTGCCATCCCTGGGCAGATGGTTGCAGGCTTTATAAGAAAACAGACTGAGAAAGCTGCTAGGAGCAAGCTAGTAAGTAGTGTTCCACCATGGCCTCTCTATCTGCTGCTGCCTCTGGGTTCCTGCCATGCTGGACTTTCTACTCTGAATTATTCAATGATAGACTTGTATGTGGGACCATAAGCTGAGATCAACCCTTTCAAATGTTGCTTTTTTGTGTGATGTTTTATCACCACAGTAGAATCCATTCTTAAGACATTCATACGATAGTGGATTAATAATTAGACTATACTAAAAGTAGGAAGCATTAAACTTCAAAGGCATAATTAATTCAGTCAATAAGTGGACAATTGAAATAACTAGATATTTCAAAGTTAAATGTGAACGATAAACACCTGAAAACAAGGCAAATTACCATAGTGTTGTTGTTAATTTAAAGGTAAGGTCTAATAATGTCAGTATTGTCTGACCCCCTATCACAATCAGTAGAGACACAGACATCTGATATATTTTAGATTTGCCTATTTCATCTTGGGCTGGGCACATAATTCCACCTATGCTATCTCATTATTTCCCAGCCCCATCCCATGCTTTCCGCTGTAACCATTCCTATCTGGGCTACCTCTTATCCATAATTCTATAAATACTTGCTTATTCTCTTATCTGGGTCCCTTTCTTATTTTCTTCCATTTACTTTGATCTGGCCATGTGCTCTTTTCCTTGTTTATCCATCCTGGCTCCCTACTTCTTTTTGACTTTGTCATCTGTCTGCTTCTTCTTCCCATGATCCTTCTGTCCTCAACGCCCTTGACCCTTAGCCACCACCTACCTTCTTTTGGCTCTTCCCAGGTAAAGACTTTTATTATTAACCAATAAGGAATAATGTCTTAGGGGAGGTTTACACAACAGAAACAGGTGTATCTGGGAAGTTACAGATCTTGGGGGCTAGTAATTAGCATCAAAATACATAGCACCAGACCAACTCCTAACACCATAGGCACTAGCCAGACACAGAGAAATCACATTAAGATCTTATCTCACTCCAGTCTAAATGGCTAACATTATGATAACCAATGAGGGCTAGAAAGGTGGCTAAGTGGCTAAGAGTGCTGACTGCTCTTGCAAAGGTCGAGGTTCATTTCCCAACAACCACACAATTGTCTGTAACTACAGTTCCAGGTGACTCAATGCTTTCTTCTGAACTCTGAAGACACTAGGCATAATAACATGCAGAAGGCAAATACTCATACATATAAAAATTAAAATAAATCTTAAAAAAAAAGAAAAGAAGAAAACAAATAGCACCAGATACTGGTACAGGTGGGTGGAGAAAGGTATTCTAAGTCATGGTTGATAGAATGGAACACTGATGCAACCCTATGAATATAAATAAGAAGTTGCCTCAAAAAGTTAAAAATAGAACTTCTATGTAAAATAGCCACCCCTTGTGAATATATAGCCAGAAAAATTAAATCAATTCATAATAAGCAATTTATAAACTCTGCCTAGGTGAGTTTCAATTCAGAAATAGATTAAGAAGATATGATATACTATATAGAATTTTCCTAAGCCATAAATAAAATTGAAACTATTTGCTTTTAGAAAAATAAACTAGAGATTTTTATGTGAAGTGAACTATGCTAGAGTCATAATGACAAATATGGAATGCTTTCTCTCACACGCAGAAAACAGAAAAATAGGATATGAAACTCAATAGTTAAAAATAATTGGAATGCAGAGGTTGAGCAGAATAAAAGAAAGATAACCAGAGTGACATGGGTACATGAGCAAACAGGACACTGGAACCTCTCAGATGCAAGTAATACACACTTGTTAAAACTAATTTAGGAAGGGGGAGGAGGAAGAGGAAGAAGATAGCAAAAAGTCCCAAAGGAAGCAATCATTGAATAAGCACAAATGGAGTCTTGGACAAAAAGAACAGAAAAGAAAACATTCAAAACAACACTGTCTATATCCTCAGTGCTATCAAAAGTAACACAGGAAAATGCCATAAACTTAACAAACTCAAAGCTGGATAAACAGGAAGATCCACCCATAGATACTTAGCCGTCAGCTTCAGAGACAGAAAGAGAGCAGCATGGAGGGTGGCCAGAGCAACAGAAGAGCAACACCCTATATCACATATCCATGCTATACCTTGTGTCTTAAATGTTCTGCAAGTTCAGACTCATTCCCATACCGTTGGGATGTGGCAGAAACTTTAAGTAGGGTAAGACTGGAGAAGGTGGTTATTGGGGGAATGCCTTCTTTTCCTTCCACTTCTTCTCCACCCCCTTTCTACTCCTTTTCTCACTGCCATTAGGAGAGTAGCTTTGCTTTATGACCTACTGTCCCTCCTGCCATGAGCCCTGGCTTTAAATGATGAGGTCAAGCAAGTATGGACAGGTATCTCTTAAGCTGTAGTCCAGAATTAATCTCTGCTCGTTTAAGTTGGTTTCACCTGTTGTTATTTTGCCACACTAACAGAAAGCTTCTTGGCATAAGATACTATTCCTAAGAGATTCTCATAAAATCTGCACAACCTTGTGTGAGTCTCAGTACTAGCTAGTTGGTGTTTAAGTCTCAGGAGCTGGTGTAAGCCTGGGCGCTGTTGTTAAGGACAGTTCTTCCATGGCTGGTGTAGCCACATGAGGTGCCACTCTTTGTACCCTAGTCCTCAGTTATAGTGATGGTGGCACTTGTTTATACATGGCCTTTCTATGTGGACCTCCCTTTATTCAGATCAGCTCTGGAACTGTCTCCTGCCTGACTTCACCCTTTCTGGGTCGACATCTCGACTCTGAGGTCTCATCCCGTTGATCAAGACCATGATGAAGAGCTACAGATTTGTCATCTCACTGCATGTTTCCCTCCCTAGAGAATGGCAACCACACTCAGAGTTTTCAATGTCTATATCTTGCAGTGAGGTTGACTCTGCTTTTTCCTCTTACACAGTCTCTTTGGGGTTTATCTCTGTTTTGTAGAGACAGATTAAGAGTGTGTTCACATGCTGGAATCACCAGCAATTCAACTTGCCTGCACTTTGATTTCAGCTAGGGAGATTCACGACTCTGACTTCTGCTCTTCAGACTTGCAGAATTTGATGCTGTTTTGGCCATCAAATATCTGGCATGTTGCATCAGCAATAGGAACTAGTTGCAAACATTAATCTTTATCAACGCAACATAGAAATAATTTTCTGAAATGTGTCTCTTGGCCTTCAAACTTATTTATATTAACTACTGCCTGTAACATTTTTAAGTAGAATGTCTACTTCTTTCGAAAGTCGTATCTGACAAATTCTCTTTTAAATGGATTCTACAATTCTAAAAGGCAAATATAAACAGTCTAGGGAAAAGCAAGGGATGGTGGGTAATGGGGTAAAGAGAATAGAATAAGAATGGTAGAACAAGAAATGGACAACGACACAGTGAAATCCATTAGTCTGTATTATTAACGTATGTTAGTAATTATAATAACCAAAAAATTGGCCAAAAAATTGGGTTCTCAAAAAATTTTAAAGACTTTAAAATCCCAGGTAAAACACTATTATTTTGTTTATAGTCCACCCTTTTCAATTTTAAATGTTATCTTTATTTGAAAATAAAGGTTTGTTCAATGTTTCTGTGTTCAAGTACCTCAGCCAGGGTGGGATGACATATGCACAGGTGAGGCTTTCTTATACTTAGTTCAAATATATGGGTGTGATGCACACACTGTAAACTACAATGCCTATTGTTCCAGATACAAAAGCTGTTTCTTTCTTTGCAACTGAAGATATGTTTCTGGCCTTCAGCCTAATGAGATATTGGAGAAATGTCGGGAACTGTAAATAAAAGAAATATACCTCTACTATAAAAAGAATGCTTCAGCAATACAGAAAATCTTGCTGTCGCCATTCCTGAGAGACAAAGCACAATACTCCAAAATAGATTACAGAACTCTCTTCTGATAAGAATAGCAGTTATTCCTGAATCAATATTAAAAAAGCAATTATTGTTACCATCCATGTGAATATAAAATGAGGTACAAAGGAGTCAAGTGCCTATATTTTCGTTAGTATTAAAATATCATGTATGTTCTTGTGTTTATTATTTTGATATTCTAAAATGGGCAGGAAGAACATTTCTGGACAGTAGTCTAACCACATACTATAGTAAGTACTGTGTTTCCACATTACTCTAAAATTCTTGGAGGAGGAATTTTGTCTGCTGAACCATTGCCCTGTAAATTTACATAATTTCACCACTGAGTATTAAATAGATGATCAGTACACAATAAACCTGTGATGAAAAGCATCCTTTGTGGGAAAATGCACATTGACAACTCCTGTGCATGATTAGTTGTGCATCCATTCAGTTGGTACCCTTCTATTCCAGCGCCATATGTCAGAGGGTGTAGAGACCCCAGGGAAGAAGATTATGACTAGCAGAAGGTTAGGTGCTGTGTGAAGCTGAATCCCAGCCCTTGGGCATAGACGCAGGGAGATTGATGGAGATTTGAGGCAAGCCTAGGCTACATAGGACTTTCCAGGAAAGCTAGCTGTAAATAATAAGACCTTGACTCTAAAAGTGACCAATCCTTTAAAAGGAAAAAAAAACAAAGAAAAGAAAAGGGAAATAAATTCACCCCTAATGAGAAAAGGAACCCTCTGCCTGGATGCCTATTTGAATCATAGAAGAGCTTGTGATTTAAGTAAAACCTTTAAATGGTACATTAAATTATTTCTACGCACTGAGTAAATATTTTTTGGAGATCTAGAATTAGGGTTTATGTGATCATGCTTTCAAATAAATCTTCCCAGGGGAAGTAGTTTTACAAACAGGGCCAAGGAGCTGTGATTAATAGCCACCTTGACACTGGGCCTGGGTTCCCTGGCCATAGATATAGACAGACTGGATTCAGCAACTGTTGTGACAATCTGTGTGCTCAAGACTTTGAGTACAGCCTGTTTCTCTCTGAGCCCTGGTCCCATGTTCCCCCTCAATCCCTGATGAGCTTTAAGGGATAGAGTACTACTCCAATGAGCCTGTACAAGCTCTGCTGGCCCAGAGGGAGACATGAAGACATGCTTCCTCACCTTGGGGTTCCCTAGAAACATTTCAATGAAAATTGTACAGAAGAGTATTTGGGGTTATCATTTTGTAGGATCTTATTAAAAAGAACAATTTCAGAACATTGCCTAGGGTTTGTTCAGAAGTAACAGCGTTTTAACATTGAGGTATCTTCACTCAGAAAGTAATAGTAATACAACACAAGCGTGAAGTACATGCCAGGGCTGGACAGTAGAGAAACCTGGAAAACAAAAAAGAAAAACAGTGGACCAAACACTTAAATGGAGTCAGCAGTAAAATTACACACTGTATGTAGTAAGGTCTAGTGTTGTGTACATACTAGAGATGACAGCTCAGCTACTCAACTATTCTACATGTTTTAACTGTTGATGAGCGAATGGGAAGACCCAATGAAAAAACCAACTTTGAGGAGATAGCAATGTTAATTATCAGCTCTGATCAGTGCATGCTACTGCATGCTACTGATGGGGTATGGGTTATAACTCATTGGTTTAGTGATTGAATTGTAGATGCAAAATCTTGGAGTCTTATTCAGGGTCCTCCTTCTAGCTTAGCTTCTTTAGGGGTACAGATTTTAGAATGATAGTATATGTCTAATATCCATTTATAAGTGAGTACATACCATGTGTGACTTTCTGTTTCTGGGATACCTCACTCAGGATGATCTTTTCTAGTTCCCACCATTTGCTTGCAAATTTCATGATTTCCTTGTTTTTAACTGCTGAGCAGTATTCCATTGTGTAAGTGTACCACACTTTCTGTATCCATTCCTCAGTTGAGGGACATCTGGGTTGTTTCCAAGTTCAGGCTATTACAAATAAAGCTGCTATGAATATGGTTGAGCAAATGTACTTGTTGTGTACTTGAGCATATTTTGGATATATGCCTAAGAGTAGTGTAGCTGGATCTTGAGAAGCACTATTCCTAATTGTCTGAGAAAGTGCTAGATTGATTTCCAAAGTGGTTGTACAAGTTTACTTTCCCACCAGTAGTGGAGGAGGGTTCCCCTTTCTTCACAAGCTCTCTAACATGGGTTGTCACTTGAGTTTTTAAAAACATTTTTATTTTATATTAATCACAGGTTATGTACTTTGTATCCCAGCTGTAGCTCCTTCCTGCATTCCCTCCCTATCCCCCATTCCTCCCTCATCTCCTCCCTGCTCCTTTCCAAGTCCACTGATAGGGGAGGACCTCCTCCCCTTCCATCTAACTTTAGCTTATCAGGTCTCTTCAGGACTGGCTGCAATGTCCTCTTCTGTGGCCTAGCAAGGCTGCTCCTCCCTCAGGGGGCAAGGGGCTTGAAGAGCCAGCCATTGTGTTCATGTCCGAAATAGTCCCTGTTCCCCTTACTAATGTACGCACTTGGATATTGAGCTACCATTTGCTACATTCAAGCAGGGGTTCTAGATTATATCCATATATGGTCCTTGGTTGGAGAAACAGTCTCATAAAAGACCCCTGTGTCCTGATATATTTGGTCCTTGTGGAGCTCCGGTCCTCTACAGGTCATACTAACTCCCCCTTCTTTCATATGATTCCCTGCACTCTACCAAAGGGTTGGCTATGTGTCTTAATATTTGCTTTTATACACTGCTAGGTAGAGTCTTTGAGCATGCCACATGGTTGTATGCTCAATCTTAGGGGCATTCGTGCTTATAAAACTTCCCTCTAATTCCAAAGCAAAATCTGTTCCAGTTTTCAAAGCAAGCAAGTAGACACATGTGCATGCAGGTACATGTGCATACACACACACACACACACACAAATGCACCACAAGCATGCATGCACGCATGTACACTCCAGTAGCAGAAGAGCTTGAGTTACTATTGCCCTACCTGTGTTGGAACCCTGCTAAATCAGTTAAATATATATGGCCATCAACATTTCTGTGTCCTTTCATTTGGAACCACAAACAAAGAAGCAGGACAATGGGACTCGGTTGACAACATATTGCTGAGTGAGAACTGAGCCTTGGGCCTGAGTCAGGGGATAAACACAGATAGAAAATATTTGAAATTAAATCACCTTATTGTGTTTAGTCTTAAAATCCAGATTGTAACTGGCGGGGAGGGGGTGGTTCCTGACTTTTCTGAGGGTGAAGAACACTGATGCTGTTGAGCAATTATTCCCCATTGCTTTTCCCACTCCCTTTGCACTCATGGGTGGCCAACGGCCAGATAGTAGGTGAGGAGATGAACATGGCAATCTGCTGGAGATGGAAGTGGAGATGGGAAGCTATCTTGACACCTTGGCTTTCTTGGGCATAGGATATTATGAGATGACTTCCTTGGGTCATGCTGGAACTTTCCATCTTCCTTGACCAGTGGGAGATAATCTTACCCATGAAGCCAACTGAACTGAGTTTTTGTCTGCTTTATACAGTACATGGACCTTTCTGAATACCAGTGATTTCTAGAGAAGACAGTGACATCTCAAGAAAACCTGGAGAGGCTGATGCTAGGCTACTTTGGAGATACAAATCACTCAGGGCCTATGTTTTTATAAGAATAAATGAGCCCTAAAGCTACAAAAGGGAGCTGCTGAATAGATGGAATTGAAATAATAATGGAAACACAACCTTCATTTCACTAACTAGCTAAGGAGGCACTGTTAGGGTCATCATAAAAGGACTGGTCGAGGGGTCCTTAATACCGTAGCCACCCACTCGGTCTCCAAACGTGTTTAGTTATTATTTCTCCCTGGTCACAGGATGGATTTCTCAATGTAAATACAGAAAGCTGTGTTTAGCTCATGTTGTACCTGTTTGCACAACCAACACTCCAGTTGGGCTCTGGTTTCCAGGAGGCTTGTCCCTGTGTCACTTACCTGGGGCTCTATGAACTTTGCCTGAGCTTAGACATTGGGTGGCTGCTCTATAAATGCCCATTAAACACACTGATTTTACGTCTTTGAGGGTTACAAAGGGTGCCTGCTGCAGAAAGCTAATCAGTGTGAGTTATGTCTCGTCAGGAAAATCTTCTAGGACAGATTTATCAACATCCCACAGAGTGCAGACTTTGAAAGTGGATTAGTTCTTTACAACCTCGACTGGCCCAATTTCTGCTCCTAGTGATTGAAATGGATTGGTTAATGTTTACTTCTCTTTCAGAATTTTCTTTCTATTACTGCCCCTTACTTCTAAAATGCACAGCATGTAAAGCAGAAATTAATGCAGCTCAGCTTGGCTTTGTAAAGTTGCTGAAAAATTCTGGTTGCAACTGAACAGAAAAACATGGGACATTACAGAAATTGAAGGACTACAGTGGCCCCAGGCTCTTCAAGTGGTACAGAACTCACTAACATGAACTGTAACACTCTCAAAATCTCACTTGGTTCAGCTTGTTCATAAACTCAAAAACAAAAAGCAATATTAGATTTTGAGTCACAGTCATCTGTTTTCCTTTACTGGGAATGAATGTGTCTGAGGGTGGTACAGATGTCTAACAACTAACATAGGTGTTTATTTTTATTTGAGTTAGCATATGTGTTCAGTGTCACGGGGAGGTAATGATGCACAGTTTAACCTGTAAAACTTTTACAGAGGGGGATTTGTGACTGTCTCACCTTAGATTTCCACAGCAGAGAGAATCATGGTTTACTTCTTCTTACATATTGTTTTGTGTGTGATCATATTCCCTGTGTGTGTGTGTACTAATGTGTATACACATGCATGTACATACATTTGTATGCATGTGCGTTCCAGAAGGTAACCTCAGCTTTCATTCCTCAGGTGCTGTCAACCTTATTTATTTGTTTATTTATTTTTATTTTTTCTCACTTACTACACCCCAGTCAAAGTTTTCCCGCCTCCTCTCTTCCCAGCCTCCTACCTCACCCCTATTCATGCCTCTTCCACTTCCCTTCAGAAAAGGGCAGCCCTCTTCAGATATCACTTCAAACATGGCATATAAAATTATAATAGGACTAGGCATTTCCCTCATATTAAGGTTGGATGAGGCAACCCAGTAGGAGAGAAAGAGTGCTAAGTCTAACAGGTGAAAGTATCAAAGACATCCCTCGCTCCCACTCTTAAGAGTCCCACAAGAAGACCAAGCTGCACAACCATAAAACATATGCAGAGAGCCTAGGTCAAACCCATACAGGTTCCCTGATTGTGAGGTCAGTTTCTGTGAGCCCCTATAAGCCCAGGTTAGTAGATTCTGTGGGTTTTCATTTCTTGACCACTCTGTCTCTTACAATCCTTCCTTTCCCTCTTCCACAGGATTCCCTGAGCTCTGCCTAATATTTGACTATGGGTCTCTGCATCTGTTTCTGTTGTTTGCTGGGGAGAGCCTCGCTGATTATGATTATGCTAGGCTCCTGTCTGAAAGTATGTTAGAATATCATTAGGAATCATTTCTTTGTTGAGAGGCTATCTTGTTTCTGTATGGAAGCATCACATGTCAATAAAAAGCTAGTGGCCTATAGCTCAGGTAGAAAATAGGACATGGGATATCTGGTAGGGAGAAAAGATTCTGGGATAGGGAACGTTACAAGAGATTTGGCCAGCAAAATTGAAGGAAGATGAATGCCAGGTCCCTAAGCGGATGTAGCCAGCTATGTAGCAAAATGTAGATTAGTAAAATGGGTTGTTTTAAGTTGTAAGCTAGTCAGAGAAGAGCCTAGCTCTATGGCCTAGGTATTCGAAAATAATACCTTGAGTCTCACAAGTCTTTATTATGGGAGTTTGGGGCCAAGGAGGAAAACTGCGCCTACAACATTCCTTTTTGTTCTTTGTTGCTGGCATGTTTGGTTCTATCCTAGGTCTCTGGGCTATCCAGCTTTCTGGGTCCCAGCATTCCAGGCAATGTCAGGCATGGGTTCTCTCTTGTAGCATGGGCCTCAAGTTGAAACAGTGATTGGTTGGCTACTCCCACAAGTTTTGACGCACTTTTACCCCAACACATCTTGCAGGTAGGACAAATTGTAGGTCAACGTTTTTTTGGTTGGGTTGGTATCCCAGTTTCTCCACTGGAAGTCTTGCCTGGTTAGAAAAGATAGCTGGTTCAGGTTCTATATACCCCATTGCTAGGAATCTTAGCTAAGGTCACCCTCATAGATTCCTGGAAGTTCCTTACACTGACACCTAAATCTTATTTATTTTGATACAAAGTCTGTGGTCATCTGAATGAGAATGACCCTTATAGGCTTGTGTGTTTGAATATTTAGTCCCCTGTCAGTGTAACTGTTTGAGAAGAATTAGGAGGTGTGGCTTTGTTGGATGATGTGTGACACTGTGGGCAGGTATTGAGGTTTCAAAAATTTCCAGTTCTCTGTCTCTGTCTCTGTCTCTGTGTCTCTGTGTCTCTGTGTCTCTCTCTTCCTCATGGCTGTGGATCAAGATGGAGGCTCTTGGTTGTTCCTTTGTTCTACCATATGGCCTCTAGTACTCTGAAATCATAGACCAGTTAAAAACCCTCCCTTTAGAAGTTGCCTTCATCACAGTGTTTTGTTACATCAACAGAAAAGTAATCACAGGGTCTTTCACTGGCCTAGAACTTCTCAAGTAGACTATCTCGTGTAGGTCAGTAAGCCCCAAATATCCTCCTGTCTCTCTCTCCTCGGCATTGAGATTACATGTACAGGTCACCATGCCAAGGTTTGGGGGAAAAAGTTTATACCCTTGCAAGTGAGCACTTCACCTGCGTGACCTTCCCAGACTCAAGCCAACTAGAGACTCCAATCTATCTTCTTCTTCTCTGGTTTGGCAGATCACAAAAGATGTTAAAATCCCCACTACGCTATTGACTTTTCCCAAGTCAATGCCAAGCATGGCTAGGCTTCTCTTCCCTTACATTCTTCCTTTAATACATCTCCTTGAAGGCTGAGAAACCCACAGCCAAACTAATCTGCCTGCTGTCTACTTCCTAGTTTTGCTATAACTGTATCAAACAATCAAGTTTAAAATGAAGTGAAACATGAATTCACAGCTCTGGAGAATCTGGGGTCGCAGAGCCAGTCTGGCCAGGGCCTGATTGGTCCAGCATCCCCCACAGAGGGCTGGATACTCTCCTGGGGGTTCTCCAGCTGTACTGGATGGATGTGCTTCACATGGTGATGGGCAGGTCAGGAGAAGGTCTGTGGCTTGTCTTCAGGTGCTGTCCTCCTCACTGTGAGCTCACATGTGTCTATAAGGGAAGAGAACCTCAGTGTCCCCCTCTGGAGGTCACTGATCCCACTCCGTGTCCCTGCTGAGGATCTCATTTGAGCCTCAGTACCTTCCACAAGCTTATATCTAAATACTCCTTCACCTAGAACATTTTAGCATCCCTGCTATTGATCTAGACTCCATCACGTTGTCTAGCATGGGCTTGGTCCTTCAGTCTATCCAGGAATGACACACCCACTATAAGGAAATGCTTAGATATAGAAGATGGAGTTGGGCCATAAGAGGAATCTTCAAACCTCATTGGGATAGGAATATTTCCAATGAACATGGAAAACCTACATAAATTGACATTACTGACAAAAGGACATAGCTTTGTAGCTAAAACAAGATACTCTCATGATCATGTTTACATCATGGAAGAGTACAGTTCAAAAGATGGGCTCCCATGTCTCAGAGTTAGAAGGGAGAAGTGCAGGTTCAGAACTCTGCCAGGTGTCTAGGCTCCTTATTTGAGAATGTAAAGTACAATGCACTTAGAATTAATCATATGATATAATGAGTGGGGAGCATGTAATGAAATTAACATACAAGAAACTGAAAAGGAATTGTCTGCGGCAATAATTGGCAAAGGTTCCTTCAGATTACATTTTAAACATGCGAATGATAAATGATGCAGTGGGTGGCAGATATTCACGTAGAGATGAGTGAAGTTTGATATGTGATGATTAAGCTGATAGCTGATAGATGACAGACAGGTGAGTAAACATTTGTATATAGCATACCATACTCCCGTTTAACACTCCTTCTCACATATTTTCCTCACAGCTGTGGGAAAGAGGGCATATTTTCAAATTAATGAGTAGTGCTGCTGTGAGACTTTGCCACAGACACCACCCAGACCCATAGTGTGCCCCACCCAATCCCACCTTTTATTTGTTTCTCCCTCTCCTTCTTCACCCACTTACTTGAACACAACAATGCAATCCCTCTGTTTCTACTTATTTTACAAAATATAGAATCAGAATGATTTTAGTCACTTTATCATACAGGATCACATGACCCATGTTCTGTGTCAGTCCTGTACATACAGGACCAAATGATTGACATGTGCATACTGGAATGTGGCCAGGTTATTACAGACTGTAGTGCACATCTTTACCAGGTGATTCTGGGCAGGAAGGCTGACTACAGCTACACACTAGAGTCCTTCACAGCCATCAGAGGTCAGAGAGAAGACATCCAGTATCTCCTGTGTACATCCACAAGTGAGGGCTGATAGCAAGGGTACTCCAGGTCTCAAAACCAGTCTCACACACATGAACTCTCAGTGCCCAGAGTGAGGAGGGATGCTGTTCTTCAGCCCAGTGACATACTAAGCTTAGACACTTCTCTTATCTGCATGTTCTGAACAAACACCATCTCTTGAAATAATCACAACAGAGAAAGTAATGCTGAAGTCCCCATGGAGGGGTATGGAAACAAACGTCTTCTCCAAAGGATCACAAAATTTCCACTTAGCCAAAGCTTTGTCCTCACTGGAAAGCTTCACCATGGATGTCATCTTTTCCTTCAAACCATCAAAATGTTCCTGGAGACAGGCATGTCCTCTGAGGTGGCTGTATGCACAGGGGAATTGTGTTCTCCGTATACACATTGAGTCACTGTGCTAGGGAGGGTGCAAGCTTCTTAGCTACCATGAGCATCTCTGTCCTTAGAGGGTTGTACAGCATCTGCACAACTATATGTGGACGTAGCTAGGCCTGGGTTTGGAGTGAAAAGACCACTTTAAGGGTCTCTCTCCATCTGTGTCCATTGCAGATGTTAAGTCTCCTAAAGCACATGTAACAGCCTGGGAAGTGAAAAAAAAAAGAACTTTGTGAGGTATAGGCTCTAAGGCACGTGCTCTAAGGTCCTAGCTGGCCAGTGGGAAAGCAAGTGCTGGGTGAAATGAATGGTAGGTCTGGCTGGGCTGGGTGGGTGTATTAGTCAGGGTTCTCTAGAGTAACAGAACTTATAGAATTATATATATATACATATTTTATGAATAATTATATTAAAATTTTATAAAAAATAAATTTTGTAATTTTTTACTTTTTAATTTTATAAAATTAAATTCTAAGAAGCCCCTTTCTATATATAATTTGTATATTATATAATATATTACATATATAAATATAAATGTATAAATTTATATACATTTATTAAATTAAATATATGTTATAATATAATATTTATATTATATATAAATTGTATATGAAGGGGATTTTTTAGAATGACTTATATGCTACAGTCCAGTTAATCTAACAATGTCTGGCCATGAATAGAAAGGCCAAGAATCCAGTGGTTATTTAGTCCGTAAGACTAGATGTCTTATCTGGACTTCAGTATATGCTGGAATCCCAAAGAAGTAGACTCTAATGCCAGTGAGGGAAGGGACTTGCCAGACAGATAAGAGCAAGCATGCAAAGAGAAAAAACTGTCTTTGTCCATGTCTCTGTGTAGGCTTCCAGCAGTGGGCATGGCCCAGGTCAGGCATAGGTTTTCCAAGTTCACAAGATCTAGATTAAAGGTGTTGACCTTCCAACCTCAAAGATCAGAATTAGAAGTGGATCTTCTTACTTCAAAGTAAATAAAAATCCATCCATTTTGGAGTTTTAGTTCCAGGCATAGTCAGGTTGACAGCCAAGACTAACCATCACAGTTAGTATGTGGCATAAGATCAGCGAGACATGCTATGTGTGGGCCATGTGTGTTATCAGACTGTACTCCTCTCTGAGAACCTTGGCTTCAGATAGTCTATAGTCTCACTGTTACAGGTGCGCCCAGGACTCTGTTGTCAGTCTGAAGTGCTTTGAAAAAGCACATAGCAATAAGGAGCACAGAGACAACAAGGTACTTGGTTCAAGTTCAACAGCTGTCAGAAGACCTACCTTGTACAGAGAATACTTCCCAGAAAGAACTTCCCAGAAGTAAAAGGCATTTGATATTTCATAGGCAACTTCCAAAGATGCACTGGTAAAAATTTCAGTTACACAGCAGGGCCTTACCTGCGGAGATGCAGGCACTGGAGTTGCTGTACGCCAACCTCAGCTATCAGATGCCCCAGAGGGCACACCGTGACAATATTAAGAGATATGCACTCAAATAGTAACAAAACATGTTTCTCTTAGGATTGTTAATTTGCAGTTACAACCAGCTAAAGGGGGGAAGTGTTTACAAATGGAGTAACGAAGACATTCAGATTGAAAAAATATATATATTTGCCAAAGAAGAGAACCAGATATTAGCAGTGTGACATATGTGGTAAAAAAAAAAAATAAGGATTTCATAGCTAAAGAAACCTGCCTTTAACTGAGGCTACCCATAAGCCCAGGCATGTACCTGTGGGTAAGCAAGCTCTTGTTGAATTCTTGCTTCTTTACCTGTCATATTAGAATAGCAAAAGCCCACCTTGCTGTGATTATTGAGTGTCATTAACGATCTCTACAAGCCATTAGTCTCCAGTGAGGCCACCCAGTCATTGCAGCCACGGACAATTGAAGGCCCTGAGAGCCATGGAGTTGATGGATAATAACCATCCATGCTGTATCACTGAGAAGCTGGTGTGAGGCTATTTTTCACTATTGGTTATTATCGTTTTGACTCTCAGGGAAATTACCACACCCTGCTACTTACCTGGTAGGCATTCAGTGATGCTAACAATGAGGGCCCAGAGGCATCCTGATCCCTCAGCCTGTGAGCCAGGAAAACAAGCTTCTCCCTGTGTTTACATGGCTGCCAGTGGGGATGGCTATTTGCTGAGTTTTCTTCTAGAGTAGTATTTGATGCACTGTTATAGGCATCTATAAGCATCTGACCTGCTACCTCTCGGGGTTGTAAAAGTTCACAAAAGAGAATTCCCAACTGAAGAGGCAAAAACCAGAACCATTCCTTTAGGCCCATCGCACTCACCTCTTTCACAGGAGTGCTGGGGGAGCGAATTCAGCTCCTCAGGCTTGGATGGCAAGCAGTTAAGATAACCATCCGAGCCATCACCCCTGCCTCATGTGCCAATCTCTGATGGTGATCATGACATAAACATTAAAAAAAAAAAGGATTACTAAGAACACTTCTAACGCCTTCTTTCCCTGTACAGAGACTTCCTTATGCATGGTTAAAGCTAAAATAAATTCACACAGAAATAGAAATCTAAAATTAAATATTTAATTAGAACTCTGATTTGCTTTAAAGATAGGTGGCATTACACAGGTTATGTTACACTCTCTTTATAATTTTTTTTTGACAAAAAAGATACTGTTTATTTTAACAGGCCGCTTTAATATGCTAATACATGTCTCGAATAGGATTGGAACCGGAAACCAGCTAGAGAGGGTAATGTTACATCATCGGGAAAATTACAGTTTTGTATTGTAAAAACATTTATTTTTTTTAACAATTTACCTACATTAATCAAAAAATTACAGCATATTTAATAATTTTACAAATTCTTCATAAAAAATATATCTCTGTACAAAAAGGTCTTCCGCACCTACATTGTGACAGCAGCGTGTGGAGGGGACGGGAGGGCGGGGCGGTGACAATGGGTGGTTTTCCTGATCATAATGCCAGCTTTCTTTTTCCCCCCTTTTTTTAATAATAGCTTTTGTTGTTGTTTTGTCGTTGTTGTTTACAAAATATTTTACAGAAGAAAAAAATTATTGCAGCTAGCCTGAAGGCAAGATGGGCAAAGACAAGCAACAGTTGAACAGCTTCGAAGCATATAACCTGTCACACACAGAGTGTCTCCTCACTGTGCTCTGGGCGCTTCAGGGAAAAGTCTGTCAGACCTCACTGAGAAAGGTGTTCCTGACTGCCCTGCTGGGTCTTCAATGCCTCTGAGACCTGGTGAAACACCGCGCGCACACACATGAACAAGAGCGCACGCTCATATAGATAGACACACACACACACACACCACACATACACACACATACATCCTAGGAAGAACTGAGCTAGACTCTCACCTGAGAGTGTCGCTCAATGTTGGTATGTTGGTTTTAAATACCATGATGCAGCCCGGTAGCTGTGAGTCAGATTGCACACAAAGGACAATGATAATGTGGCTCCTTGCATGGATGTATGCCCTGTCTGGATCAAGTCTTCTTAATGTAACGGCCAGCAAAGAGGCCAGGGATGTGGGGACAGAGATGTTAGTTTAGACTCCAAAGTCAGCATTTTGCACCTAGTCTGAGTGACTCAAACTTAGATATGTACAATATATATATAAATGTGTGTGTGTTTCTATATACATCTAATATATATAGTAACCCTGTTCTCCCTTGCGCACTATGGTCCTTGGACCTTCTGACGTTTTCTGTTTTGTTTTGGCTCAGTGTGTGGTTAGGAGCACAATCTTTGTTGATGTCATCTGAATTCCCCAGAGAGCAAATGAAGAACCCCTGTGGACACAGAGGAACCCCGAATGTATCTGTCAGCTTAGCCGGAGGAACCTATGCCAAAATCCCTTCTTAGGACATGAACTCCTACAATATGGAACCCAGTGGACATTGTGTCACCAGAAGAGGTCAGGGGCCCTGACACACAGCCGACAGCCCTTGCAAGAAGGGCAGGCTGCAGGGATCCCTGTGGGGCCTCTGGAAGGCTCAGAATGCAGAAGTCCCAAAGCAGCAAGCTGTAGATACTCCAGGAGGCTCCTTTACCCACTGAACTCTGGGAAGTCCTGCATTTAAACCTCATGTAGACAGACAGATTTGTCTGCCTTAAAGCTAGGTGTGGGTGAAGCCACCGCAGCATGACATCCTGACCCATGTATCCGTGCAAATCTGGGATGTGCAGAGGGGAGGAATTTTTACTGTGCGGACTGTGCATGAAACATCAAATAATAAAATAAGCATTATCTCTCCAAAAATACTTTTATCAAACAAATATAAATAAAAATAAACATGATTTTCTCTTTGAGTTTCTTACAGACATTTCTCTGGCCCTGCCTTCTCCACAAATAAACAGGCTGTTTATTTTTACCCTTGTTGGCCATGCCACCTACCTTATTTATATCACGATAGTCTATCAATAAGGAATTTTAAGTACTTTTTTTGCAAGAAAGGCAAATAATCTATAAAAACCGATCATCATGAGGGTGTGCAAGCAGCACCTGCCCTTCCAATTCTGATTTTGACTTTGATTTCCTTTTGATTCCTCTGAGCTTGGGTGTGGCTGTGAAACAGACTTTCAATGCAGTATGGGAAAGTGATGTTGCAGAACAGAGAATGAGAAAAAGCCAGAGGGAAGGCTGCACTGTGAACTGAGGCCCACGAGGTCACAAGCTACCTAAAATAAATTACTATTCACATCTGTACACGGAAAACAGACATCGCTGGAGACGTGTTACTCATTAGTGTGGTGTAGACAGGGGAAATAAAAAGATTCACTGCAACTACCAGAAGGTGGCAGTGAATTTGACACATAAATGTGGCTAACAGAAGTGAAAATAAAATAACACTTTAGAGTACTAGTACTATCTCCTTTTCAAAGCCTGTGCCATATCTGGGGATACTTTACCTTACACCCAAACTTAACTGATGGTGGCATTTTTTGCTTGAAAATACAATATGAAAAAATGCTTATGTACAATGTATAGTGTATATAAACCCTGTGTAAATAGTTTGCTTTAAAAATCAGACTCAGTTGTTCTTAACACACTAGTGCAAAATGTTGAGCATCAAGAATTCTGGGATGGACCGTTAGGTCTGCAAACATCCCTAGTGGTTGATGGATGCCCAGAGGAGCCAGAAGATCCTCAGAGCTCATGTCTCAGGCAGGGCAGAGTGAAGCAAGTGTGCGTTTTCCAGAAGGTCTCTTCTCCAGGAAGGCTTTTCTTTTGTAGAGAATTTGTGTTCAGTGAGTAGGGTTAAAAAAAAAAGAAAAACACAAAACACTTATCGGATTGCTACCATTTTGTCGCCGCACCTGAAGGATGTATCCATGTGCTCAGAAGAGTACATCCAAAGGCATCCTGGCCACACAGAGACACAGAAGTCAGAGGCATTAAGTACCACCTGTCTCTCAGACTCTGCAGTCTTCCTTGCCCTCACCATTGTCGGTGTCTTGGTTTCTGGTGGATGCAGCAATGAGGCTTTTATAATCCACTTTCCAGATGAAGATGTGTTTGCAATTTGATCCTCAGAAGACTCGGTCATGACTGAAGAGAAATTTCCCACTGTATTATGCCAGCAGACGATGGCCAAGGTTGCTGCAGCAAGGCAAGAGTAGAAGGGAGGGTGGTATATGGCACCAAAGGATTTTACTGCTTGTCCATCAGAGGTATGGCTATGAATCGGTCCTAGGGGCACTGAGGGCTATACCACTGTACAGACTGTGTTCAGAGTCGTGTCAAACCTCACAGCCTTGGCCTCTGTGGGTTTTAAGTTTGTATCATACATGGGGTTTTCAAATGAAGCTTGTCCGTTACTGTTTTCATGGCCTGCATAGCCATTATATTGAACTTTTGGTCTTGTTCTAGGGAGAAAAGAGAGCATACAGTCAGATCCCTAACTGCAACAGCACAGTCTGGTATCCTAGCTTCCACTCAGTCTCCATGCTTTCTCAGCAGAAAGTAGTGCCCCTGTAAGGTGACAGGCAGGGTGAGGCATAGCAGCTACTTTACCACAGTTGATGCTTTAAAACTTGGTGGCTGGGGTTATAAATAGAACACAAAGTTAGAGATAATTTCCCAAATCAAAAAGACATTTCTATGCATTGATTGAAGGTTTAGGGATCTGTGAGGATGTCAAAGGCAGCATGCACAGAGATGTTTGATCTGGAAAGCCATCTATTGCCACTAGGCAGCAAGGACTTAGTGAAATGACTAGTTTTCATCATGGTGAAATCAATGCTCACCCTGTAGGTTGGGGGCACCTCAAAACCATTTCAATTTCAAATAAGTTCACCACTATTAAAAGCAGTCACTAAATGCTGGTTACTTTTACAATGTTTTAGGTTTTTTTTCACCCCTCTGGCTGGTCAAAAATAAGCCAGTTTGAGGCTGGAGAAATGTCTTGGCAGTTAAAAACACTAGCTTCTGAGGATCCAGGTTTGGTTCCCAGCACTTACATGGCAGCCTACAACTGTTTGTAACTTTAGTTCTAAAGGATTTGGTGCCCCCTCCTGACTTCCATGAGTACTGCACACATATATGGTGCATATGTACACACGCAGACAAACATCATATATTAAACAAAAATAAATTAAAAAATTAAAGTACCTGTTTATTGAAATAAAACTTATTATTAAATGTTTCTATATGTCATGGTTAAAGGAAACTCCTTTTTCACAATCCATGTTTAAAGGAGAGGTTTTGGAGTTAAAAAAAATTCTAAACATGGGGATGAGTAGATGACCCTATGAGTAAGGGACTTACTCACAAGCATGGGGACCTAAGTTAAAATCCTCACATAAAAGGTCAGATGAGTGGCACAGATCTGTAATCCCAGCATGAGGAAAGACAGGTGGATCCCTGCACTTGCTTGCAGTCATCCTAGCCAAGTTGGTGAGCTCCATGTTTACTGAGCGATTGTGTCTCAAAAAATAAGGTCAAGAGCTACAGAAGACGAGGCCCAATGCAGACCTCAGGCCTACATAGAGACACACATGTGCATGGGCACCTGTATACATGTACGTATACACCAACTGAAGTATTATACATATAATACCCATAAGCCCACTAACATACCACATAAGAGAGCTAGCTCATCTAGGCCAGTTGTATCAGGACCACAGACTCTGGCTGAGAACCTCCTATTTTTTTTTAAATTTTTAATTAATTAATTTAATTAATTTATTTATAATTTATTGTGTATCCTGACCGCAGTTTCTTCTTCCTCCTCTCCTTCTAGTCTTTGCCTGCACCCTGCTACCCATCCATGTCTCCTCTATTTACTTTCAGAAAAGGGCAGTTCTCCTAAGAATAACAACCAAATATGGCTTTTCAACTTGCAATAAGACTAGGGACCTCTCCTTATTTTAAAGCTGGACAAGGCAACCCTGTAGGAGGACAATGGTCCCCAAAGCAGGTGAAAGTGTCAGAAACATCCCCTGCTCACTCTATTAGAAACACCAAACTATAACTTATATGCAGAGGGCCTGGATTAGACACATGCATGATTCCCGATTGCTGATATAGTCTCAGTGAGCCCCTGAGTTCAGTTTGTTGATTCTATAGGTTTTCTTGCAGTGTCCTTGACCTTTATTAGTCCTACAGTACTTTCACCCCCTCTTCATCAGGATTACCTGAGCTTCAACTAATGTTTGGCTGTGGGTCTCTTTGTATCTGGAGAACCTCTTATTAATAAGGACTAATGAGCAGAAAGGACTCTAGCCTGTTGTGACCTTGATGTGTCTGTGAAGGGATGACCACCCACATTATTACGGAATGTCTGTGTCTTCTGGAGCTGAAAGATGGGGCAGAGAACCCAAACCCCTTAGTACTCACAGCAAGAACTCAGAAGAAAATCACCCAGGGAAGGGCTGGGACCCTGATCTCCACATGATTTCCTTTTCAAAAATATTCTACTTTCTGATATGACCCGGAAGTAGAGAGGGAATGATCCTACACATCTGCTTATTCCAGTGGTCTGGCTGTGTCCCCAGTGAGCCTGAGAAGAAACTATGGTTTCTCTATCTATTCACCATGCAGCCCTCTCAGCTTGTACGGACTAAGGTAGAGGGATCCATCACAGTGACATGGAAAGCTCCACTTACTGGAGAAGGCAGCAGTTCATTGCTAGATGGTGTCTCAGTGTGGGAGCCACTCCCCACATCCTTTCATGGAACTACCTGATCATTGAGACTTGCAAGGAGGCTCCTGGCTCTAAAGACAATTGCTATAATGTTCTAAATAGACCTATGCTATCCAATCTTAGACTTCAGATAGAACAAGAACTCATTTAGCTCATGGGTGAATATAGATGATTGTACAGTATTGCCATTGCCAAGGATAACTGACATAGCCCGAAGCCTAGTTTTTCGACACACATGAAATTGTCCATCTTGTCTCAGGGCTTAGAGATGACCAGAGGCTCGCAACATACCTAACAGGGTCAAAAGGTAAGTAAGCATTTCTAACAGGCCAGACTTGTCCTTGCACTGAGGATACTAGGTAGGTGAAAATAAATTTACAGGAATTATGAATCCCCATTGTTGCTGTCAACACCAATGGATCTCCATGAGAAGCATTTTAATTTCTGCCTCTTTAAAAGAAAAGTACTTCATGCCATGGTACTCTGGGACACGTAGTGGCTGTGAGAACATCAGTAGAAAGAGAGGCTAAGTTGTTGGCATTTGTTGTCTAGGATGCTATTTTCTTCAACATAAATGATAACAATGTAGTCCTAAGTGGAAGCAGAGGAAGCCTTATATAAATGTGTATTGACTGACATGGGTACAACCTTATCAAGGACCCAGGGACTCACAGGCAAAAGCACCAGAGTAGCAAAGCCTTCCCCATAGGGGTTATGCTTAGAGGGATGACAAAGCCTTTCTTAGGTCCAAGCATGCCAGTGCGTGCAAAAACTAGTAGCTTCCTTCTCTAGGATGACTACAATCTGAAATTTCTCTCCAACAGTGTCCTCCTACCAAGATGAACTAGATGTCCCTCCCCCCAGCTCTAGGCCCTCATTCTATGTATGATAAATATGCTGAGGCTCTGGGTTAATGCATTGTTGGTGCTGTTCAAGGTGAGCTCTGCGGCTCAGCTTTTCTGTGTACATATCTTCATGTCTGTTGTTTCTTCATTCCTTTACCACCTTAGTGAGGTTTCCAGGACCAAAGCCTTGCAGAAAGCAGTCAATATCTGGGATTTCTTTCCTGTTGTTGTATTTTTAAAGTAAGAAACAGATAGTCACAAGAAAGGAAAGACATAGCTACAAACTATGAACAGTGTTAGGATTTCATGTTTTCTTAAGTATAAGGCAGTATAATTTTAAAGAAGTTCACTGCATACCTTATTAAAGAATACCCTCACTTCAGTTTTGTATAATAAAGACTAAGTGGAAACGTGTGCAGTATATAAACAAACTTGTGATGAACTTAAGTGGTAGCATTGTTTCTGGGGGTCAAAACTGTGCTATTTTTATAAGGTGCTAGTACTAAAAATACTAAGAATTTCAGAGAGATTTGGCATATAAGAAGTTTTCCCAGAAATATGTTATCCATAGGAGAAAATATAGACATGGACTTTGAGTTCTTCACAATCAGTGCTCACTTATTCATTTGAAATGGGATCTCATGTTGTCTAGGCTAGACTTAAACTCTCTATGTAGTGGAAGCTGACATTGAACTACTGGTCTACCTGCTTTCACCTCTGAATACAGGGGTTACAAGCATACAGTAAAGCAGGATCCAGAGTTTTTTGTATCCTACACAGCTCCATCAATGAAGGTGCACCTCTAACCTGCCAATAATGCTTTTTAAAAAATTGTGTGCATGCATATTAACTCCAAAGAAAGGAACCCATTTATTCAAGTTTTGTAAAAACCCCTAAGTTTTGACATTTTTTCCTTAATAAGGATTTTCAAATTAATTGATGTCAATGTCTCTTTCTAAGGAAGGGGAAGCAGGAACAGGTAACTACTCAGACATATTAAGAATTAATTTTCTAATTTGATGAAAGAATAAATCCATCGACAATATACATGAATCTTTGATTCATTGAGTTGAAAGGGACACAAAAACTTTTTTTTTGCTTCTTCTGCTAGAAACATGCAACTCTCCCAAAGCTCTAATATCCTGACAGTTGGCTTCCAGTATATGCTTTTTCTTAGACCAGTCATTCATTATTTTAAAAATAATTACTTAGATATACCCTATTGACAAAATAGATGAAATCAAACAATGAAAACAGAACAAAACAAAAATCATCAACAGAAAACCCACAGTCTACACATTCACATATAAGAAAGTATACTTGAATTCTAGCCAACTGTTTGGCAATATAACATGTATGCATGTGAATTCAAACACACCATTGCTCAAACCAATACACCACACCAAGAACATGCATTGGCCACACACAGCTCTGCAGTACCTGTGTTTGTAGAGGTAAAATGCAAACCCTGATAAAATTAGAGCAAAGAAAGGAACGAGAATTGCAGCTGCCACAGAGCCACTGCTGGTGCCCTGGTAGTGATTTGAAGAATCTACATCAGAATTGGAAGGATCTAGAAGACAAAAAAGGAATATGAATTTGAAGTTATTGTATATTGCTTAGGTAAAAAAGTGTCTATAATATGTTTTAGAGATAAACACAAGAATCAGAGTTTCTATCCCATGGTGATACAATCCAGTGTTCTTTCCTAGAGAATGTTCCTCAAACTTCCTGTGTGTGGCTTTTTATTTCCCTGAGCATGGTATTCAAATGGAATCCTCTAGATTTTCAACTAGTCTCATGCCTCACAGGTTACCCCTATCATACCAATCATCAGCATCTTATTATTTTTCTAATGTTGACTGATGTTCTGTTGTATCAATGTATGTACCACATTTTCTCTTTTTCCTTAGTTAATGGACTTTTTGAAGTTTTGTCTTAAGCGATGACAAGAGTGACGCCAGAAGCATCTGAGGCATATGTATAAAAACATGCTTCTAGTTCTCTTGGAAGAACAAGTAGGGACAAATTCACTATCTCTGTCATTCTATGTCTAATACTGATGAACTGCATGCTACTTTCATAGCACCTCTACTGTTGAACATTCTACTGGCAGAATCCAAACTCCAAACTCACTGCCTCTTTGCCCAAACTTACTTTAGTTTTTTATCTTAGCTATAATGGTACCTGCAAAGTCCTATCTCCATACAGTTTTGATTTCTATTTCCCCAGGGGCCATTCTTGTTAGGGATGGTTCATCTCAACTGTCATCTTGATGACATTTACAACAACCTGTCAAATAAGCTGCTGGGTATGCCTATGGGGAATCATCCTGATTGCATTAATTGAGGTAGGAAGATTTACTTAAAATGGGTGGTAGAATTCCATGGCTGGCATCTTGAACTGTATAGGTACAAAAAAGGAACTGAGCCGGGATCCATAACTCTCTGCTTTCTGGTTGTACATGAGACCCACAAACTCCTGCTTTACTCCTTGACATTATGGACTATAACTTGAAATATGAAACAGAATAAGGCCTCCTTTCTCCCATAACCTACTTCTGTCAAAATATTTTCTCCCAGCAACAGGAAAGGAAACTAACACATTGTCCAACTTCACTTATGGCCTTGCTGTCTATTTATATATAATCTGGGAAACTTATACTCAAACCCTTTCCTATGTTGTTGGCTTGGTCATCAGCTTTTGTGATATGGAGTCATGAGTCCTTTATATATCCTAGACACAAACAATTCTCAAAATTATCATGTTCACAGATTTCTTCTCAATGTGTGTATTGGGGAAACCAATTCATGCTAAGTTTCTTGTGGATGTTTCCATATTACAGTAATCTTTCGGATTAACTTGACTTCAGTATCCATTCAACCATAATCAGTTTTATTTTGTGTATCTACTAACTGGAGACAATTAGGAGGTTGTTATTTTCATCTATCTATCTATCTATCTATCTATCTATCTATCTATCTATCTATCTATCTATCTATCTATCTATCTACCTACCTACCTACCTAACTACCTACCAACCTACCTATCTATTTATAAAAGCTTTTTATCTAGCATTCTTAAATGAATGGTGGTCACTGTGGCATCACTAAAACTTCAGCATTTCTAATTACCTAAAAGGAAGACTCACCCGGGGTCCAAATTATTTTCTAAAGCAAATTGTTTTGTTTGTTTTTTTCTGACAATAAGGTCACCATCCCAGGAGAATGAAGATTTCTTGTTAACACAAGCTGTTATTTTCTTCTCTTAAGAGGAATGGAGTAATGTGAAGAAGAAGACGCACTCCAGTCAGTGATAACTTCTGTCATCAACTGGATGGGCAAACCCCGACATCCCTATGATCTGTGGAGGTGCTCGCTGGCATGTGTGACCATTGTCAAAGGGTGGTAAACAGAAAGCAAGGGGTGGGGTGGTGGTGGTAAATGAGGGCTGGATTCTGCTTAGAGCAAGAGGAAAAAAACCTTAGCCATGGCTAGTGTTAGTCTGAAGTACTTATTTTATTTCACCCTACCCAGATAATACAACCCAGTTTTAAAGCTGTCTCAGCCACTGCTGACACTCATTTAAAGTTATTCTGATTAGGAGACCAAATTTGGGATGGTGGAAACAATATTTTACAATGGCTTGTCCTTACTGATTATTTTTGTCAGTAACTTTTAGGTTGATGTCCTCTTTCCTTCACGACCCCTGGGTATCTGTTTAGTGGTCCTGTGAACTTGCCATCAGAGGCAGTTACAGCAGCGCATACTCCAGTACTGGCTTCCTCTGTATGAGTCTCTGGAATCAATGTCTGAATGACCGTATTCTTCTCCACAAAAATCAATGTGGTGATGACAGCATACAAGTAAGTAAAGCAGTTTATGCCGTTCAGGAAAAAATACGGCACTAATCTCATTTCAAAAACGGCTGTGCTTTCTTGTTGGTAGACATGAATAATGGCCTCCATGTTGCAGAATTCAGTGTGCACAAAGCAAGCACTGTTTCTCATCTAACCAGCAAGTCATTCAGAAGTTGGGTGGGTAGGAAGGTAGGGCTGGATCTGGGAGGAGTCAGGATGAGAAGGGGTAGATGTCCTACACTGCATGAAATTCTCAAGGAGTTAATAAAAATTACTATTAAAAAATCCCTGCTGGCACTTCCCTTACTTTCATTCATCTTTTGTTTATTTATTTGTTTTTGTTTATTTATTTATTTTATTACAATTTATTCACTTTGTATCCCAGCTGTATCCACTCTTCCTCCCATGCCCCTCCCCCAGTCCAATGATAGGGGAGGTTCTCCTTCCCTTTCATCTGACCCTAGACTATCAAGTCTAATACGGACTGGCTGCCTTGTCTTCCTCTGTGGCCTGATAAGGCTGCTCCCCATTCAGGGGGAGATGATCAAAGAGCCAGCCACTGAGTTCATGTCAGAGATAGTCCCTGTTCCCTTTACTAGGGAACCCACTTGGACACTGAGCTGCCATGGGCTATATCTGTGCAGGGGTTCTAGGTTATTTCCATGCATAGTTCTTGATCAGGGATACAAGGCACATACCTAAACATAGTAAAGACAATATAAAGCAAGCCTATAGCTAACATCAAAATAAATGGAGAGAAACGTAAATCAATCCCACTGAAATCAGGGACAAGGCAAGGCTGCCCACTCCCTCCATATTTCTTTAACATATTAGTTGAAGTCCTAGCT
The DNA here is from genome assembly GCA_028658305.1 of Pachyuromys duprasi. Taxonomy (NCBI): domain Eukaryota; kingdom Metazoa; phylum Chordata; class Mammalia; order Rodentia; family Muridae; genus Pachyuromys; species Pachyuromys duprasi. Next base: position 109,637,093 of record CM053764.1, on the reverse strand, counting down.
ATAGCAATTAGACAACTAAAGGAAATTAAGGGGATACAAATCAAAAAAGAAGAATTCAAAGTATCACTATTCACAGATGATATGATAGTATACACGAGTGGCCCCAAAATTTCAACCAGAAAACTCCTTCAGCTGATAAACACCTTCAGCAAAGTGGCTGGATACAAAATTAACTCAAAAAATTCAGTACCCCTCCTTTATATGAAAGACAAAAGGACTGAGAAAGAAATTAGAGAAACTATACCCTTCACAATTGCCACAAATAATATAAAGTACCCTAGTGTGACTCTAACCAAGCAAGTGAAAGAGCTGTTTGAGAAAAACCTTCAAATCATTTTTTGAGTCATCTCTTTCCAGCTTCTTTTCAGTAGGATCATTTAAAGGCCCTTGATCTTTGCTTTAAGCAAACAGACAAACAAAAATAGGTAAGTTTACCTTGTCTTTCCAACTTGAACTTCCCAAAGTCTTTTCCATGTATATCACCCTGAAAGGAGAATCCTCCTCTCTCAAGCCCCGAGGACACCTAGTATGCAGGGAAAAGAGGGCAAGGCATAAGAAGGAGAGGAAACAGCTGTCACCCAAACATCACTTGATAACCCTTAGATTCAGATGTTGCATGCCCAGTGTGTAATTTTCCCCTACCTCCTTTAGTGACATAGTAAACTGAAAATCAGTACAAAGGTAAAGTTCAAGCAACATAGGAAGGATTGTGATATCATCTTGATACCTAACATGATCATCCATTCTAGGTCGCATGGCAATGACCTTCCCTACTGAGGAACACTGTGTATTAAAGTGGATTCATTTTGATGAGTACCAGCCCAGAGAGCATCATATGAGGTTATGTTAACAGAGAACATGCTAGATTCCTTTGTTCATTGATCCTGATTCCTTTGGCCTTCCGAGTATTTTTTCTAGGTGGTCTCCGAATACCCATAGTTCTGACAGTGAGAGTTGTGTTATTAGCAGGGTATAGTTTAGACTCAAGAACCTGTTTGCCTTCAGCAGCAACAATCCCCTAACTCTGGGCCAACTTATTTCTCATCTTGGAGGTTTGCTTGTTGCTGGTATCAAATGATGTGGTATGGTGACCATGCTTTGGGTGTACCTTCTGAGTTCCTGAGAGATGGACAGTGTTTTCCCTGCCCATAAAGCTCAGCAGACCATGAACTCCTGTGCCCGGACCTGAAGTGGGAGAACCATGTGAAGAACTTTGTGGAAGAACTTACATAACCATCAAGTCCCCAGTTGTCATTTTCAAACTTGCTCACAAAAATATCTGCTGGGCCTTTGATATGAAAGGCTTTCAGAAGTAAGTGGGCCTCCTCCTTCTTGTAGACACCTGGAAAAATGTCACAGTTGTCAGTCCTACATGGAGGAAGTCAGAGTTGATACCTCAGCCATTCACCCCTCCAGTAAGGAGCAGGCACAATGGGGAGTCATGCCACAGACAAGAGAACACTTAAACACAAGTTTTACTTTGAAGATTGAGCCTTGGTGTTCTTGCCATTGTCGGGTGGGGGGGTCACTTCTTACTAAACTCCTTGACTGAATCTTTCTCAAACAGATATAACCCATTCCACTAACTCAACATCGCTATCCAATCAAAAAACTAATATGAACTCAAACCTGCAGATGCAAAGAGCCAGCATTTTCATTCATATTTTATTTGTCTCTGAGGTTAGGGGTGTGTAGAGAAAACAAGCTAAAACTCTAATTCAAAACACAGTTTGCTCTAGAGATGACTTGCCCTGTTCACAGGAAAAGCATCATGGTGAGGGTATTTTGAGGATAGCACATGGAGGCGGGTAGAGAGCCTGAGTGCCTGTACCTGACAGCTACACCTTCATGGAGATGGCTGTGCTTATGAAAGATGTTACTGAAAGACGCCCTGCACTGGTAGTTAGGGCCTCACCAAGGGAAGGGATGCACAAACAATAGACATTAGCCAAATATTGCTGAACCTGTCACATCCCACAGGCAGAGAGGATCCAGGTCCAGGAGCCATGATGCATAAAGTAGCATAGTGAATGCAGTAGTCCACTACCAGTTCACCAAAGATGCAATTCCTAGCATTCCATGAGTTAGTTCTACTGGCAGACACCCAAGGGGGAAGGACCTTCTGCCAATGCACAAGAGACCACCTGAGCCTAGCTCAGGACAGTGCCTTTCCTATCACAGACAATGCTGTGATTTTTATTTTTTCATGAATTCAATCTCTGAAACTTTGAACCTAGACCCTAGTTCTACAAGCTGCAGGGAGAGATAACAAATCTGTCTTCATGACATTGTTCATGGTTAAAAAACAAAACAAAACATAGCAACAAGAATAAAAAGTATCACATATCCAGCAAGTGCTCCATAGATATCCCCTACTTCCTTCCTCTGGCCATTCTCTTTTAGATGTCCCACAGTAGGAACCCTGGGTATCCCAAGATTCAAATACTTCTCAGGTCTGGACATTTAAATTCCCAACACTAGTCTGTGGTGAGAGAAGGCTTGAATACTTCTGGATCATATTCTGCCTCCCACCTCTCTCTATGCCTCCCTGTGTCTCTGTCTCTCTGTGTTTCTGTCTTCTTTCCTTCCTCCTTCTCTGTGTTTGTCTGTCTGTCTGTCTGTCTGTCTGTCTGTCTGTCTCTCTCTCTCTGTGTGTGTGTGTGTGTACAGGAGAGCTCACCCATCCATGCTTAAATGTAGTCTAGTAGTTGATGTGGGGTAGACTTCTCTATTGTTCTCCAACTTGCTTCTGAGACAGTCTTTCAGTTAACCTGGAACTCATCATTTTGGCTAGTCTCCAAGCTAGCAAGCCCCTGGGATCCTCTTATCTGTGACTTCCAATGCTAGGGTTACAGACACATGCCGCCACTCAAAGATTTTACTTGAGTACTGGGAGCCTGAACTCAGGTCCTTAAGCTGAACAGTAAAAGATTAACCCATTGAGTCACTGACCCAGCCCCATTCTGGAGAATTTCACTGAAGAAAAAAATAGCAAGTTCCAAATTCTATGAGGAGTAAGACTAAGGAACTTAAAATTTCCATATGGGCTGGAATGTGTAGTGGTACATTCACAGCAGTAGAGAGGCAGAGGTCTGGGCTACAAAGTGAGTTCCCAATCAGGGATGGAGAGAGACCCTGTATCAAAAAACCAAAATTCCTAACTTTATTTATGAAATAATTTTGAAACTCAGTCTCAATAATTTGCTCACTAAGATAGCTTGGATATTTCCCCCCAAAGCACTGAGTCATTCAAAAAAAACTTAAACTTTAAGGAGTTAATCGGGGACAATAATATGTCCTTACAGGAGGGGTGTATTAAAAATTAATGCTAGAAGCCAGATGTGATAGTTCACACCCACAGTCCTCCCCCAGGAGAGTCTGGGTAAAAAGAACCCTGCAAGTTTGAGGCTAGCCTGGTCGACATCATGGATTCTGGGTTATCCATTGCAATATGTCAGTCTCCCTTACAGAAATGTCACTAGATGTACACATAATGGTCCTGTCCTTACATGTTTCCGATCTGAGCTGAGAGTAGATGGCTTAGCACAAAGCTTGACTCTGCTCACTGGGGCACTTGTGAGGGTCAGTTGATTTTCCTCAGATTGAATATCTGACTGAGTCTCTCTTATCTTTCTCACTCTCTCCTTTTTTTAGAAGGCTATATGATGAAGTTCTTATACAGGGGTCCATGTAAGAAGCAAATGATCCTGCAAGGAGTCCTTGGAGCATGTCTGACACTTAAACCAGAGCTTGCTGTGTTACTCAGGCCTCATATTAGCCTTTGGGTCACACGACTCATAAGGGACATGGGAGTCAAGAAACAAACATCAAAAACAACTTAATTGAGAGCCGCAGAGTTCTGGATATAAGTGGGGGCCTCTTAATTTAATATGACATGCATGTAATTTTGTGGGGGAAAAGGTCCCAATTCTGCATCAGCTCCATAATCCTCAGAAAGAAAAACTAACAGGAGCAGCCCACAGTTGCTGAGAACTCCAATAACATTCAGTGTAGGCAGAGCCAGCACCACCTTAGTAAGAAGATGCACTGTGAGGCCCTCTCCATGGAAGCGTCACCACACCACATACCTGTCAGCACCAGCTGCACCTGGGAGGCTGCGGTGAAGGTTGCATTCACCTTGCTGCTGGTCGCATTGAACCAGTCCACAGTGAGAGTTGCGGGTTGTCTCTTTCCTAAATATTCATAATATCCCTTCCACACTGAGTTGATGAAAAATACATCAGAAGGAACTGTTGGTGGAAGCAGGGAAAACTAAGCATTAAGACAGGCACAGGCATGGAAATCTAGACAATTTTTAAACACAAGAAGGCCTAAGACTGCCCAGCAAGGATGCTCAGCTAAGGACAGCATAAAGCCAAGGGTGACCTTGAACACTGTGTTCTATGTGAAAAACACCAAAGGAACGGGAGGCCAAGTCTGGCAGTGGGAGGTGCTTTCTGCACTCTGGGATGTTATTTTGAAGCCTGTGTGTGCTGCATTTGATGGACATGCCTGGTACAGAGGGCTCAGTGAGTTGGTCCTACCAGAGCTACCTTAGATTTAGCCAGTAAGACCCCTGGCTACTGCTGACCCCTGGCTACTGCTGTTAAATCACTGTCCTCCAGATTTACTCTTTGACAGCCATGGAAAACCTGGAAGAAGTGACAGCGGTTATCAGGAGCTCCCCTCCCAACAAACTGGCACTACTCAGTACGTGATGACTCCTGCCTTCAGGCAAAAGGCATAACCATAGCTGAGACTCTCTGCTAATTTCTATCGGAAAAATATAGTCTAATTTTAATTTGAAAGACAGACATGATAATCTCAATTGTCCCTTTTATATATGTCACTTAAATACAGACATAAAGGGAGTTGAGATATATTTTTGTTAGGTTTCAGTGTTTATTACACATAATAAATATGGTCTCTATATCTTCTTGGCAACAGTCCTATATAGACTCCTGTCCTCCTGATGACATAACTATAAATCTGAACAGTGTAACAGCCTGTAAGTTCCCACTGATGTTAGCACCAAGGCTTTCAGTGCTCTGTACCTTATAGCACATCTCTACTATTTAATTAGAAAAATAAATCAACTATAGGTAGGATGGGTCTTGAAAATGGTGGAGTTGTTGGGGAGAAATATTTATTTCCTGTAAATACATAAGGTTTAGCAAGTCTAATAATGTGATGGGTGATGATGTCACGGGCACACCAACGCCTGCATCCATGCTTCCTCTTTCACTCTAAGTGACCATCTTCCCACCTCGGGAGACCAGCCACACCTACAGAAACAAGACTGGCAATTTAACTATCATGGAAGAAACCAATCTGACAGCTGTCTGTGGCTTGGGTACAACTGACTTACTGATAAAGATAAGAATGGAATAATGTTAAATTAATAAAATAACATTAATTTAGTGTATCAGCACAAGCCTCTATGATACCTATAAATAACCAACATTAGACATTTCTGTTTATAAATGGCCTTATCAGAGACCCTCATTTTAACCAAGGCCCACAAAGTACCTTACTTTATGTTATTTAAATCAATTGCCTTTAAAGTAAATAATTCTCCCCTAGAATCTGCATGCGCAGTTGGGGACATTGCTGTATGTGGTGCAACTATTGCCCTGAGCCACCACCTTGGGTGCATGACCATGACAGGACAGCCTATCTGTGTAGAATTCAGAAGAACCTAGGGCTCAGATCATATCTCAGCTTCTGAGTTGAGCTATGATCACCAGTCATGGAGGAGGTGTCTTCTCATATCATGATCTCCCTACTGGTCACATGCAAGAATAAGACAAGTATTGGGTCACTGAGCTATAGTATAATGCAGCACTCTGTCCAATACCAGCTTAATGATCTGTTCGCTTTAGAGAGAAGAATAAGAGGCATACTGATGCTAATGTTTGTGCCCGCAAAGGTGTTTGTAGCTATTTCAACATCTGTAACACGAAGTTGGCAAATAAAAATCAGGGGGAAAGTCGACAACAGCAAAACCATATTGTATTTAGTTCCCCAGGGGTAAATGCTGCTTTGCCAAGTGTTGGTTTGTCATTGATTTATAAGTTATACTAAAGTAAGATGACTCAAAAGATCAGAGCATGTTTTTAAATCTCTTATGTAGAGTGGGAGAGTTCTCTACTCCCACTGGTAGGTTTTTTTTGTTTGTTTGTTTGTTTTTGTATTGTTTTCTTAATCTGAGAATTAAAGGAGTAGGTAACATTTTAAGCTATCAGTATTGCAAACAGCCTTCCAGGCATAATCTGAAATAGAGTTTTATATCCAAGAAGCCAGGGCTAAAACATAAATAAGGAAACTACTACTCAAATTGTTTTGTATATTTACAGAGCTTTACTCTTTCTGGTTAAAAGCAAAGTCAATCATGGCTCAAGACACAACTTAGGGATACTTTTTGTTCAATCAAAGCACATTTAAATTTCTAATACAGATTCACTGTGCAGATGGTTTCCAACTGTGATTCCTTTCCTTAGAAACAGCATGGTGGCTATTGAGTTCTCCACATGACACATTTAGCAAGGGGCCATATATGACGGCAGGCTATAATATTCATTCTAGAAGGCAGAGGATTCCTGAATTATGGAGATACTAGGAAAAAAATAGGGCTCCACATTTGAACTGCTCGAATAACGACTTTTAAGCTGTCAAATGCCTTGTGTGTGCTAACTTCCTTGAGGAGGGGGATTGCAACCCTATTTATAAGGCTCTCCATCATACCACATGTGGGGTCAAAAAGCCCAATGTGTCTTCTAATGAAGCCCTGTGATTACTTGGTGACATTGCACTAACAAGCCACTAGGTGAAGGGAATAGAGATGTGCGCAGGCGTGGTGCTTTAAGGTTGACCAACAGATTCAGAAATTTAAATCCTAAAAGTGGTTTCATTGTGCAGGGCTGAGAACAAATCAGTTTGGCTGGAAGCTAGAACTCATCTGGTATACAAACCTGGAGTTTTAGTAACTGTTTCATTAACTTCTCTCACTCCTTTACCTACAAGTAAAAAGACAAATTATCATTTTCAAAAACATTTATTTATTTTTTTTGGAATCAGGTCGAAAAAAATGTCAAATTGAAGCTATTCTCCTTCCTCTGGACTTTTAAAAATATGCAAAATATTGTATGCATAAACACTTTAGACCCAGGTATTTGTGGCAGAATCTCCTTGTGTTCGTGGAAATGCTGAGCTTGGCGGTTGGCCCCGTGTTTGTGCCTCTGGCATGAAGGTGTGCACTGAAGGTGCTACAACAGAGAGCCTTGCAAATGAGGGTGGCCAAGGGTGACTTCCTGACAGCAGCCTGGGAGTGGACACTGCCTCTACCAATAGGAAATATTCCAAGTGAGGAGAATGTCACAATCCCTCATTATCCAATCCTACCAAATCTGTAAATGTATAAATTAATGTCAAAGGCTGTCATCATTCTTCCCCCATACATTGTTGAATCTGATCAAAGTTAGATTTCTAAGCTCTCGGCTCTTATATAGTGTTATACTAAACTACAAGCTACTTTCTAAATATTTGTTATCCCCTACTTATGATAAGGAATGAGACTATAACTTACAACTGTGAGCAAACGGGCTCCAGGAAATCTAAGCTAAAGTTGGGGAACATTGGTACTCTGAGATGTCTGCCCCCATTGCCCAGCAACTGTTATATAGGGTGTGCTTGGTCCGATGCTGGTGGCTTTTTGCATCAGATCCAACCCAGACTCATCCCTCCCCTGAGTAAACACATGCACTTGTGAGTGATTAAAGGCACTGTTCCCGTGCTAAGCGTGTCTGCAATTTTAAGCAGGAGAACCAATATCAGTAACCGAAAAACTGGTGTTTTACCACCCAATGGTTTGTGGTCTTGAAAAAAACACAGGTTATTTTATACATGCGCAGATTGTTGATGACTTCTAATGACTCATCCTATTTTAAAGAAGTGCATTTCCTGACACCATAGTGCACATTGTTCTTTTAACTAAGAATTTTTCTTCATCCTCTTTAGCTTTCCTCTTTAGCTCATATTCAGTTAGTAATAAAGTCTACATGTTCAATTAATCCTGACCCTGTGTAAGACACTTATTGTGAACACGTCCACACAGACAATCCAGGCACTGTGGATCACTATCAGTGGGCCACTGTTGCTCCATGACAATGTCACTTGAGGGTCTCCTGACCAGCACACTAGCCTGACCATAGGGGCAGCTCTCCCTTGCACTTCACACCTCGACCAGGGACTTACTTTTACAAACAGGTGATTTTCCTGTCCATTTCATATCTGCTTTACACGTCCTGTGTTCAGATCCACCAGCAAGGAAAAATCCCGGATGGCACGTGTAGACTAAAGTGTAGCCAAAGGCTGGAAGATCGATGGCTCTCACATCTGCGTGGGCTGGGGTCTCAGGCTGCCTGCAGGCATGGGCTGAAAAGGCATTCACTCCGTTACAAAGCAGTGGGACTCTCTGTTCGTCGTGAAACTACTACATTACAGATGTCCATAGGAACTAACAGAGAAAACATCTACATAGGGTTAGGGATTACATATGTGAGATATATGTACACACACATACAATATGTTTATATATACATATATACACACATATATCCATACACATGTGTGTATAATTACATATATAAATTCAGAGGACATTTCATAGCTTTGATAAAAACACAATACTATGGCAAAATATAAGAGAAATAACATTAAAAATCCTAAGTGAGGGGCAGGGCTGGAGAGATGGCTCAGTGGTTAAGAGTACTGTCTGCTCTTCCAACGGACCAGGGTTCAATTCCCAGCACCCACATGGCAGCTCAAAACTACTGTCTGTAATGTCAGTTCCAAGGGATCTGACACCTTCACATTAATGCACATAAAATAAAGTTAAATAAATTTAAAAAATGCTAACTGGGCAGGAGAGATGGCTCAGTGTTAAGGATAACTTGCTCCTTTCTAGAAGACTTGAGTTTGGACCCCAGCATATCAGGTGGCTCACAACCTCTAGTACTCCAAAGTCAGGGACCTGGCACCTTCTGCTGGCCTCTGTGCATACTCACACACACGTAGCAATACTCATATAAACATGTACAAATAGAAAATAAAAACAAACCTTTAAAAATCCTTAATGACTACTCCAATAAGCTAACATATGTAGAACAGTGCATACTCAGATATATGTTTTGATTCTTGTCAAGTGACATTGATTATATTTATTGCTTAATGAAATGAATGTTAAAATTTGACGTGTCTTAGAAGTTTAATTATAAAATTATAAGTTCTTATTTTTTTTAAGAAATATAACTTGGGAAAAATTAACCTCACCTTTTAATCCCCACAGATGTCTTCAATTAAAGACTTGGAAGAGGAATATAAAACAAGGCTGTAATTTTACAGCTGAGAATTTAGGTGCTTTAAGTATTATCAGTACTTGATATGTTAGCAAGTTTTCAATCTTTATTCCTGCATTATAACAAGCTGCACAACACACATATGCACATCTGTGTGGGTGGGTGTATAACTCACGCTTCGTACATGGCTTTTCCACATGGCTGAGTACTGCAGGAGATATGTTAGCTTTGAAATAAGTGCACACCTGATTACTCTGACAAAGAAGTACACAATAAATTCCACCTTACCTGCCATTACCATAACTTTTCAAAGCATTCAACTAATGCTTTTATGACCAATGTAGTGAGGCTCAGGGTTGCCTATGCTACGTGGTGGCGGGTGACATGAATCATTTAATTCACATTCCCACATTACTTTCTCACTCTCACAATTGAATCACAAAGTAAAATTCCCTCCACCCATCACTGTTGAAGTGATCAGCTGTTACACACTGCCAGTGCCTTTCTAGCTGTACCACCATGCTGAGTCTCGGGCTCATTCCTTGATTTGCAAATGGAACATAAACAGCTGGTAAGAGGACTATGTGCTCAGGATCTTCTGCCAAGCATTGCCGAGTTTGAAGTCTTTCCTTATCTTGGGAAAGACTTGCCTTATTTTCTGGCATTTGCCTCACTTCCCCTGGGAACCTAGATCCATGTCATCTGCTGTCTACTTTTACTCCCCCCCCCCCCCCAGCTCCCAGAAGTTTCTGATGCTTCAGCTCTTGGGGCTGAAGATCACTACTACCAAGCCCTCAGCCTTGTTGGTTTGGCTGCTCTAGGAACCTTAGGAGCATTTTGAGAAATGCACAATTTAGCATTAGAGGATGAGAAAGAAGCAAAACAAGCTTGCTTCTCTTCCTGGCTTCCCTGGAAGCCTAGCTCTTTGTAGACACTTGGCAGTGGTTCTTGTGCCATGGAGGAAGAACTCATACTTACGTATGCACTCTGTCTGGATCCCACTCCACGTCAGGTTTGCAAGGCAGGTCCGTGTGGTGGAGCCTTGGATGTGGTAACCCTTCCTGCATCTGAAGAACACAGTGCTTCCAACCTGAAGAGAAAAGCAACAGGGCTGCAGAGGAAGGACAGCACCCCAGGACCAGGGAAGTTGTACCAGCCATCTTTGTACCGAACCACTGTGGGGATGCATGGCAGAGCATCATACTCCAAAGGGACTATGTGCTGAGTACTGGGGATTAAGGAAGAGGGAGCAGGAGCAGGATCTGACAATCAACATGTTTATTTGGGTAGAGAGAGTATGTTTTTGCATGATAGCAAATGCCTGTAATTCAGAAGGTTCTAATCAAGAATGGGTACCAATTGGAGAGAAGTAACAGCCTGCCCACTTCCAAACAGAGATGGCTTCTACTAGATATGACCTCTCAGGGGTTCATGGTGACACACTGACAGAATGTACCAGTAGGCAGAGGAAGAGAGTCCTGCCATTTCCTGACAGAAGAAACCACAGCAGTGTTCAGGAAAGCAGTTTTAGCTGGATGTGCCAATCTGTGGTAGCTGATGAGGTGTCTGACCTGAACTCTGACTGAATGGGGTAGGGCTGAGTAAATAATCACAGGTACTCTCCCCTGCACTATACAATTTGTATAGTGCAAGTAGAAAAGTTTCAGAACTTGAGTGTCCTTCATGGTGGTGGTATTCCAGCACACAGCTCAAGAAAACAAACGTCTGGTTCTAGTGAAAGAGAAACTAGACCCAGGGGAGGCTGCATCTCCCAGGTTCAACCTTAGTTTTAAAATGCCATATCCATATCTTTTTTAAAAGACAGAGAGGTATGTTTTTAAGAGCTGTCCATTATTAATTCCTCTTGAGGCATTTTTCCATCTTTATCAGCTTCTTGTGTGCATCCAAGTAACATGGTTACTTCTAACATCTCTGTGCCTATAACTCATGCCTAGATAGGCTGAGACCAGCAGTAAGGTGACCAAGAGTAAGGTGAGCCAATGAGAACAATAGCTATTTATTTTCTAAATTACCAATAATTTGGATGTATTATTTTAATTTTTTTATTTTGTATACAGTAGTCTGTCTACATGTATACCTGCATGACAGAAGAAGGTACCAGATCTCATTATAGATGGTTCCAACCACCATGTGGTTACTGGGAATTGAACTCAGAACATTTGGAAGAACAGCCAGTGCTCTTAACCTCTGAACCATCTCTCCAGCCCCTATAATTTGGAACTGAACATTTACCTTTCAGAAGGCATTTGTCTGAAGCCTGAGGCCATACCCGGATCATAATACAAATTGTGCTTGTATTCTCATTTACTGAGAGAATTACTCTGTGAGACACCAAAAAGAAGTGTCAAAAGAAAAGAAAAAAAAGATGGATAGAATTGGTAAAAAATGAGAACAGTTGAGTGCTCCCACTTGAGAGCAAAGACTTTTATTCCAAATAGGAGGGGTGATTTACTTGAAAATAGCAAACACATCTAACTAGTGAGGTCACAGAGGGCCAGGTGTCACTTGATGAAATCACACTTAGGGTGGCTGATGCTTGCCAGATCAAATTTGTCATCTTCCATTTGAGTCATTTTTCCATTAACTGTAGTAACAATGCATAACATTATTAGAGGCAAAAGGATGCCTCCAAATGATATTTATTTGCCAACAAGTCAAGGTACTTTACAAGTTCACACAGAGAATAGATGTCATGGCAGAGCTTGGTATTGGGGCTGGAATATAATTCTTCTGGTTTTGATTTTCTTTCTGGACATGTGTGTCAATGGCTAACTCCTCAAAGGGAGTTTTCTATGTGTCAGTAACAAGTCAATCTGACTTGCTAATTGTCCTTTTTGTCACTAAACCAAAAGTGTAGAGTCATGTGTACCTCCCAATGAAAATAGCCACTGGCACAATGCTAACAAAGAGATTCATAGGCTCATGTGCAGAAGTCCTGAGAAAATGGATTTTTCTGTGCAAAAATATAATATGAATAAGCTAAGAGGTAATCAATGTACACATATGATTGCCATTAGTTCTGTTTCATGAATCTGGGACACAGAAAATGATAATGAAGTACCTCGTATCCTTTAGAGCTATTCTGTATTCCAAAGTGGGGAGTACCGGGGTCTGGGCAGGCAGTGTGTGCTGGATCTGCAATACACAATTAAAAATAAATTATAACACCTTTATTGAAAGATCTTGCAAATTTAGAATATATTTTCAAATGCACATGGTATTTATATGAATTGTTGAAATAAGTGGCTGCCTTTATCTCCTCTGACATCCTTGTTGCTTCATCAATTCTGAGTATATTTGAATATTCACATCTCATCTGCATATTTGCTTATATTTGCGAATAGACCATCCTTCCTCACTCTCTCCAGTAAGTTCTTCTGCTCACAGATACTTGTTCCTGAATATTTAGGTCTCTCCAATCATTTTTCTACTCTAATCTTTTCATTTGTACAGATTTATTTCATGGCCATCACAGTTGTTTATCCATATTAGTTAGTCCCTGTTTTTCTTAAGTTCTTAATTATTCTTAAGTTTTCAAAATGAAACACATATATAATATTCCAGTGGAGGCTTCCAGAAGCTTCTGGGGTGTTTTTTAAATATACGGGATATAACCAGAGCAGTAGCTACACTGTAGCTGATCCCAGCTGCTTATACAGAGTAACACAGATTCTGTTTCAATTTTTTTTTCTTGTACTGAGGATGTACTTATGTATTGAGAAGTGTGGGGAAGGAAGACACAGATAATACAGAGCTGTCTGCCATGCACCACTTAAATAAAAATGGCAGAAGATACTCCCAGAGTTAGAATGAAATGTTTCATGGAGATTATTTCTAATGTTGTCTTTAGTTTAAAGCATAAACAATTTGGTTTCTTAGAAAATTTCCCAGGCTCAAGTTAATTACTTTACTGTAAATTTGCATAAGAGTCTCAGTAAATGTGTGTGGTTAGTATTAATTCACAGTAAGAGCAGCCTCTTGGCTATGCGGATGTTTGCTAGGGGTTGGTAATAGCTGCGTCATTTAGAACAGTCCTCCCCCAGTGACAAAGTTGCAAACTGAGCTGGCTGAAGAATCTGTCAGAACACCAGCAGGCTTGTGACTCAGTTTACATGGCTTGAAGGAGGTTCAATGTTATTTATCTGTTCTGATTATGATTACTTTGACTAGGCTCTTGCACAGGGTTGTAGGGTAAAGGTCAGAGGCCATTTTCCAGTTTGAAAACCTATCCAACCTCACCAATCCTTGAGCCCCCGAACCCACCAATTCCAGAGCCTGAAATTCCACCAATCCCTGAAACCCAACACCCACCTATCACTGACCCTTAAATCCCTAGGACTGTCTTGAAATCCCATCATTCCCCACCCTGGAAATTTCCACATTGGAAAATCCTCTCCCAACCCTATTTCAGTCCATCCCCAGTACAGTTCCCTGCTGCTTCTTGCCCAAACTCAGGTAGCCACCCTTGTGTGTCTTTCCCAATAAATCTTTTATGAGGTTTATTGTGTGGTATGACTTTGTGGTATTTCTTGGCTCCTGACAGACAGGCTATCTTTTTCTTCAGAGATGTAACACTTCCATAGAGGAAATCTTCCCCTGTCAGAGATGTCATACTTTCATTGGTGAAGCCTTCCCCCTCACAGCTGCAATGCCTCCAGTGGGAAAGCCTTTCCCTTCAGAGCTATAACACAAGGACACCATCAATGACACACCCACAAATTAGTCTCTGTAGTAATGTCTCCTCATTCCACAGCCCCCCTTCCTGCATCTTCAGCTGTGGAAGTGCATTACCTATACAAGTCGGCTGGATCCCACTCCACGTGCCATCGGCCTGGCAGGTTCTCCTGGAGGAACCCACTAACACAAACGGGGGCTTGCATTGGATGAAGACCTCAGACTTAAAGGTGAAACTTTTTCCGCTGAGCCTTCCCTCTGCTGGACTGCCAGGATCACCACAGAATACAGCTGGAGAAATAAATAGGCCAGGTCAGCACGCAGCATCTCTGGACCAGGCTACCCTCTTAATCCTCTTTAGAGCTTGGGGATTCTTCAGAGTTTGCGCTAAGCCAGCATACTCCTAAGGAGAAAGCACTGCAATAGCTAATGTTGAAATGGGTAACTTTACATTTAAAACATCTAAAATCTCTGCACTTAAGAGAACTATAAAGCAAATTAGACCTCCAACTGTCAAAGGCTATTAAGGGTTAAAATTTTTTACTTCCCATTTCTGCTTCTGTAAATAAGCTTTGCAGGGTCTGACCTTCTGCTTGCAAGAACAAAATTGTAACTTTGTATTCTTTGCTTTTATAAATCCCTGATTGAGGAGGCTGGGTGCTGCATTCTGGAATACCTGGCGTGGTGGTAGGGTGCAGATCTGGCTTCAGTATCTACATAAATTTCTCTTTGTTAAAATGTATTAATGTTCAGAGTGATGAATCTCTGAAGGACCCCAGACATAGAACAGCACCTGCCTTTAGGTGCTCAGGGCTCAGCGTTTACACAAGCTGACCAGTCACACATCACTATGCTGCTGGAATTGCCCCTGGAGGATCCCGGATCACAGGACACACATCACAGTAGGACTTACGCAGACACTGAGGGACTTCTCCTTTCCACACTCCATGCCCTTCACAGGACAGGATGGCCGAGTGGGAGAGCTGGTAGCCGTCCACACAGCTGTAGCTTATGCTGGCACCCCAGCGGAAGTCTGATCCCTCTACCTTCCCGTTTGGCACCAGGGGAGGCTGGTTGCATAGGACAGCTGTTGCCAAGAACAAACAGGTCAAAAATGGACTGGCATGGCAGCAGGGCTGTTTGTAGCCACCTCTCCTCCCTCCATCTCTTACTGTGGCTCCTATCACAATTCTGACCACAGCTTGTGCCACAGCACCCATCCTAGATCTTGCCATAGATCACCACCACAGCACCTAAGAGTGTGTGCTATGCCTGCAGAGGAGCCAAGTTGGCTTTCTAGCTCCCACTTTGGGGGCTTACAACTACCAGTGATTCAAGCTCCAGAGGATCTAACACCTCTGGTAGCCACATCTTCCACTCTGCCTCCTCTCATGGTTTTCCCAGGGATCACTAAGTCCTTTTGAAACAGAAATAACTACTGGCAAAACCCATTAACAACACAAGAGTTTTTCTCCAGTTATTAGCTCAGACTGAATATGTAAAATAACAATGAAGTAAAAACACAAAGCAACTTAGGATGAGACAGGATCAGATCCTCTGTACTGGTCACAAATATGGCCAAAGAAAGAAAACGCCTTACTTTGCCATTTTATTCCTGATATTAATAACAAATCTAAGGAGGACTTGGTCACATGACATCAGTAATGCTTTCAGATTTATGTTACAGATGGTAAGACTTTCTCCTGGCATCTGTAATTTATTTACTTAAAGATAGCATATAGTTTACCCAAAAATGTGCATGTACTTATGAATACTGATTTTCCAAAGATTTTAATTACATGTATTTTTGTGTGCCTAGGTGTATCTGGATGTCTGAGGATGCCAGAGATGTTGGATCCTCTGAATCTGAGGTCACAGGTGGTTGTAAGCCCTCAACATGGGTGCCAGGAAATGAACTTTTCTCTTCTGTAAGGGCAATGCATTCTCTTAGGCACTGAACCATCTCCCTAGACACCTCAAATGACTTCTAGAAAATGAATTCATAAACGGATAAACATGCTTCTGTGAAATGACAGTAGCTAGAGTTTTGGAGTTCAGTATCCACTCTCCGGGATGGTACAAAGGCAAAGCAAGAGCATCAGGTCATCAGGTGGTGATGGCTCATAGGCCCATCTTTCCTCAACTCCAGAGGTTATTATTAAACAAGAAGTGTCCCTAAGCAACATGTGAAAATTCACTCTGAAGATGAGAGCTTCCTGTCTTGGGAATTAATGGCAGAAGGCAGCAAAGGGAAGAGAGGACTGCAAGTGTTTGTACTCACATGCCAGCTCCTGGGGGAAGCACATGTCAGCACACCCCAGTCACCAGGTGGACTTAGCAGGTAGGAGTGCGCCTGACACTCAACCTTCTGTCCATTCAGTCATTTGCTCAGTAAATACTTCTTGAGAACTTGTCAGAGCTTACCGGAGGCACATGTGTTTGCACAAGGGGACTGTCCTGGGAAATCTCTAGGTAGGCATGTGAGTAGTGGGGAAAAGGGCAAGTTGGAGTGCGAAATGGGGAGGAGGGGGGGTCCTGGTGCTGACTATGAGTATGATGGGTGTTACTTAAAGAGACACAGTCTAGAGAAGCAGCCAGAGTGTGGGGTCAGCAATTCTCACTGTGAACCTTTGACCTGACCCTGTCCAACATAGCTGGAGAGTGTCATCACACATTCATTGGTGCCTGTTACAAAGTAAATTAGATGCTGAGTCACCAATGAAGTAGAAGAGAATGAGAAATCCTTAAACACACCAGGAAGAGCAAGGGTGACTCAACAGCATGTCCTGTCACAGGCGGTGGTGGGGGCACAAGCTGTGGCCATCAAGAACTCAAGGATCCTCACAACAAATTCACAAGCCTTCTTCAGAGACCTTCTCAAATATACCTCGAGAGCAGTGGTAACCAACCTGTGGGTGATGACCCCAAGTTGGGGGGGGGTGTCAAATGACCCTTTCACAGGGGTCACGAAAGACCATAGGAAAACTCAGATATTTACATTGCAATTCATAAAGGTAGCACAATTACAGTTATGAGATAACAACAAGAATAATTTTATGGTTGGGGGTCACCACAACATGAGGAACTGTATTAAAGGACTGCTACATTAGAAGGTTGAGGACCATTACTCTAAAACTAAGGTGAGCCACCTGAGCTTTACCTTCTCCACTCAGGGAGAAGTGGAGAACTTCTAAGCTTGAGCCATTCACTGTATCCCTCTGTGACTCAATCTCCCCATTTATAAAATCTGCTACCAATGAATCAGGAAAATAAAGTGAGTAGATATTCACAAATAGGTTGAGAGGAATTCCTGGGACTCCTGGCTCCTGAAGCACAGCTTCCTAAGCACAAGCGAACACAGCACAGTCTTTTAAAGACTTCTAAACCTGTCCACAGTGCCAAATAAACGGCGGTGCACACCTTTGCAGAGGGGCCGGCTCTGATTCCACGTGCCATCTTTGGTGCAGCGGATGGTGGGTGATGTTGGGGGCTCCATCAGGTAGCCGGGGTTACACTGATAGCTCACTGTGTTGTTGAAAGTGAAGTCTGTCCCAAACTGGATGCCATTGGGCAGTGTGCCAGGATCCCCACAACTGATGACTAAGAAGCAGGGAGCAGAAAAGAGAGATGCAAATTAGCACAATAGAAAGCAAACTCTGAGATACAGCAGGGAACCTGAGAGGTCCCCAAACCCAGAGCTCAGATTCTACAGACCTACAGCCAAGAGGCTGTGTTTGGATTGCTGCCCTATTGGAAAGTGACAGTAAGGATGCCCTCCATGGTGTTCCTGATGAGGACATAGCCATAGCTACAGACAAGAACAAGCATTTTATTCCTTTTTAAAGTGGGTGGTCTCGAGCTAAAGTGACCTTGCCTTTATCTACCATTCTTCCTTAACACCATTTAAATAACTTTCAGCTGTATAAGTTAAATAAGCAGAACCTTTCTTTTTGTTCTTGTTTTGTTTTCTAGATAGCTTGTGTGTGTGTGTGTGTGTTTGTGTGTGTGTGTGTGTGTGTCTGTGTGTGTGTGGTCTTGGCTGTCCTGGACTCACTTTTTAGACCGGGTTGGCCTTGAACTCACAGAGGTCTGCTTGTCTCTGCCTCCCTGCGTGCTGAGATTCCAGGCATGTACCACTGTGCCCAGCTAAGAAGCAGAATCTTAAAGCACCACACCAAATGATTTTAACGAATCAACATATTTGGAAATCCCACAGTCTCTCTCAACTGTTGGGGTCAAGCCCCCATCCCCAACCCTGCCTCCTCCTGAGCAGGTACTGACTTGTACAGTCAGGAGCTGTGCCTGTCCACGTCCCGTTGGCTGTGCAGTGCCGAGTCATGAGCCCTGAGGTCTTGTAGCCTTCCCAGCAGGCATAGATGACAGAGCTGGAGAAGAGGACACCATCGCTGCTGAGGATCATCCCGTTGGTGGGGGTGCCAGGGTTTCCACAGGACACAGCTGTCAGGAAGCAAAGACAGTGGCCCGCAAGGGAGTAAGCCAGGACAGAAGCTTAAGACAGGGGTGGGGAGGGAGTGGGGAGGTTGGGGGGTGAAAGAGCAATGAGGTTGGGTTCCTCATAGCAATGTAGGGATCTTTGTACCGGATAAATTCAGACTTTATCTTACCTGACCTGCAGATTTATTTGTGATTAGCCACAAAAGTTAAAACTATACTTCCACACCTGTTCTGATGAAAACATGATTTACAATATCAAAAAAAATCCAAAGCTTTGCTACTCTAAGCTTGAACATACTTTTAAGCAAGGTAGAATTAGCATGGACTTTAAAAAGTATTATATGGTATTAGAGCTCAAACACATCTCCCTTCTTAGCATTCTTTATTTGTTGGAAATCTGGGAAAATAAGGCCATATGTTATATCCCCGGGAGAGTTCATTTGGAATGCAGAAAACATCTCAGGAATGTAAGCATCTATACCTACTGGAGAGCAGTTTCTCTCATGTTATCAAATCTACTTACAGACGTGTAATTGACTGACACATGATTTCATTTTGCATTGCTCCAAAAAGTATCTTGATGTTCTATACAGGCACTGAGACCTCAGTAAATGATGCTCAGTGCAACAGGGCAGGACTCTCATTCACTGTGTGCTCCATAGCCATCACACAGAGGAAACACCCCCTTCTCCTGGAGGCAGAACACGGTGATGGCTTCAGTGTTGACTATTTTGTCATTTTTATTTGAGACCATCAACAGAATAATTCTCATATTTTTACGTCAGCACAAGGATGTGTCGGAGAAGACCAAAATCATGGGACAATTACTAGAGAGTAGTAAGGAGACCACAGCATGAAACTCTCGGAAAGTGGTCAGCGTGTTTGAAAACATTCTTTCATATTTAGTTGTTCATTTTCAAAGCTAGTCTTAAGAGCAAAGAAAGGTGCATTTCTCTTAAAATACAGAATAAAGCAGCCAATTGCTATTTCATGTAGAATATGCAATGAGCTTCAGTTGAGTTGATTCTTGTTTGTAAGTCAAGTACAAAGCACAGTTATCAGCGCCCCCTGACTGTGCCTGTGCCAGTCACTGCTAATCAATAGTGATACCCAGTGAGTATACACATTTGTTTAGCAGCTAGAATGTCACAGATACTGTGTAGTTGTACAGATAGAAAGGCTCTCAAAAAGTAAACATTAAAAATGGGATCACACATAATCCAAAGATGATAGTGACATGTCTACCTGATCATCTTTGCTAAAATAACCCATGTGCAGAGCTTTCCAAGTCACCTATGCAGGACCACATGAGTCAACTAATTGGTGAGAATCACTCAGCTTATCTTATAAGCAAATGTATGCTAATAAATTTTTACCACAGTGATGCTATCTGAACACGGAGACATTTCCTTTTAAATGTTGCATTTTATAAAGTAAGACTTATAATTAGATTTTTTTCTTTCTTTTCCATTTAACAGTCAGAAACACATCCACTGGCTGTCCAGACCAGTGAAGTGTAGACAGAAGGTACTGCCAGTCTGTGTTTTCGGAGTGACATTGATAACCTATGACAGATGAGGCTGTGATACTAAAAGAAATAGGTTCTATTTGCAGTTTCTAAAAAAACAAAGACACTTTGTAAATTATGAGGTAAGACCACTACATTCTGTTTCTAGGTTTTATTCTTTGTTTAAAATGTATCTACTACTTCACATTTTCATCATGTAACATGTTTTGCTAAGACACAGTTTTGTCTAACTTAATTTACATTAAAATATGACTTTGCTAAGTCTAAACATTCTATTGTTTACCCTCAGCAGAGCTTACCTAGGATGTTGCATTGGACAGTTGGCAGTAACACTGTACTCAACTCTGTATTTTTTTTTTGCTCAGTTAATGTATACAGACAATGATTTCAAACTTCATATGTAAAAAACTGTAAAGGGGGTTATAGAAGCTATCCCCAATTGCTATAATGTGTGGAATGTCACATGTTCTGCCTATCAGTAGTATTGACAAGATACCATGTAGCTCAGGTTATCTCTTTCAATACCACATTTTTACTGCTTAGTAAAATTTAGTGTTTATCAAAATTATGAGAAAGTACTCAATGCAACTTAAATCATATGACATCATTACAGTGAAAGAACTTCTTGAGCAGGGGACTTGGAAGCGTTTGCTAATGAACCTGTGATCAAAAGACCAATTACTAACAAAAGCCAAGATAATGTAATAGAATTCTACAGGTATGTAATATTAAACTATTATAGGTAGAAAAATCATTCCGTCTTTATGAAAGTTTTAAAAGCTTTTCTTTCCTGACTCATGAATTCCTTTCTCAATTCATTCCAGTTTCCCATGGGGATGTAAGGTTTTTAGTAGATTAAGAAGAGGCAATTATGTCAGGTTGGAAATATTCTTGACTAGGGAACTGCTGCCTGAAGCCTTGCTTAACACTTCTAGAGATTTAGTTCCCTGTGGTGAGAGTGCAAGAGCTTTTTCGAGTACTCCAAATTGTATAGAAAAGAATTTACCCACACAAAATGTATCCCAGCATAATCTTTTGAGACCCAAAACTTGAGATATTGGCTTACATGGACATCTATTAGTTAAAGGGACATCTTTCTACATTCTGATGCTGTTTTCTGAACTTTAAGCACATCATTGTCAAACACATCTCAGTTCATCTTTGCCTAAGGCAGACTTTGCAGATACCTGGCCTGGTACTAAAAAGGACGCATGCTGACAGTTGGACCATCCCTAACTCCTGCTGAAGTCAGATGTACTCATGCCAGAATGCCACACAAATTATAGTGCTAGATTGCTTTGCATCTTCTGAGCATGAAGGCATCAGCAGGGTGGAATCTGTGGGAACTGAAGTTCTCCAAGTCCATGGAGACCCTGTCTGATTGTGTTGCATCTTCTCATTGCCCCTCAGCCTCCTTTTTTTCACCTCCAGGTTGCATACAACAAGGCACCAGTCACAGCCTAGTATCAGTTTAGAAACCCACGTTCGTGTGATAAACATTCAAATGCTAAGAGCTACTGTGATAGGTCCTTGGAACAGTCTGGGTGTCTCTACGGTTCACTCA
The DNA here is from genome assembly GCA_028658305.1 of Pachyuromys duprasi. NCBI lineage: Eukaryota > Metazoa > Chordata > Mammalia > Rodentia > Muridae > Pachyuromys > Pachyuromys duprasi. The sequence continues at coordinate 109,615,495 of CM053764.1, read as the reverse complement.
TAACTTTTGCTGATGCTCTTAAAACTTTTGGGAGAAGGGTTCAAATGGACAAGTGATATTAGCATGTAGTGATCCCTCAGGATGGTTCTGGGCACTTTAGAATGAGCCAGTGGTTTGAATGCGTGGGAGGACTGCAGGGTTTGAATCACTCACCCTCACACACAGGCTGTATCCCTGACCAGGACCCATTTGCTAGGCAGGTGCGCTCTGCAGACCCTCGAAGCTGGTGGCCCATCTCACAGGAGAAGCGCAAAAGACTCTTTGTCTTAAATTCATCCCCAAGGCGAGACCCATGTGCAGGGGTTCCCGGATCACCACAAAGTCCAGGAGTATTTCCTGTGGAGAACAAAACACAGGGAATGCAGGACTTTTTAAAATAGACTTGTTTTCATGTAGAACTTCAAAAGCTATGAAATTAAATGTTTCTTCAATATGGTTTTAACATGGGCTATGCTTTTGGAATACATGGCATCTGGAAAGAAAGCTTTCCATCATCATACTTCCTAACACGGAAGAGACTTAAGGCATTGTTTCTCTGTTACCAAAATATAAATATGGCCAGTGAGAAAATGGGATCTTTTGGGGAAAAAGTGAAATACTGAGATGCGATCACAGTAGCATCCCAGGACAGTGATGTAGGCAGCAAGAGAGAAATGGGGGCTTAGCTCTACCAGCTACAAAGGAACCTAAAGGTTTCTATTCTTTATAGTTAGATCTACATATTGCATTTCACTTAAAAATCACCCTTAGAAAATTAATATGATAAGAAATAAAGGTGATTATTGATAATAGAGGTGAAAATGTGAGAAAATATAGTGAAAGCTTATAATAAATTTGACCAAGGCAAGCAATAATTCCATCTAGCAAGCCAATAAGAAATCTCTGCGAAGGAAATGTTATGAGATGGGATTGTGAGGACAGGGTAGGTGCTGCTGCTGACTCATATGACAGAAAGCAGGGATAACAACAAAGATCCTGAAGAAAATTATGCAGACCTATGCGATGTGGCTTAGTGATAGGGATGTGAATGAAATGATGATGATCTCTGTGGTGGCCACCAGTAATAAAGGCGAGGATGATGTTGATCATGACACGTGTGATGTGGACCTGTGATAGACTAATGGTACTCTGTGTAATGGGGTGAAGATGGTGTTGATCTATGGGATAGGACTAAAGGCTCTAATGAAGATGTCAGTGCTGGTCACCCCTGTGGTGGGGGCCAGAGATAATGGTGATCAGTCTATATTAGTGATGTATTTTGAATAATTACAAACATGTGTGTAATTATCCAATATTCTGAGCATAGGGTTCCTCACCTGAACAGTGGGGAAGGGCTCCACTCCAGTGACTGTCTTCTTGGCAGACTCTTGTGCTATTACCTGTGAGGATCTGGCCCCCTTTGCAAGAATATTGAACTATGGCTCCATATGTAAACAATTCTCCAGTTAGGACAGCATTAGCAGGGACCCCAGGATGCCCACAAGATATAGCTGAAAATGAGATTAGAGTAAATGAAGATACATGTTTTGCATAGTAAGGATCCTATACATGTCCTGCAAGCATTACCCATTAAGGAACAGGAACTAACTATGTCTCTATAGATAAGAAATGGCTATGTTCAGGTGGTACTCCCATATTAAGTTACTGAAGAAAGGAAAGGTTGTGGTGATGTAATAATTTTTCTTAAGAGACCCCTGCTTAAAGTTGGACTTTACATATCAGACTTCAAGGAGAAAAATAGCTGCCCAACTTTACCTATCTGGCTCTTATTATATTCCATATGAGCAGAATGGGGACTGTTTTCAAGCAAAAAGCCATATGAATCTATCAGAACTATTTTTATTACTTCACCAGCTCATGAGATAATCATACGCTTTGTTTGGAGACAAGATTAAATGTACTTAATTAAGATAATCTGTCCAGTCTAGTTAGGATTCTTTTAGTGGGCTGTGATCTAAAATGTGTAAGTAAAACCAAGTGAAAAACTGACTCACCAACAACATAGGCTAAAATAATTATCTTAGTATTTTCTCTCATATACTTAAAATCAGGTCAACCCAAGTTCATAATCTACTGTAAACACCCTTCTAAAAGACAAGACTCTGAATGAATAGAGTCCTGAGTACTGAAATCTCTAGCTCCATTTCTCCCATATTAATAAATACAGCTCGGGACTGCTACATCACAAAGCTTCATATAGGTGGCTAGCTAAGTGAAAGCTGCCAGGTACTTATTCAGAAGCATGAATTCAATACCCAAGACTCACTCCATTTGATTACTAGCAACTCAGGAGTGATGTGGACCATAGAGTAGGCTCTGGAGCTGGAAGGCAGAGCCCTCCCCCGGGTCACATTAGCCTTCTTTATCTGTATAGCATTAGCCTTCATTCAATGCAGATCCAAGCTTCATATGGAGTCTTAAAAGGAAGCCAATTAGACCACAAACACTCAAATGTTGAGTAAATGACCAGTTCTGGGTGAAATAAGAGAACAAAAGGAAAACAATCCAAGACACAAAGCAATAGCAGCAGAAAGACAAGGCTGAACCTCGCCAGAGCATACAAAGTTCTCCTTTGAGATCCCTCTTCCCACAGTCTGGTTGTTAAGGACAACAAGTGGGACAATGAGGGGTGGGAGCAGCCAGTCAAGGGACAGGGTGTTTCTTAAATCCCAGGGCCTGCAGATTGAATCACATTAGCATCAGTGCAATGGCTGATGGGAATCTCCCAGGAGCAGGCAAGAACAATGCAAAGGGGAAGCAACAAAGCCAACTAAGTTCCCTGGAAAGCTCATCAGTGTGGAGCAGAGCAAAATGCACTGCAGACAGGCTGAAGGGAGAGGGCTGTGGGAACATTCAAAGAGGTAGCACGCCTGTCTACAAACACTGAGCATCCAGCCTCATTCCCTCTCTCTGTTGAAAGTAGCCATAGTGTCAAAGTTTGAATTTAAGGCTGTTTCTGTATGGGGTTCCCTTGAAGTGGTGATACTTGAAATTCTCCTATGCTTACTCACCTCAAAGCAGTGCAACTGAAAGTTGTATGAGGGATTTTGTAGCATGGAAGCTGCTGCCAGAATGCCACCTCTTTCCTTCATTACCATGAAGGTGGCATTTAGACTTTAAGGACTGCTTTGTTTCCTCCTGATTTAAGAAGCTCAGAGACAGTGATACTTTCTAAATGTACAGATTAAATATGGGAAATGATCCTTTTTGTGCTATAGTACTGTCTCTTCTTTTCTTTTCTTTTCTTTTCTTTCTTTCGAGGGAAAAGCATCACCATATGGGGGCATTTGTAGACAGATATATCCTTGTTCATCTCCATCTTTGGGACCTTGGTGGCCATTTACGTCTCCATCTGTGAGAAGAGTGCCTCTACCCTTCACAGAGCTGTCTCTTCCCTGGCTGTGAGAGGTTTGTCTGATACTGTCTACTGGCTGGGACCACTGTTGGCCTCACAGGAAAGGCCTTGGCAGCTAGATCTATTCTCTCTGGTAAACCCTCCTTTTCAGTCATGGATGCTGAGTGAGCAAGTTTGAAGCCTACATAAAAGCTTTTGGCTGATGCTTCTGAAACTGAACTGCAGAGAGGAAGGCTGAGGCATGAAGACACTGAGATTTATGGCCGCCATGATGGAAGGTAAAGAGTAAGCCTGTGCCACAGAATAAAGCAAGCAGACAGGGTGGCCATATGGAAGCAGAAGTCAGAGTTCCTTTCTTATCATATTAAACTCACTTAAGTGATATTTGGCAATTTCTGACCAACTGGCAGAAACAGTGGTTCTGTCCCTGAGAGAGGGAGAAGAAGCAACAATCACTGTTTACTTGACTATGTGGAAATACATTTGAGTTGCTGGTGTCTCCTTTGGTTCTGTGGCCAAGAAGCCCAGGAAAAGCCCCACTTACCTAGACACTTGGGTAAGGAGCGATCCCACAAGCCATTTGCCATGCAGGTCAGGGCAGAAGATCCCAGCAGGTAGAACCCTTTCTTGCAATGATACATCACACTCATCCCATACTCAAAACTCTCCGGAAAGTTCTGTTGCCCATGGCGAACTGCATTTTCCACAAATCCGGGATCTGAACAATTCACCACTAGAACATGAAGCATATCATGTACATAAAGCTTTTTCCCCCAAGTCATTATGAAGAATAAAGCTATGCAACTTATAGGAGAAAGAGGACAATGGTAAATTCATATTAAGTAAATTAAATGGGTCTTAGAAGGATAAATATCTGTTTCCTCTCATTTGTAGTCCCTAGGGTTCATATATGGATACATAAAATCATGTATGTATGTACAACAAGAAAATTTGTATGAAATTGTTCAGAGTACAACAGAAACATGCAGAGCATGGGACTAAAGCAGGAGATGCGGGGCATGAGAGAATATGCTCAACCTACAGTATATAGTTGGGTGAAAAATGTCCACATGTGAGCAATATCTTGTACAAGGAATACACAAGGAATTAGAAAAACACAAAGCCACAAATTACAGAGAAAACAAACCAACAAGAGAAAAATCCAAAGTGGAGAAGAAAGTAAATTTTAAATCAATGTAGACAGTTTTTAGAGGGAGAAGTTGATCTGGAAGGCTCCTCATGGCCTCCTTATTCCCCTTGGATTGTACTTACACTTCATCATGGACACATCAGGCATCAGATTGGTCCCCACCGTAGTTCTGAAGTTACGGGGCCAATCTACTGGCCAATCTACTACTCCCTATAAATAGGCTTCTACAGTATAAATTCCAAATCAGTCTTCTACATTAAACTTTTACAGTCTAAAATTAGTGAAAAGGAACTGGCCAGAGGATGGTTTGACTATTTTTCTTCAAGTACAGTGTTGGAGATCTGGGACACACTTGTTATTTAGCCATGCTTGCCTGCCCATATCAATGTGTTCCCCTAGAGGAATGCTGCTGTCAACACACCACAAACATAGCTGAAGATGGTGCTTCTCTCATCAATGCCACATGGAAATGTAGGCTAGGCCACCTCTGATGGGAACCCTCTTGCCTCAGGAGGAGAGGAAAAGGCAGTCTCAGCAGTCCAGGACATGCTCTGTTTATGCTGAATGGCCTCCATTAGCCCAAAGGCCCATGGGTACCTTGGGAGGAATTAGCAGCAGGCATCCTCAGGTGCCAAATAGAAAACGCCCTGATTACCTCACACTTCCCCTCCCATGCCAGTGAATGGGACAGCTGCCATGGAGCGCTCTCTCCAGACATCTCTGGCTCAGGAAAGAGCTATGCACAGAATTCTCAGCAGCCACTGTACATGGTAAGTACTGGAAGCCAGAGGCAAACCTGTCCCAATGTCTGCATTTGATTCCTTAGCTGGGACAGGGGAAAGCTCAGGCAGAGATGGGTTCATCAAGCTGCCTTCAGGACTATGAAACAATGCTCTCTGAATTTCATGAAACTCTCAGGTTCATGGATAAAAGCTTTGCTTTCCTTGAGCTAAATAAATGTTTATGATTCTGAAGAGGTCATTTATTTTTAAGCCTCACAGTACAGTGTTTCTCTAAGCAAGTTGTAAGCCAAACTTGGGATGACCTAGCTGGAGGCAATCAGAAGATGGTTTGAGAAACCTGGAAGCAATAGCTGTGCCCCAGGCCAGCGTTTGGTAAGCCCAATTCAAAATGAAATAAATGGTCCCCCGAGCAGAGAATCAGCATCTCGGTGTGTCCTGAGCGGACAAGGGACAATTAGAGAATCCTGTGTCTGTAGTCACCCTTGGACATACCTTGAGCTGATTCAGAAGAGTCTTCAGTGCCGGTGCTATGCAGGACACTCCCTTAGTGTGACCTGTGCTCATGTGACACAGTTTGGAGCCCTGTGTTCTACAGAACACATTGTGAGCCTGTACTGAGTTTAAACAGTGGCATTGGCATGGAGGCAGGTCGTGTGTGTGTGTGTGTGTGTGTGTGTGTGTGTGTGTGCATGCGTGCGGGCAGAATACTCCCTTCCCAGACACCTCTCCTACCTCGACAGATAGGCAAGGGGCTGCTCCACTGGCCGTTGCTCCGGCATTGCGCTCGGGAGGCACCCTGCAGCAGGTAGCCCGTGTGGCAGGTGAAATTCACAAGGTCATTCAGGTTAAACTCACTGCCGTTGGTGAGGCCATGAGCAGGGTTTCCCGGGTGTCCACAAGTGATGGCTGTGGGAACAAAGTCTATGTCATTGCCCACACTAACCAGGGTTCCGCTCCCACCCGTAGTCACTGAGAACAAATGGGTAGACATGAAAAAATGCATGAAATGGAAGGGTTTCCTAGAGACGTCAAGGTGGAGTTCTGGTTTGGAAGATCTGGGAAATGGAACAACAGGTAGAATTATTGCCTTTTGGGTAATGGTGAGAAGTGACCTCCACCAGGAGAGCCTGCTTCCTTCACCTCAGAACTAGCACTGTTTATTCAAAACAGCAGAATGCCAACTGACTTGTCAACAAAGTAGCCAAAGACATGTTAAAATTTTCTGTTTATCAAGGATTTAAGAACTTGGTACCCAGGTGCTACACACCAGCTAGCTGATGCCCTGAAACTTCCATTTTGAAACACTCTGGGGATTTGCTTTCAACTTCAAATTATAAATAATTCTAGCATTAAGTTAATCATGGAATTAGACAAATAACTGTACATGTGCCAATGTTCTTCTCTTCAGTAATCTCTATCACGTGATCTTATGAAGTATGATGAACTGCCCTGGTTGTCATGGTCCAAGTAGCAGCCACACAGAACTAGGCAAGATCTGTCACAGGTGCTTTCAAAGGAACATATTATGGCCACAAACTGCTATTTTTCTCCTCATTTATCTGGTCAGCATCTTCTTCCTTCTAAGTGAAGCTTCATCCCTGACTCTGTATGTTCAGAGGACCATTTGATACAACAGCTGCTACTTCTGAGACATGTCAACACCTCTGCTTACTTCATGAGACCGAAGGCTATTCGTGACAGAAAGTTTGCACTGAGAAGTGGGACCATCTGTAAATACTCAGTGTTCACCTTTGAAGCCATGGGTTTTGAGAACAAGCATAATATGTAAATATCTGTTTTGAGTAAATGAAGAGCTTTGTGCAAAACTCTTTATTCTGCATAAAATCCCAATACCAGGCAATATATATGACAGTAAGGGAGTGTCCAGACCCTCCTCTAATCAGCACTGTTTCTCATCCTGAATTTTCTATAAATGAGCAAATGGCATTAGTCACAAGGTGCCATTTAGTGAACTGAGAAGAGAATTTATGGAGGGCTGTCATCTAGAGGGACAGTATAGAGGATGCTGGAAAGGGGGACCCATCAGAGCAGGACTGTACTCTGACTTGGGACAGTGAGAGGGAAAGACCACCCCTCCCATTGACTCAGAAGTAGGAACATGTTTGAACAATAACTGAATTACACAGAAAATGGGAAAAAAGTGGTCTTTAGGGCAGTCCACAAACTCTACTTACGAACACAAACAGGAGTCTGCCCTGACCACTTGTGGTCCTGCAGGCAAATCCTCACAGAGGTGCCTACGAGCCGGAACCCTGGGTTGCACTGGTAGACAACTGTGTCTCTGTAGCTGAAACCATCGCCACTGATATGGCCATTCACAATGGGATCTGGAGAGCCACAATGACCCGCTGAAGAGAGAAACAGACAAAAAAGGGGAAAACTCATCAGGGAATATAGGTATGAGGCCAGGATATTCATGATTCATTTAGCTTTTTTGTCAAATCAATAATAGACATGGATGCATAACTAACTGAGAATTGCCCCCACTGACATATGTACTTTTTAATCTATATCATTCTTCTTTTCTGCTTGTTCATAGCTTTCTCAACAATTATGTAGAAAATAAAATAGCTCGGGTGGCAATGTGAAAAAAAACAATTATGGGGAAGTCTTATTTATTATATAAAATTATTTATTGCTGGTCACCCAATTGAAAGTTTCCCTGATCACTTATCCTATTACTTTCTTACTGGTATTGCATGTGATCTATCTTTTTGAATAAAAATTACAAGATAAATTATGGGTTTCCTAAGTCGCTGGGCAGTAGAGATGATGAGGAAGAGAAAGATACCCAACCTGGGGCATGAAATTCCAGAGGGAGAATCAGAGATTGCAGAATCTGTCTAGTGTGAGGGATGTTCATTTGAGTCATCTGAAAACCACTATTAGAAGAAAAATGTCCCATAATCAGTAGGAAGTGTAACTAAGTTCAGAGTCATACTGAAGGTGATAGGAACTATGAAGGAGCAAACTCACTGCTCATCAGGGAAGCAAAACGATGTCAGAATGTGGCCACAGACTATATACAGGCAAGGGAAGCCAGAGGGAAAGGATGGCTGTGGTTCTTGCTGAACACACAGGGGTGAGGTACTGAGCAGGGTCAGGAAGAGAGAAGGCAGGTCAGGGTTTTTCTTCTCAGCAATGACCCATCTCCAGCCACCCTTCTCTCTGTCCCCCTTTCTCTCTCCAACTCTCTCTTTTCCTTTTTCTTTTAACTTTTTTAAAAATTCAACTTTTTATTTTTTTTTTAAGACAGGGTTTCTCTGTGTAGCCCTGGCTGTCCTGGACTCACTTTATACACAAGGCTTGCCTCAAACTCACAGAGTTCTGCCTGCCTCTGCCTCCCAGAGTGCTGGGATTAAAGGCATATGCCACCCACTCAGCAACCTTCAGCCCTTGTATATCTCTGTCATATAGGAATAGGTTCCTGTTAATTCAATAGAACAACAAAGAAGAATGTAGCTGACTCTAGAAACCTGGGTTTTGGATTGGCAGGAGTCGAAGTGACCACTGCTTACAGTTCCCAAGTGCAAAGCCTGTGTAGGAGTCACATATAGATAGAAGTGTGTGCAAATGTACAGGTGAGGCTTTCTCTGTCCATAATCTCTCCAGCAAAGAAGCCAGGGACCATTAGAACTTAGAGAAAAAAAATTCAATGACTGTCATGCTCCATCGAATTTCCCTTCACCATTTAGGAGCAATGAGAATAGCAATCGGTATTTCTACTTGGGACAATATTCTCTCCTTCACAACCCAGCTCTTGACCAAGAAATGGCATCCTAGAATTGAGGGATGGCACAAATGGTAAAGGAAGTGCAGTGAGTTATCCTGATTATCAGACTGATGGGCTTAGAATCACCATGGAAACAAATACCTGGACTGCTTTGTGAGGATCAGTTGAAGTAGGGAGACCCATCCTAAATAAGGGTGGCACAATTCTATAGGCCTAATTCCCAGAACACTTAAAAAGGAAAAAGAGCATTGAATACCTGCATTCACTCTCTGTTTCTTTCCTGTAGGTACAATGTGATCAATGCCTTAAGCTCCCTTCAAACTGTGAGCCAAAGTACATCAGTCCTCCTTTCGTTTTCTTTGTAAGCTATTTTATCTCAGCTAGGATATCACATAATCTAAGCCAAAGACTGCCAGGTTCCATCGTTTGGAAGGTTTCTTGGCCATCTGGTGCCAGTCAGTTCTTGTCCTTGTAGACTACTTCCCACACCCATCCTTACTGCCATCAGGGGTTTTTAAGGAAAACTAAATGCTTTGTAGTTGGCAGAGCAGTCTCAGAAGTCCTCATTAATGATATAGGAGATGCAGAGCTGCTATCCCAGACACCACCATCAGTGTGGTGTGCTCTCATGAGGGCTGGAAGCATTGCTCCAACCCCAGCCTCAAGGACCAGAGGAAGCACACAAAAGCCACAACATAACCTCACACAGGTCCTAAGCCTGCCTATCCTTCTAGCTGTACTATATCTGTAAAGGAAATTTCCTAAGGCATTGTACCCCAGGAAGCAAACAGGGTTCACTGGAAATGATGAGTCTTTAAACCCCTAAAGCCAGTCTCCAGTGACACATGTCCTCCAACAAGGCCACACCTTTTAAGCCTCCCCAGACAGTGTCACCAACTGGAGACCAAGTATTCAAATATCTGAGTTTATGGTAGACATTCTCATTCAAACCATCATCCCAGGTGACTGATGCCTCACCTCCCACAGGTAATACTCTTGGGCTGTGAATAAAGTAAAGAATCAGATAGCCCCAACACTGACTACAGATGGACAGTTCAGACATACAGGGCTCACACAGTACAGGCCTTGTTTGTTAGGGGCACATTGGAATGCTGATTATTCTAAGTCACTTAGAAACAGACTATATGGCACAAGAGGGCCTGTACCATGTGCAAAGACTGCACACTTTATATAAGGGACTTTTTGAACTTTGATTTTGTTATCTGCAGAGATCCTGAAACCAAGTCCCCAGAGGGATGAGCAGGGGAGGGACAGGTGAACCTAATCTCTGGGGTTGTGGAAAGGAGTATGATGAGCTGGAAATTTAAGTTAAACAACTTTGTGCTGATTGCATGGAAACTCTGCCCATGAGTGTATTGTACGGAACCAAACCTGGTTGAAGGTTAGAACTGGCAGCATTCGTGGAGAAAGTAACGGCTTACAAGGAGGTACAGGGGGGAGCCCTCTGCTCTACAGGGAAACCCAAGTACCCTGCTATGCACACTTGTACTCTCTCCCCCGAGAACTGGCTGTCTTAAGCTCACCTTCTACTATGCCATTTTCTGTTACTGAAAATATTCGACAATCCTGTGAGGATTAAATTGTAACCACTTTTAGAAAATCTACAAATCAAATGTCCAACCTTAGTATTTGCCCTGTGATTATCAGTATTTTGTGCTGACAGCGAAATACTGAGTATTAAAAATATCCCATCTCTTAGGAGAGTCAGAAAGGAAGGCTGCATGCTGCAATGCAATCTGTGTGGGGAGCTTCTTTGAGCTAAGCTAGGCTTATATGGACAGTGAACACCAGAGCCATTTTCAGACCCTTTGTACGTATTAATGAGCAGTGATAAAATGTCAGGTGGATCTGCTCTATGAAAGGCATGAAAGCTAGTGCTGGCATTAAACATCCATGGATGTTTTTAAATCTATGTATCTGTCTGTGTTAAAAGAATACTGTAGAATCCTGATGCATGAGTCTGTTTTACTCCTAAGTGCAATTTGCAAGGGTGATGCCGAGCGATTTTCCTATACCATACAGAGGTGACAGATCCTGAGAACATAAAATCCTGCCCAGGACAAAAGCCTGACAAGCTAGGCTACATTCGATGCCTCCCATGGCAACATCAACCAAGAGCCTATCTCCTCTGCCACAAAATGTATTTTTGTCAGTCTTCAAGAAGAATGCAAGTCTTGTCTTGCCTCAGTGAAAGAGATGGCACTTAGTCCTGATGTGACTTGATGTGCCAGGATGGGTTGGCACCCAGGGGAGGGGAAGAGGGAAGGGAGCATGGGGGAACGTGATGGGAGGGTGGGACTGGGAGAAGAGCAGGGAGTGGGGTGGTGATTGGGATGTAAAATGAACACATAAATTAATGGAAAGAAAACCCCGAGAATTTGTGTGAGATGGTTCCAAACTGGTCAGCATCCCTAAGATATCATGCACACTCCACAAAAATATGGCAGAGTAGACAATTGCAGGGAAGAGAGGAACAATTCCTCTCTTCTAATAAAATTACTGTTCCTGTAATGTCACCAGAGTCTTTCTCAGCTATTTTATAGATTTCTCAAAATCCCCAAGGTATTTGAAAAATACGTTCTGATTTTATACTCTTCAATCTAGAAAGAAAGAAAAAAATCTAAAATAAAATTTGAATGATGAGACCTAGCCATTTCAGCCATTGTGAATGTTGCCCCATCATATTCACAACAGGATTTGTGTCTCTGTAGTCATTATGGTTCAACAAATGCAAACCTACTTCAAGCAGCAATCCATTGTACCGGAAAGTTGGTGTTTTTGTATAGGACTCCTTATCGGAGGCATCTTTGACAATAAGGATTAAAGAGGTAACCCAGAGGGAACACTGACAGGTCATTCTCTGCTAGGAAATCTACATGCCATAAGTGTGTTATCAAGAGATTAATGAAGACTTTTACAACAGGGGCTCTAGATTATATACATATCTCCTCCTTCTAGCTCCTGTGCTCTCTGTTGGAATCAAGGGAAATTACTACAAAAAAGATAACTGCAAGAAAATAATTAAGAGAACACCGTGATCATAAAACTTTCCTGATGGGTTGCAAGACACCTGGTAGGGGAGATACGGGGTCTGTGTTTTCATAGCTTAATGTTTCAGCCTAGGTAGATATTTAGCACTGCAACTTACAGAAGGGAACACAGAGCAAGTCCTCAGTAATTTAGAGAATCCTAGAGCCCCCAATCACACAAACTGAGTTAGTTTTATTCTTCCCAACATAGCCTTTTCTGGTATCTCTACCTACCCTTCCATGGCTGGCAAAGAGAAGAAAAACTAACCACAATGAGCTTATTGTATCTTTTATCCTATGACACTTCAGATATCTAAAATTATCTATTTATTATTTCCAATATTTCTGTTGGCCAAATAATGCTAACATGTGTCCCAGGCACACAGGCAGAATCAGTTGGCAAAGGGGATTCTCAATTGAGATACAGAAGATTTACCTGAAAGCAAGTCTTTTGTGTATTTTCTTAATAAGTGATTGACATGAGAGAGCCAGGCCACCCTAGGTGGTGGTACCACCCCTGGGCAGGTGGTTCTAGGATACATACATACATACATATATATCATATATCATATATATATATATATAGCCATTATATATTAACCATATATATATAATATAGGATATATATATATATATACATATATATATATATATATTTCGCCACTATTTAGCCAGCCATACACAAGCATGGCTCGTGCCATCTCAACCCTTTCCTGGCTGTTTATACCCCATATTAACTACTCTGTATATATAACAGGCTGAGTAATCCACAAGTTGCAGGTAACAGCATTCTTCCTTGTTCTCTCCATCAGTTCCTGCTTCCAGGTTCTTGCCCTGCCCTCCTTCAGTGATGGACTATGATGTGAGACTGTAAGCTGAAATGAACACCCTTTCTTTTGCAAACTGTTTGTGAACATGGTGGTCTAACACAGCATCAGTAACCCTAAGACACTGGATATGGAGCATTTAGATGCATAGAGCATGAGGTGGAACAGTGGAACATCCTGAGAGTGGAACTGAGCTCTGTGGAAATATAGAGGAAGAGCCAGGGCATAGGCAATGGGGCATCTATGTTTCTCAGAAGAGTTTATTGTCTCCAGATCATGGTAGATTTGTTCTATAAGATGTTGTCTTCCACTCTGTCACTGGCCAAATTCAGGGAAATACAATGGCTGCCCTGAGCTTACTGTAGAATACCTGGTACTTTTCTCCTGCCTTTGGGTACTTCCTGTGCCCTTCTCATTGGAGTGGCTTTTTTCTCAAAGCCACAGAGTTGAGGGTTGATATTTTATTTTGCCAAGAGACAATCTCTCTTTGACTTGAGGCCATGGTATTGCATATATTGTTTTTTCAATTTAAAAATATATCTATTTTATTTTGGAAAAATATATCTTTACCAAATGTCATGCTGGTACAGAAAAGAAACAAGGCCTTCTAGACATAACAGAGCTGGTGCATATATGAACTTGGACTGTGGCAGCATGCAGAGGGCCTGCATGGGTCTGTACCCACTGGGATTGAAGAGGTGAAAAGAGAAGTGGACACAGACCCCTGTCCTAGTCCAGAAGCTATGTTCAATTAATGATCACTTGCAAATAAAAACTTAGTTTTCTCCAAAGAAGTCTTACTGGGGAAACCACACTAAAGCATTGGTCCCAAGCTCAGCATTAAATGGCCAAATGAACTCAATGGTATCTTTGAAGGTTCTTGGTCTCATAACATTAGGTGGGAACTCCCCTTTTTTATTTCCTTACTGGTCCTTTGTTTACATACGGTAGTTTCTGGTTTTGTGTTTTTATGGGATTCCTGTGTGTGCAAACATGTATGTCTCAGCATCTAGATGTGTTTCTTCCACTTCGGATTTTTTTGGGGGGGCATGAGTTTTATCCTATTCTGACTTGTTTATCTTATTTTATTATTATTCCTTAAATACTTGTTTGTTTTCTGAGACAGAAAGGTTGTAGATGTGGATGGAAGGGGAGGTGAGAAGGAATTTGGAAAAGGGAGAGGACAGGGTCAGGGTAGGAGAATATATTCCAAATACATTGTATTAAAAAAAAATCAAACCTATTTTTAATGAAAAAAAAACCCTTCACCAAATGTCACTATTTATACTGAAAGTCATTTTCCAAATGTGACCATTGAATCACTATAGGCTGAGGTAGTACTGCAACTCACTCAAGGTCCCTCAGCTTGAAACTCAGAGTGCTCTCCAGAAGGAGAGCAATGAAAATGGAGATACAATGATTTGAATATCAAATACGAAATCAGGAGATGAAATAAAAGTAAGAACAACATTAATAAGGAAGTGTATCTAAGTGTGTGGAGAGGCCCCTGGCCCTGTAAGGCTGAGGCATGTGCCCCTTTCTTTGGTACGTGTCCTGGGAGGGAGAGGAATTATTGGTACTACAGTTCCTGTCATACCTAGGTCATCTGTTAATGTCTCCTTGTGGGAGAGGGCATCTGCCCTATGCACCACCTTTTGAGAATGAACTAATTCTCAGTGGGGTACCAGAAGTCCTTGGTCAGGAGCCCCAATCTGTAACCACACAGCTTACATTTCAATGCTATTTTTTATTCCTGATGAAACAGAATGATGGGCAAGCTTGTCATTTCTCTTAGCACTTTTTTTCCATATCAGGAGTAACAGGCACTTCCTTTGTGTTCTGCTAATATTTCAATAAAATAAAGCTTAAAACTGCCACACTTGTTATCAATAAAGACAACATTCACAGATATTATCTCCCATGAGTCATCCAGTTAGCGTGTGGGCTCTCAAACTCTGTTGCAATTACCATGCCAGATACACAGTATCTGAGCCAGGTTTAGAAATATACCTCAATTGATCCATCTGTCTGAACATTCCAGTCTACCCTGGCAAGAGTACAGCTCTGTTCCCTCATGCCCATATACTCACATACATATTCCATCGGCTGTAGAGCTGACCATGGTTTCTCCTGGGCCTACATTTGCCTTGGGTTAGATTATGTGGTCTACCCACCAGCAATCTGTTATTCTGGTACAGCGATGCACTCATTATCATAATTAGGCAGATTATGAATCTCAACAGTCAAGTTTCAATGGTCACTGTGAAACTCTATTTGCTCAGCTGAAAAATCTTTTCACTAAATTTACTGCCCATTATTTAGCCAACCATACACAAGCGTGGCTAGGCGCCATCTCAACCCTTTCCTGGATGTTCATCCCTCATGTTAAATACTCTGTTCCTCTGATTTGATTTCTCTTTATAAACTTCATCCAACTTCTCTGCATTCACATTTTCTTATTATAACCTGGAGGTCTTTTCTCTCTTGTTATGTTCAGTTTAAATTTCTTCTGGGCGAATGGACTCACTGAATGAGCCATTCAGCCTCCAAAGGTTTCCATGATGGATTGCATCCTATCAAGACCACATTTGTGACAATGTAAGATCAGCAATGGATTATGTGCCTTCACCTGTCAAGCCTTAAGTTTGGAGCAGCAGGATAAAAGAATAAGTAGGGGTTGCTCAGGACTAATAGGGCATAAGGTGACCCTAGGCCCTAACAATTTTAGAAACTAAATCACTTAAATTTCCCAAGCTTCCCACACAGCCTAGCCTTCATACTCACTGCCCAGGTTGAAGTGGAAGAGGTGTGTTTTGGATCATCATCCCCATCCCTTTGGTGCTAAATTGCATGAAGTAGGTGAAGACCTTGTTCCTACCTGCACTGCCACATGGAGAGAACTTCACAATATCCACCAAACCCTTAAGAACATTCAGGAAAGCACCGATAAGTTTCTCAAAGACAAGAGACAAGATGGGTGCTAGAGTAAGGGAAGCTGCCAGAGCAAGGTGAGGCTATTGAAAAACGAAGGCATTGCAAACCGGTGAGATATCAGAGAGAGGTGGGATACTGGAAGGGTGGGGTGATGGATGGAAGGAGGATACTGGAAGAGTGGGATAACAGGAGAGATGGAATGATAGAGGGTGGAGTGATGGAAGGAAGTGGGGTGATGGAGGTAGGTAGGGTACAGAGGCGACAGAGGGAGAGTGATGAGGAAAAGAGATGGGTGGCAGAGGGATGAGATGGTGGAGGGAGAGGGCAGGTTGAAGGGCGATGAAGGAAGGTGGGGCATCGGAAGGCTAAGGTGATGGAAAAAGATGGGATGGCAGACATAGGCAGGGTAAAGGAGGGATGGGGTGATGGAAGGATGAGGTGATGGAGGGAGATGGGATACTGGAGGGATGAGGTAATGAAGGGGTTAAGGTACTGGAATGGTGGGGTGATGGAGGGAGATGCAAAAATGACATCTGGTATACTGGAGGGTTGGGGTGTTGGAAGGAGTTAGGGCACTGGACAGGTGGGGTAAGGAGGGAGTGGGGTACTGGAAAGATGAAGTGATAGATGGACAGGGTGATGGAAGGAGTTAGGAAGTAGGTAGGATGATGGTAAAATGCTGTGGATGAGTGTGATATTTTAATGTTGATGAGAGATCAACTGGAACAACTTCCAGGCACTGGAACATCTGAACTGCACAGTTAAAGCTTGGTACGCATTTATACAGAGAATTCCAGTGGAGACATCATCCTCCCCCACCCTTTAAAATGATCAAAGAATAACATTAGAAAAACAAAGCCACAATTACAGACACAAACTACTTTAAAGCTCACAGTACTTCCAGGCATAGATGGCCAACACCTCCATCCCCTGATAGAATTTTAAGCCATTGAAAACATAAAATGTATTTAAAATTTGGAAATTCTTATTTCTGTTTCCTAAGTTTATGAAGGTCTTTGCGTGTCATATAGTCTCAGTCTTCTACAAGACAGCTCTTTTAAATTAAAGATTTTATTTTTATTTTTAATTAGATGTATATGTTTATTTGTGATGGACACTTGGACATGAGTACAGTGCCTTCAGGAGTAAGAAGAAATGCCATGGAGCAGGAATTACAGGTGGTTGTGAGCCACCCAACTTACTTTCTGGGAATTGAACGTGCTTCTTCTGCAAGAGCAAGGAACACTCTTAACCATGGGGTAATACCTTCAGCCCCAGTCAGACTATACAACACAAAACATATGATGTGTTCATCCTTTATTTATCAGACATGGTGAGAGTTAGAAAGGGGCAGGTAACCATGACAGTGGACAAATTCACTGAGGTGGTCAGATCTTATCAGCCAGAAGTCCTACAGGTCCTACATTGTGATCAATTCTCAAGGTTTATTTGAATTACACCATGTGGGAACTTAAGAGTAGCTTACCCAGACACCTTGTTTCTGATCCACTCCAGAGACCATTGGCCAAGCACTCCCGGACATGGGAGCCCACAAGTGTGTAACCGGTGTTGCAGGTGAAGATGGCGGTGGCTCCATACACAGTGAGTGTCCCTATCTTGTTACCATTTGGGGGAAAGGACAGGCTTCCACAGGAGATGACTGGAAGAGAAAAACCATATTAGTCTAGGTCTAGGCTTAAAGCAGAGACCCTGGGTGTTGGTTTTCCTGCAGAGCATGAGGCAGGGAGGTTGGTCTGCTGGGGCTTGATAGGTCAGCTGTCTTAGTTGGATTTTCCTTCATTAGTCTTAACACAAAACTTCAGAAATTCTAGCATATTCCAAAGCCACCAAGGTCACTGCAGTGACCCACTGATTTTTTATTCTCACACACTGATAACACTTTTTTTTTCAAAATTCATGCAGTATAAGGCATAGTGACCCATAAGTATATCTACCAAGCTAGTTGATTGCCCACTTTCCTCTTCATAGCTTTCCTAAGAATGTTGTGGTCAGGAGGGGGGCACTCACCTATACAGGAACATGAGAAGTATCTTCTCAAAGACCACCAGCCTAAGCACATGGGCATGGTGGGTTAAAACCCAGCATTTTTTTACCCTAACAACAGTTCCAAGCATGGATTCTTATAATCAGGATCAAACGTTAATGCTTTCTACTGCTGTAGTCAATGACTCCATGATCATGTGTAGCTCACAGTGATCATTGTGATTCCAGTTATTTGTACGATTTGTTTCAGTGACAAGCACTGTGAAATGGCTGACTGCACGGCATTAATGGAATCTTCTAAGTAATTGGTAAGCATATTATTCCTGTGTGGGCACAGTCATGGTAGCTGTAAGTCTTAAAGGTATCCTTGCTGTCTAGATATGATGGGGCATAGCTGCTGTGACCCCAAATTAGTCCATTTGGGGAGGTTAATTAATGGTCACCCACAGCAGACATACTAATAACAGCCATGTGTTTGCATCTCAGACACATAAATACTTGAGCACAAAAACCTACGGAATCTCGTGGAAGGAAGAAAAATCCTAAAACCTTCAAGGATGACTGACCAACAGAGGCTCACAAGAATACAAGTTTTGGAAAAGCTACCCAAGGAGAAGCATTTTGATCGCTTAGTCAGCTGTGTCAAGCTCAGCACTTTAGGCTGTGCCAGCGAGTGTCAAAAAGACAAGAGTTCCCAACTCTTGTATACTCTTGTAAACTGGCAAGAGATAGGAAGAAAGCACCACCATGCAGTAAGTTTTTTGCTCAGGCAGGTGAACATGGCCAACTTCCTAAAAGTCTCTGTAAGAAACTGAGTCAACAGTATGAATATCAAGGCGGTCAGCATCTTAGCTATTTCTCTCATTGCTGTTCCCATTAGTGTGAGGTATCTTGCTCACCTCTTCCCAGTCAACAAAGAAGCAGAAAGAGACATGAGCCTTCAAGGCTTGACCCTTTCAATGATCCACTTCCTCTATTAATAAAACTCTGCCTTGCAAAGGCTGCACTACTTCCAAAACAACTTTGCCAGCTGGGGACTACGTATTCAAACAACAAGTCTGTAGGAACATCTCACAGTTAAACTACAACAGCCTTGATTCTAGAAGGCAGACCCAGTGATAACCTGGACCCCAAGCGGTAGATCCAATGATGACATGTGAGTGGGCCACGAGGACTTTGATCTCATTGTGAAATGAATCCAATGATGGATTAAAAGTTATAGTGAACTGTTGCAAGGTTGTAGAGACCATGGAAAGTGAAGCCTAGCTGGAGAAGGGTACTTTTAGAGGCACATCTTATAAATGACCCTCCTCTGTCTCTTTCTGTTTTCTGGAAACAGAGACAGTTGTTTTGGTGAACAACTTTATTTTTCTTTCTTACTCAGTAAGGTCTCATTACAATTGAGAAACAAAGTAATATAAGTGCCCTAGCCACAAACCTATGGGATCCTCTGCAATTGTGACCCAACAGAAATCATTTCCTAAATTGCTGTTCCCATCCAGTTAGTGTGACTCTTATCTATAACCCCCCATTCACAATTAGGGAACTGAGGCTAGAGGAGAATTGTGAAGTTCCGGAAGGCCTGGCCTACCATATGAGATCATGTCTCAAATTATAAATAAGACTGTTTAAAAAACATTTTCTTGTGTATTTGTCATAGTGATTAAAAAAAATCTAGCACAAAGTCAGAGGAAGAAAAACTGTATGAATGTACCATTGAAATAAGCCCCGCTTAGCTTACCCTGTCTGAACCCAATGTGTGACTCCCACTCAGTTTCAAGTAAATTGGCAGACTTACATTCTAGAAATGATCTATAGGGGTCACTCTACAGAAAGAGTCCATCTCTAGAGAAAATCTTGCTGAGAGAGCCTCCACGTCTCTCAGTGTCTGAGACCGCTAAGCTAAACCTTCACAGCAGCAAGTGTAAGCTTTCAATAATTTGCTAGCATGTACCATACCAAATGTCAATGGATTCAGGAGGGATTTGGGTTTTTTATAATTTGCTGTGAACTTTTCTCTAAGCCTTTTCCCAAACACAGTGTGAACCCTGCCTTGAACTGTGATATTTAGCAATTCATGTTGAAACTTCCAGTGCTTATCATGAATGTGTTCAATGACAAAGCTGGACCAGTTTCCTAGCTGGGAGCTCCACGCATCTTTAGCAATAGAGCAGGGAGGAGGCTCACACTGGATTCTGTCCTCCCAGTCTTGACTTGCACATTCAGGTAAGGAGACTATTTAAAGTCTATCCACTAATGAGGTTCATTAGATCACAAGGAACTAACGAAGCAACAACTGGGCTTCTGGGCAGCAGGATAATGGATTCTAAGCCTAGAGTTTCCTTTGGCTGCAACTCCCACTCATTAGTGAGGGTGGCAGAGCAACTTGGAAAAGCCTAATTGGGAGAACACATCACTGCTCAAAATAACCTTGTCACAAAACAAGGAGAAAACCCATCTCTACACTATTCTCTCTCCTAGTCTCCAAAAATGGAATCATTAGCTGTGCTTCTTCCTTACCACTGAAAACACATCCACACCCACAACCCATAGACCTTTCAGAACCCATGGTGGTGGGGGGATTGCACAGCGAAGGTGCAAAGATGAGGCACCCAGAAGGTGCCCTTTGAGGGCTCCCTCTGAATGCTGTCTTTCTACTGTGTTGGTAGATTATAAGCCACTCCCTACAGGCAAGCTTCCTTTTCCTCTCCACTAGAAATCACAGGGTAATCTACGTTGAACATGTAGCCTGATGGCAAGTGTTTTATTCCATGAGGCTGGCATTCCTGTCAGCAGCATGGATTCTTATAATCAGGATCAAATGTTAATGCTTTCTACTGCTATTGTCAATAATGACTCCATGATCATGTATAGCTCACAGTGACCATGATCAGTGAAAGAGCTGCACACTGTGCTGTGTGTGAGAAGAGGCAGGACATGCTCAGCCACCTGGAGATGGTTGTTTGTAAACACACGAAGGTGTGAGGCTGGGCTATGACCTGAGTCACTATCTGAGGTCTAGGGGCCCACAGCTATGATCTGTCACTGAGTGTAAGCATAAAGGCTTCACCCAGATGAGGATGCTCACGATGGGACCGGCTGCCCCTGCAGCAGTGAGCAGACACTAGAGCTACTGATGTGTCTCCCAAGTTCAGGTCCATGATGCACAACATCCACTCTAATAATAGATGGAGTAGCAGTGCCGCTGAAGCAGGAGATGGAATGCCTGTGCTGATTTGTGGATGGGCCTGTGCTTAGCTATCAGTCTGCACGTGCCTCTGGTTAGCATCAGGATCCCACAGAAGCCATCTTGTACCTCAGCTGGCCAAAAATCTGCTCTCAGAAAACTCTGGATTGGTAGTTAGGCTACATGGGCAGGTCTAGAACTTGGGCAAAGTTCTCTGTATATATTTTTAAAGGTCTATTTTGGCTTTTTTGTGTATGTATAAAACTTAAAATGTAAAGAGTTCTGATTTATGGATCTCAACAATAAACATATTTCTTACATTTAAATACAAACAAGAAGTGTGAGAAAAAACTGCTGGATTCCCTATTGTGTGAGCATTTTGCCTGTCTCCCGTAGAATCAGAATGCAATGAGAACATTTCCTTCTGTGTTGTGCACAAACTATGAGAATTTAGAATCACGTGGAGTGAGAATGTGACTCCCCACCCAGAGTATGAAGAACTCAGCTGTTACCAGGGGACACTGGGTGTGTTTGTGGGTAGCCCAGGGTCTATTTCTCTTCCTGGATTAAATGACCAACAAACCAGGAATCTTATCATCCTGGCTCATGAGCAGACACATAATGGAAAATTGTAGACTTCCTTAGAATCTCATGGCCTGGCCATTCTGAGATAAGCCACAGGTAACTAAAACCTTATAAATTACACTTCCATAGTTACGCCAAATGGTTTCCATGACAACACAGTTGAAGATGCTGTTGATTCCATCCCAGCACCATAGGGAAAACAACTATTTCTTCTATAGAGACGCAGCCACAGGCTGGCAAACTGGGCGTAGGAGAGTGTGGCATTCTAATTATTTTTAATTAAGAAATTAACTGGTGTTTGAACTTCCTGTGGTTTTCATGCACTCATTTCAAAGAAAAGTACAGTATTACCAGTATTGATCTTGCATTTTTTTCCTGGATGTATGTGGGTAAAATAAGGACCATGAGAAATAAAAAGAATTTAAGTTACAATAAACTGCAACTTCATAAGAAATAATGAACAGACACATTCATTGATTTCTATAGATTCCAGAAAATGAACACCATAATGTCCCATTTTTTTTTCTTTCTATTTGCTTTTGGAGTTCTAAGTCTGGGAGTTCTTTAGTCCTTCTCAGAAGCCTATTTAGTCTCTTTGTTCTGAGAGTTTAGATTGACTTTTGAAAGAGGAGATAGAGCCTGGAGAGATGGCTCAGAAGTTAAGACTACTGGCTACTCCTCCAGGGGTCCTGAGTTCAATTCCTAGCAACCACATGGAGGCTCACAGCCATCTATAATGATATCAGATTCCCTCTTCTGGCATGCAAGTAGAACACTATATACATAATAAATAATTAAATCTTTGAAAAGAAAAGAAAGAGGAGATGTTTGTCAGACTTAATTCAAAATTTCTTATAGAGAAGTAATTAAACACTGTTCACCATAAATAGCTTCTCTGAAAAACTTCAGGGGCCAAGACTTCAGGGGCCCTGAGTACCCTGTCAGAGTCCACAGACACCCTTCTAGTCAGCTCTCCCAGGGCACTTTGGATCCCAGAACAATGTCTGGGTAAGCATCCTCTCTTTAGAAAACAGCAAGGGTTTCAAAGAAGTGGGAGAGACCAGATGAGGACATAGCAAAGGGGTTTTCCTGGCTAAGGATGACAACCTCAAATCCAGAATAATAAAACTGAAGCAAACCACAGTTTTGGGTGGATTAGAGAAAATACTGTGCATCTGTGATAGCATGCAAAAGAGACACATTGCAGCCCGTGGCACAGAGCTCGGGCCCAGTCACCCATATCAGCAAGCACTCAGCAGTGTACATGATGTATACATCTGGTATGAGTGGCTACAGTTGATATGTGGCTCCTGCCATGGGACAAATGGAGTTAAAGAGCAAGGGCACTGGAACCTCAGGATAAGCAAAGCGCCAGGATATCAGGACCTGCTTCCATGTTCTTCCTTGGTGAAGGGTACTTTAACACCTGGGTTTGGTTCAAGAATTAATAGAGCTCCGAGTTTGCAAAGATTCAGGTGTGAAGCACTTTGAAGGCAGTTTCTGGCAGTGGCATCAAAGTGGCCCTGGCTATCAAGGTCC
This sequence comes from Pachyuromys duprasi, assembly GCA_028658305.1. Taxonomy (NCBI): domain Eukaryota; kingdom Metazoa; phylum Chordata; class Mammalia; order Rodentia; family Muridae; genus Pachyuromys; species Pachyuromys duprasi. The sequence continues at coordinate 109,592,367 of CM053764.1, read as the reverse complement.
CTAGTTCTGGGTCCCCAAGTCACAAAGTAGCCCTAGGGAGTCTGGGGATATGGGTGAGTGGCATGGGTGTCGAAAGACTGTGGTAGGACTATAGCGGGGGAAATTAGCTCTGTGCTCCTGGCTAGGCATTGGTCACCTAAACAAAGGGGCCATCAGAGCCAAACTGATAGCAGCTTGGGGAAGGGTGTCATAAGGAACTTGGGACTCATGTCCCTAATCTTCTGTTCTTATCTCTGCATTTCTGGGAAAAGCCTGTGTTACACAAAGATTTAGCACTTATTATATTAAAAGTTGAATTAAAGTTATTATGTAAACCAGTTAACCACATATTCTTTTGTTTTTCTCCTTTTTATTATACTTCTATTCTTCCTAAGTTGTGTATTGCATAAAGCTCACACGGTCCAATTGCTTGTTTCAATGTCTGATAATTTCCTGTGAACAATCAGCAGAGGTTGGATATCAGAGATGTGCAAATCAGAAAGCACTCTGAACAATGTCAGCTTTGTCTTATTCCCCATTTATTCATATTTAACTGTTCATCATGTACTTGATGGCACAATAATCTCCCTTTTCAAGATAGCCTTTGTGCAGAACAGAGAGCTTCAGCATAAATACTATTTCTCAAGATCCTAATGAGAAGTTTGTCATGGCATTCATGCAAAAGAATAGTTAGCTCTCTAAACATGTGCTTCTATTTGCCTTTGAGCTCAAATGTGAAATATTTGACTATTCTAGTGTTCTAAAGTTTATAAAACACTGTCACTAACAAAGAAACACAATGTTGGCTATTTGATCCTGTAGCACTTGCTTGGATGCACCATGTTAGCACACAGGTTCTGCTTCAGTCAGTAGGACTATGGTGGTGTCTCCAAGGTGGGCCAATGATGCTCTGTCCCAGAGTTCTTCACCTTGTTTGTGGGAGGGTCCACTGCCACTCACCTTTGCATCTGGGTCTGTCTTCTTCTGTGTTCCATGTCCCATTGGCTTGGCACTGTAAGAGCCTCTGACCCTGCAAGAAGTAGCCGGGGCTGCAGCTGAGGAGAACTTGAGCTCCATATTCATTCATTGACCCCGAAACCAGCCTCCAGAGCACGTGCTCTGACAGCTGGCCTTCGATGCTGGGGCAGGGCACCGCTGTGAGAGAAATACCTCAGTGTCAATATGGCTTCCCAACATTCTCACCATATCTGCTTCTAGAAGGGAGGGATTCATGGTATGTGGAACTCATTGGAGTATGTGGCCTGGATGCCATCAACTCTTGTTTCAGGACTTCTCTCTTTCCCACATAAGCACTTGTGATATGTCCCAATCCCAGACTTGGACTTACTGTCCTGTTACAGATGCAAAGGGAATCTTACACTCAGACTGAGATATAATAGTAGAAAATTATTCCTTCTTTGTGTAACACATACATGTACACACATGCACTCATTCACTCAGTACATGAGCACACACCTGCCCTCACACATGTATACTTACACAGACATACACAAATGTAAAACACATGTGCACATTCACATGTTTGTACATGTAACTATTCATGCACAAATATACACATGTGATTATACTTGTACATTATAGCTGCATACTGCTAGGTTTATAAGCACACAAAAATAATTAGGCATTACCATTGTAAAAAAAACATAAATCATTATCAGAACTTAAAGGACTTCCCCTGCTCCAAAGCCAAAAAGACAGAGGTCCTGAGTGCAGAGCTTGGGAGCAATTGCATTATCAGTACTGTAGGCTCTGATGTAGCCCCAGGACCGTAGATTCCAGAGAACTTACATTGAAAAAAATGTACTGTTTGGAGATTATGTGAGTATAGATTTGTATAGGAAAAGTATGATAGGATTTAAAATGAATTTTACGCTTTAGAAGCAAGAACCAGAGCGCTAAGCACAAAACTTCCTTAGGTGACACCTGTCACCATCACACAGATGGCTACCTACACAACTGAAAGGGACAGGTTGATAATCCTTGAGCCCAAAAACAATAGCTGAAAAAAATCATAGCTTCCTAGAGTGGCAATAATAAATATATTTTGTGTTTTGAATTTTTTTCAAATTTTTTATACTTGAATCTGCTGTGTGTACAATCTCTCTTCTTCCTATGGTAACTTCCAGTTCTGCTGTTGAATGAACTACAGAGAATGGATGCTTAATTTAAGAGTAAAAGCAAATAGGCTAAAACATATGAAAGAAAATCTGGCAATTTAAAAGCAATTCTTAAGTTTGTGTCTCTTAGATGTTTTGGATGGAGTAGCATGTGGCCCTGTATGCAAAAATGGTTTGTGTAACAGTTGAAATTATGTCTTTCTGTGGCTAGGGTATGATTAGCTTAAGATAGTGATGTCCGAAAAGCCTTCAGCTATATGAACCCTGAAACTTGGATGAAGTGTGACAAAAGGCATCCCTTTTTGCCAGTATGTGCTTCCAGAACTCGCCTGAGCATTCTAATAATCTGATAACACCTTAAAGTATTATATCTTAATCAATTTCACAACCCCTACTTCTGTGGAAGACTCAGCATTGGTTCAGAGTGAAGGGGAGTTTTTCTCTGGCTGATTCCATCCTCAGTAGTGATCCCACAGCTCTGTTGCTGTCTTGCATTTTTGTGAAAACAGTATTTGGTTTGAATTTCAATTATCTTCCGATTTAATTGTTTGTTTGTGTCCCTTACCCTCTGATTGGTGACAAGCTTATTTTTATTGTAACCACTGTGTCTTTTCCTAGTTTTCCAGCTAAACCAAGTTGGGTCACATTTACATACAGTTGCCTGAATGTGCATGTGTATAGTCTGAAAAGGAATTTGCCTGCAAAACAGGATGGCAAAGAGAGCAACCAAACCACATACACTAAAACTGAAGATATGAAAGTTTTTCTATCACAGACACTATTCACAGTGAACAGCATCCTGTGTATACAATAGTCAAATTCAATCTATAAATATTGCATGGAAGCCATCAATAATGATTCTTAGTTATAGATAAATAAAACAATTATACAGAATGCTTCAGGTAGTCATGTGGCTGACCTCTATACTGAAGAGTCACAAGAAACACTGACACTCTGGGGCTGACGTGGACCATAATCCTGACACCATAGGTGGTCACATAGGAAAGAGAAGAGTCTCCCAGGGGAAACCTGAAGACCAGGGTGGCATGACTAGCAAAATCCAACATTTCTTTTGTGTGTTGAAGAAAGAGCACATGTTTTCAGGAACTGGTTCCTATTGTGGTTTTTATGTTTTCAAAATGGATCTGCAAGAGAGACTATGCAAAATCACGAATCGCTCACAGTTGTATCTGAATAATCCATGACATATGCTTTGGGTGGCGAAATCCTGATTGACACAGCTTGGATGGTGGGAAGACAAGTCCCTTTTGTATAATGGTGAATGAGACAACCTCTGGGAGTTTGGCTCCATTTCTACCTGCATCCTGCAAGGAGGAGCTGTTCTCACACACATGGGTTACTATGTGAGGTGACAGGTACAGCTCATCTGTCTTTATGGATCTCAAGAGCTCTGCTGCATGCCATGAATATGCAAAATAAACATAATTTAAGTAAGCAACTGGAAACCAGTCTCCCAAATACATCCTTGTTCATAAACATGATACTCAATTCTGTGCATCTTAAGAGTCATGCTTTCTGGTCCTGAGTAACTGCTCATAGAACTTTCACCCACCTGTCACTGTGGGAATGCATAAGGTCACCCCTCCCCAGCAAGCCTCTCTACCAGCACATACCCCAGCAGAATCTTAAGAGAATAAAGGTGAAAAGATCAAAAGTTTAGGATAGAGGTGAAAGACACATAAGTCTGCTTGGAGGTATGACAGTAAATATCACACAGAGTTAAGTATTTTACTAACATTTTATTTCCTGACATTGAACCAAACATATTGGTAGAGTAAGGTAAAATGGAGGAACTCGTAGGATAATGAAATTCATGAAGCTCAGGTGAAGAGATGGAACAAGAGAGTTGAGAACATTTTGAATTAAAGAATTTTCATCAGCCGATAGCCTTGGGGTTGAGGGAGATGAACTGGGAAGTAGTGGCTTGAGTCTCAGGTCACCTGAGTGACACATGGAAATGTGTCTCCCTGGAGGCTTATGGTGTAGGCACTACAAGAAGCACACTAAGTAGTCATAGGTTGTGGTTTCCAAGATAGTGTGCTTTCATCCTGATAGAAATGCTTTAGAGCAGGTGCTTCCAGCAGCTGCCCATACATACTCTAGTCACCTGAGGCTCCAGGACAGTTGCCGCCTAGGTGTGTAGGTCAGTGCTTCTAACCTTCTTTTGTCTGTGATTGATTATGAAATTTTAATCTAAGCTGATTCTCACTGAGACAAGAAAGGACAGTCACTATCATCCTCATCATCAGCACCATTATCATCACATCACAGCCACCATCATCAAAGTCAACACCATCAACACCATCACAATTACCACCGTCATTACCGTCAATACCATGATCATCACCATCACAGTCACCATCATCACGATAGTCACCATCACCACTATCAAAACTCTAATCATCCCTACCACAGTCACATATCATCATCATATTCACCGCCATCACCACCACCACCATCATCACACTATTATTTACATTTCACCAACAAACAAGGAAGCCCAGGCTCAGTCAATATGGGCAAGAATTCCCTCTTGCATCACATCTCCCATGAGTCTCTCTGACTAGTATTCTCCTTTCAACACAAAAAGCAAAATTCATTCAACTGATTACTAAAAATAGACAGTAGGCAACACCTCATGATAGAAGAGATAAATATAAAAGATAAATATCAAATGAATAACAGAGTCTTTGAAGGAAGACACAAATCTATGCTATCAGAAATTTAATCAATATGTATTTTTGACAACTGACCAAATTTTGATGGTTGAATCTATGCTAAAATTAAATATGCTGCAATTTGGTAGAGTGTG
>CM053764.1:109553654-109586917 GCA_028658305.1 Pachyuromys duprasi | reverse complement strand
GTTACCTGCAACCCTGACATTCCTTCTGTTTGTAATTTTGCAGAAATATAGACTTCCTTTTATCACATAAATAAAGCAACCACCATAGGGCAATTTCTTCCCTTTCAACTAAGAAAGCACCTGTGGTAGTCCATTGAATGAACTGTTTATAGTGTATGCCACTCACTGCTGACGCAGTTGACGCCATTTTTGCACCAAAACTTGATTCTACCTCTCACTTTAAAAGAGTTGAAATTACAAATAATGAGTAGTTTCTACACAACAGAAACATTTTCCCAACTTCTGAATCTCAAAAAGTGTTTGTTTTTTCATTTGTTATTGTGTGTGTAATTGTGTGTGTATCTGTATGTGCACACGTGTGTGTGTGTGTATGTGTGTGTGTGTGTGTGTGTGTGTGTGTGAAGTATGCAGCTATGACTAGCGGTCAGAAAATGCCATCAGGTCCTGTTAACCTGGGGTTATTGGTGGTGTTTGTGAGCTAAGTAACATGGGTACTGGCAAGTGAACATGGATCTTCTGAGAAAAGCAGTTTGTGTTCTTAATTTCTGAGGTACCTCTCCAGCCCCTGGCTGTCAATTTTCTGGAGAGAGATTCTGGTTTCTCTTTGACTCTTTGAGCCAGAGGCAAAGCAACGAGGCCAGCTGCTCTTTCCTTGGAGGCATTCATGCTATGATGGGGCTGCCACCATGAATATAAAGTATCCTCACTGGTAGTTTCAGGCCCTTATCATGAATCTTCCCTGTTTGTCTAATCATCCCCTAAGTGTGGAATATAATCTTTTTATTTTATTTTAACAGAATTTCCCTGCATCATACTCATGTGGATAAGTACTTCTTATCAGCACATTTAGTTGGAGCACATTTAATTAGATTTGTAAAATTATGATTAGATACCTTCGGAAGGAAATGATGTAATCATCCCTGTTCTTCACACCCACAGCTAAAGCAGAGTCTTTGCAGACTGCCAGCAGCCTGCACTGATGGACATGGGGAAATGGACTGAGTTGTAGAACTACAGAAGCCCAAAGAACAAGACTACTAGTTCAGCAAATAATGACTTTGATTGAAGTTATGATTGCTCTTTTAAGTTCTGTGTTCTGCAGTTCATCTAGGTAATTCTCAGTGAGAACATTTCTACAGGACTGGTGGATGGGGGGGGGCAGAGATAGCTTCTCTGGGTCTTTTATAGCATTAGTGCTTTTATTATGAGCCCTTGGCATATGGACTTCTTTCATCCACATGCACCTGATATGCAATTTCAGGCTGCCTCTGGTTTGTGGAAGTTTGGCTTTCTGGTTGTTTCTCAAGCTTGGCTACTTTCAGATCAGACCTGCAGAATTGGGAAGTCAGCCCCTTGTATGTTCAGTTCTGATTTTGAAGTGGAGAAATGGATGGGGGGATTCCAGTGAGTGGGAACCAAGAAACTGAGCCTCTTGGAGGAGAGGCATGGGCACTTTTGAAACTATGCTCTGATTTCTGCTCACTGTCAATCTGGTTTATAGCAGATTCAAGTACAAATGTCCTGGACATAATTCCTTGGACTAGCTGTTCAGACAGACATTAAATAAATGCCTGTTTTGAAAACATTCATTTTGCTGCTACTATCCAATGTCAACCCTAGAGCAAAGACCAATAACTGAGTCTAAAATAGCCTGTAGTCTGGGTAATGATGACAGAGCCACTTAGTCCCAGCTCCCAGGTCCACCCACTATTGGCATTACAGAAGACTCTAGAAAGGAACGTTTTCCTCAGGAGGTCCTTGTTCCTGCGATTATGGCCTAGGTTCTTCTCCTCTGAGTGTAGTGGTAGAATGTTGGTGAAGATAATCAACTGGGACTGGGGTGGGGTAAGGTATTGCCATGGCTGTGTGGTTGTGTTCAGGTTCTGACTCATCCCCTCAGGCTTCTCTGTCTCCTGTTTAAAAGTGATAGGCAAGCCCATGACCACTATGGTGGGCACTGATGCACACAGCAGGCTTGCTCCAGTCTGGTCTCCTGGTGCCTTTGTGTCTCCTGCCCAATGACTCCCCTACAGTGTGAAGGCAGCCAAGTTCTCTGCCAAAGTGTAACTTGAAGGACTCTGAGTATCTAGGAGCATTCCTGGTTTTCATAGGACTTTGTTTGTCTACAGTGAAAAGGAAAGGAAGGTAAGAGGCAAGATAAAAAGGCAAGAAAGAAGGTGAAAACGAGGAAAGCCATTTTAAGTACAAATAGTTTTGATGAAAAAGACTGATGTATTTTTCATATGTCATTTCTGAGTGCCTGAGTGTATGTATGGGTACATATGTGTTCAGGCACCTTTGGAGGCCAGAAGAGGGTGTCAGGTTCCCTGGATCTAAAGTAACAGATAACTGTGATCCTCAAGATGTGACTTTCTTGTGTTCCTATTTTAACAAAGGATTTGCATTTCATTTAATCATGAAAATTTTGATGGGTTAATATGTGTGGTATCCAAACACTCAGAAGAGAGAGGCAGGTATATCTCCATAAGTTTAAGGCCTGATTAGTCATTATAGTGAATTCCAGGCTAACTGGAGCTACATAGTGAGATCCTATCTCAAAAAAAAAAAAAAGGAAAAGAATAAAAGTCTTGCTGATGAATTGCATATAGTAGGTCTACATAGATGATTAATAACTAAAGTGACCCGTGAAGAGCATCAACATAAAAATATGTTCACAAACTTGCAGTGTGGATTTAAGTACCTTATCAGACATTTGGCATAATGTCAAACACACAGTGTACAATGCAAGTCCATTCATCATTTTCTCAAACTCTCAATCCTTGCACACTAATACCACTGGCCCTGACTGGTTGAAGTGTGGCATGAATCTTACCTTCAAACACCAAATCCAATTTCAGTAAATAATTAAAATGGAAGGAAATGTGTCTCAGGATCTGCCTAGGAGATTTGTATAGTTACGGGAAGGTTTGGAGAAAAACTGCTGTTCTCTCCAGCCTTTGATCAAGCCAACTCAGATGGAAGAGAGTGATTGTATTGTTCATCTGCTTATCTCTAGTGCCCGTCAGATCTGAAGCATTGCTCTTTTACTCACCTTACTTGTTTTATTTTAAAGATTCATTTATTTTTATTTTATATGTAGGAGTATGACTGTATATGCTGGCACTACATGTGCAGGACTTGAGTTCAGAAGGAGGCATTGGAGACCATGGAAATTTATGGATGGTAGTGAGCTGCCATGTGTTGTCCTGGGAATTGAACCTCGAACGTCTGGAAGAATAACTGGTGTTCTTAACCTCTGGGTCATCTCTCTAGCCTTTACTGATTTTATTTTTGAGTCAGGATCCTACTATGTAGCCCAAGTTGGTCTTTAACTCCCAGAGATCCATATGCCTCTACCTCCCAAGTACTGAAATTAAAAGTGTTTTTTGTTTATATATTCTTTTTTATTTTTATTAATTACAGTTTATTTACTTTGTATCCCCCCTGTACCTCCCTTTCTTCTTCCCTCCCAGTCTCAGCCCCCCTCTTCCTCACACATGTCCCTCTCCCAGTCCACTGATAGGGGAGGTCCTCCTCCCCTTGCCTCTGATCCTAGTCTATCAGGTCTCCACAGAAGTGGCTGTATTGTCTTCTTCTGTGGCCTGGCAAGGCTGCTCCCCCCCCCCCCAGGGGGAGGTGATCAAAGAGCAGGCCAATCACTTCATGTCGGAGACAGTCCCTGTCCCCATTACTATGGAACCAACATGGACACTGAACTGCAATAGGCTACCTCTGTGCAGGGGTTTCAGGCCATTTCCATGAGTGGTCCTTGGCTGGAGTATCAGTCTCAGAAAAGCCTGTGCCCAGACTTTTTGGATCTGTTGCTGTCCTTGTGGAGCTCCCGTCCTCTCCAGATTTTACTGTCTCCCACTTATTTCATAAGATTCCCTGTGCTCTGCCCAAAGTTTGGCTATGAATCTCAGAATCTGTCTTGATACCCTTCAAGGTAGAGCCTTAAAAGTGTTAATCACACCTGGCAGACATGTTTCTTATCCCTTGCTATTTCATATACTAGTCTATATATTACCACAATTGTTAAGGAAACTTAGAAGCTCCTTCATCCCTGCTCAAATACAATAAAATTAGCTTGATACTATAAATGAATATATATGCATTATTATATATGTATATACATATATACAAAATTGTTACTAAAGTTTTCCAAATCAGGGATACGGTATTATACTAATTTTATCTGATTTCTTCAACTGAAATTAAATGTAGGAAATACATCCCTCAAAGAAAAACTTAATACGTTTTCCTTACACCCTGCTTACTGTGACATAACATAATCCTGAATTAACTCTGCCCCTTGCTAGTGAAATGGACACTCCAATCCACACTCCAGAGCTAAGCAGTGCATCCCTAAGCAGATCCTGAACACCACATGCTGGAATGGCACCTTCATTTCTCATAGGATTAAGTAATTGGGATATAAAACGATATCTTACTTAATGAAAATAACCGAGAAAAATAAGTAGTTTTCAATGTCATATAACTGAACACAGACTTTAAAATGCAAATGAAAGCAAAATAATTAAAATCATGGTGAGCTATTAATTATTTTCCACAAACATATACACTTTTATCCAAAGAGTTTAAAATTTTTAAGAAGACTAAAATATACAAAAAGTAAAAAGCAAAATAATTCTATAAACAAAGTTTAAGTAAACATTTGTTGCTAAAATATCATTAAAGCAAAAACATTGTATTATTTTTAAGTTTTGAAATACTGGAAGGTCAGGTTAAACTTTTTAATATGTCTGTGACAAATTTCTTGCTGTATGAATTATATTTGCATGTGCACGTGTGTACGGGTGTATGTATGTGTTTGTGTATGTACATGTGTGTGTATATATGTACATGTACATATGTGTATGGATGTGTGTGTAACTTCTGTTAAGCTTGGCTTTTCAGTATGATTGTCTAATATATAAGACTATGTTTTACATTGGATTCAAACTTTGCATGCTTTTTCTCTTTTCTTTTTCTTTTCAAAATATTTATTATTGCCTGTTGTTTTTAATTAAAATATAATTAAATAATTTCCCCCTTCCCTTTACTCCCTCTTTAATTAAAATATAATTACATCATTTCCCTCTTCCCTTTTCTCCCTCTTGGCTGACTCTTGTAAGAATATTACTCTGCCCTGAAGACTGATTCCTAGAAGTCTTACTTCATTTTATAAATGAAACTGGTGCTTTCTTTTGGCAGCCAATGATACGTAGGAAAAGCCTGTCGTAATCAATGCCTCTAAATCCAAAGAGCTCAAACATCATGTGAGAGATGGAGTGAAGAACCCACAGTGCCTCGCATTTTCACACCTTATGTTGAGTGATGTTGCTGAAGTCAGTCTCAGGGGAGTCTGCCCACCGTGAAAACGGCAGCCCAGATAAAGTTCGGTGAGGTGAGATACATGTTACAGAGTGCGATGGAATTCATAGGATATAACAGGACTAACATCCAGAGTTACACTGGTCTATTCAAGTTGTTGCTGTTGTCGCTATGGAATTTGTTTGCGTTGTTAGGATGGAAGAGACCAGGTCCAGGCAACATGGGGAAAGGCTCCCCCGCCTTCTGGAAGCTGAATTCAACCCTGGTCCCAGGCCTCCGCAGGCAGACGCAAACACTTACGTCTACACGTGGGTGGCTTTCCTCTGTTACTCCACAGGCTGTCCTCTCGACACACGGCAGTGGCTTGCTGACTGGAGTCCAGCCTGAAGCCTTCGTTACACTCGTATGTCACTTTACTGTCTAAAGTGAACTCGTTGCCCGTGAATGAGCCATTTCCTGGAGCCTCTGGAATTCCACAGGACACAGCTGGAAAGATAAGGAAGAAAATCATGGTTGTTCTTACAGTACTTCATTAATTTTGTGTTTATTTTTCACCCCAGAGACAAATTTATTAAGTATGTTCTTTAGGCTTTTCAAAAGCACACCCATATGCTCAGAATTTTAAGGATGTAAAATGTTCCCATGAGAAACAGCAGAAAACTTTTCAAAATGGTAGAAAGTGGTTTGGTGTAAACCACTGTTTCAGAGGGCTATGGAGGTACAGGGTGATGACTCTCATTTAGGTGCAGGTTAGTCACAGCATGGTTGTTTGGTTGTGTGTTCAGGTAACAATCACACATGTTACCAACTCAAGTGACTTTGGGCAGGAGGACAGAGCATAGGCCACTTCCTTACCACCCCAACAATGGCTTTGAATATCAAGATGCACAGGAAATTAGTCAAGAATATCCACTTGCCTACCTCCCTTTAAACACAGAGGAGGTTCTTTGAAAAGACGCCTTGCTTTGCTGGACTTGCCCTTCCTCTGCCCCTGTGTTGGGAATGTGGTCTCCTTTGTGGAAACAAGTTTTGGGAATCTGTAAGAGCTGGGTGTCCTCCGGTGGTTCTCATGCTCAAAGCAGTTGCATTTTCTAGGACCCAGGTTAGCTCTCATGAGCTAACAAAGCTGTTGAAGGAGCAAGTTAGGCCCCTCCAAGTTTGCTGGCTTTCATACTCTGCGTATGATCAGCCTCTCTCAAACAAGCTCCCGCCATGAGGCCTCCTGATGTGAAAGGGGCCTCACCAGTGATGGAACCACGCCACCAGGGCTTCCAAGAGTCCAGAACCATAAGCCAGATGTACCTCTTTTCTCATAAATCACCCAGTCTTAGGAATTTTGCTAATTGAATGCAAAGGAGACTGCTACAAAGAATAACAGATTGTTATTCCTAAGATCACCCGTGCATCTATTTTTATCATAGCTAATATCTTCTGAATTACCTGGATAAGTTAAATTGACTAAGTTGTCCTCTGACCACGCCCCCCCCATACCACACACATATGAATAAACAATTGAATGCTTATTTTTAAATGTCAGCTTTCTAGAAAACGTAATCTCTGAAATTTCTCATGTGTTGGCTTTTGTTTATTTTTGACAATTTTATACGTGTTCACAGTGTGCTAGATATCATTACATTCTTATATGCCTGCACTCCTACTGAAACTCTTCTTCACAGACATCCCCACCTTCCTCCTCCTCCTCTTCCTCCTCTTCCTCCTATTCCTCTTCTTCTTTCATTTGCATGTGTGTGTGTGTGTGTGTGTGTGTGTGTACTACTGAGTTTCATTGAGGTTAGCCAAAGTAGAGGTGAGGGAATCTCTACTGGCAGAAACTTGCCAGTGGCTACACCACTGAGTAAAATCACCCCCCTTTCTCGTAGCAGTCTTGCAGGAAAAGATGGGGCCTCATTGGCTCCTCTGGCATTCACTGTGGAATATACTGAAGGACTCATTCTTGTGCAGGTCTTGTGAAGGAGCCACAGCTGCTGTGGCTGCAAGGGCCCGTCATGTCTGTAGACACTGCCTCACAGAATTGTTCCTGACCCTACAGCTTTTATACTCTTCCTTCCCAGTATTTCATTATTTCAGCCATCTGAAATATCTGTGCTTCATGTAATACAACATGAACTCATTTGTGGGATATTAAAGCACATGCCACGCTTCTGTGTAACCATAACTTTGAAAAAAGTGTCCAAAATAACAAACAACAGTTCAAGTTTTTCCAAAGCCACTGTTCTGTCCAAGAAACCTGCCAGCAGACAAGCTATTCCTCTGAAGCTTTATGCTGTCTTTGATCTTCAATGAATCTAGGAAGTGTCAGGGATTTGTTCTTTTTTTTTAAATTCTCTTTGTGCCCCGTTCTGTTGCCATGTCTCTGCTACCCACAGTGTATCTTGATTTTTTTCTAGAAAACCATATATTTATCATTCAAATCCCTATTCTGGTCCCTCTTAACTACATGCACCAGCCCTCTTCCCTCTTCCTTTGGAGGCAAACATGGAATGAAATGACATCTCTGGTAGGTTAAGTGGAAAAATTGACATCCCAGAAGCTCATAGGAAGTACACTCATAAAAGGGGTTCTTACTCAGGGGGCCAGTCGGACAGGCTTATAGATGATTCTGTTCAATCTAAAATCTTTCAAATAAACCTGAACTCTGCTTCAACAGACTCAGGAGAATCTTCCCTATGTGATCTGTTCAGTAATGAGCAGTCTGCCTTGAGATTTGAACTACAGTTGCTATCCTCAGGAGAGTGTTCATGAAAGGAGGTGGGGTGAGGGGTACTGCTGACTCTCCAGCCTTCCCTGACTTGTTTTCTGTGATCCTTTTGCTCTGTTCAACCCATGAGATTGTATGGCTATGACTCTGAACTTAAGCCAGAATCGTCTTCCATTTTTAAACCACTAGTTAAGAATAGAAGTTGCTACTCCATCATCTTTCTGAATAGACTTACCACTGATTCAGGACTTATTTAAATGATCATCAGGGAAGACTTGATGGTGAATCCCTCAGAATCCTCCTGCCATCATCAACAGAAATGAGAAATATCTGGGCCAAAAATCAGAGGTGTGAAGCCTAGCCCTGAGCATTCCCAGAGCCAGCGATGCTGTTGGTCCCATCACCTCCCTGAATTTCCACAGACACAAATCTCCAACGGTACTGGCCACAGACTCAGAAAATTGTATGAATGGAGAGGGTTTTAGACCTCACATTACTGTATATCAACATTGTTAACTCTACCAATAGTATATCAGGCATCCATTGATAAAGCCCTGGGACAATGGAAATGTATTTCCTGTACATTATCTTTTCATCACTTAAGACAAACTGAAAGTTAAAATCAATCACAAGTGTACATTGCCTCTGAGGAGTGTAGAATTTTAGTGATATTATGCCTTTATGGGTATTCTTTTGTTGGTAAAATTTACTTTTATTTTATGTGCACATATGTCTGTTTACCATCTATGTACTTGGTAGCCATGGAGGCAAGAAGAAGGTATTGGATCTCCAGGAACTGGAATTACAGATGAATGTGAGTTGCCATGTGGGTGCTAGATCTCAAACCCCAGTTCTGGAAAGACCAGTCAGTGCTCTTAACCACTCTTTAGCCTCCTTTACCTGCATTTTTTATTACCTGTTCAAAGGTGTGACAGGGCTCAGATCTCAGGTAGTAGATGCCTCTTGGTTATTGACCCCAGATACTAACCCCAAATGCACAGATTTATTTTCCATCTACTATCCTGAGAGCAGTAGTCCTCCAATTAACTGAGAAATAGGTTAAAAATAAATTTCAAAGTGCAATTCTAAAAACACGATGCTTTTATCATTTTTGCTAGTATTCCTGAGACTCCACTGCCCATTTTACTCTGTCATAGATTTTTCAAGTCCTTTCTTTGAGGAATTAAATAATGAATAACCATTGCAGTTCAAGCTTAGCTGCATTTCATGTACAATCAACATCAATGGAGTGTGAGGCCCCAAAGAAAACCCACAGCAAGTGAAGAGGAAGAGACAGAAGTCCTTGAGTTTAGTGCTGGCCTAATGTCACACACTGCTTCTGCTCATTTGCAATGACAGTGTGATGGCAGGAATATGCAGGGCCAACGGCTAGCCAGGGAAATGTCCTTGCCATTGTTATGAGGGATGAAGATAATTTCTGAGAGTGAGGACGTATGGAGGGAGCCAAAAGCGGAGTTTGAAGAACCTAAATTATACAGATGAGCAGTTTTAAAATCCATGGTCAGCATGACTATGGTCAGCCATACAGGAGGATCGACCAGAGTGCAGCTGTTCTAAACCTCTTGAAAACAAGACAAAAGGACAAAAGGAAAAACAAACTGCAACTAACAAAAATATTATAAAAGGGAATATGCCCTTTGGTGCCTTCATGCACATGGCTAGTTATGAAGACTCTGGCCACATCTCAGAGTCTCAGGACATTTGCTTAGGTAGCTCGTGGCTATCATACAGCTGTAAAATGCAACAGCTTCACCCACCTGGCTGTACAAAGCTACCAAGGAGCATAGGTGCCAAAGTTAGAAGGTAATAGTCATTTCTTGGGAATGCCAAGTGAAGTTTTGATCCATAAAAGGCAACTACCTAAGGAAAGATGGCAAGGTGAATTAAATACACAGGTGGTCACCCTGAGTTCAAGCTCTGAATCTGACCTCTCAGGGGCTGTCTCACAGAGCTGCATGCCCCATAAGCAGCGATGATGCCTGTAGGGGCCACACATATAGTGGCTGGTAGGCAGTTGCCATGAGATGGGGAGATCACACTCTGTAACATGGACCACTCTGAGTAACCCCTGCTAATACCTAGTAGTCTGAAGATATTTATGCTTTGCTTTCACAAAACTAAGAGCAATAAACACTGTATTAGAAACTAAAACTGAAGGTAAGTGTAATTGAAGGTGGCAGTGGGCAGGTCTCCTGGTGGTAATGAGCTATGACATTCACTGTTAGAAACAGCATGTTGTGGACTGAAGACTGAAAACTGTAGACAAGCAAGATGGCTCAGAGGAGAAAAGCACATGTCACTACACCTAATCATCTGAGCTCTAACATGACGACTATAGTTTAAGAAGATACATGACTCCTACAAGCAGTCCTCTGACCTGTATTACTCATACACACACACACACACACACACACACACACACACACACACACCTTTTATAAAACAGCCAGGCTACTGAGGAGGACATTGCTGCCAGTCCTGAAGACATTTGATAAACTAGGGTCAGATGGAAGGAGAGGATGACCTCCTCTATCAGGGGCAGGGAGTTGATACGGGACAGAGGGCGGGATTGGGAGGGAATGAGGGAAGGTACTACAGCTGGGATACAAAGTAAATAAACTGTAATTAATATAAAAATAATAATTTAATTAAAAAATAAAAACACCTAGAAATTGAACCTCTGTGTTACCTAACAATTCCACTTCTGAGTTTGCATCAAAATGCAGGAGCTAAGAGACATAACAGTACACTCATATTCTCATTAACATTGTTCCTAGCCACTAAAATGCAGAAGCTGCTCAGTTCTGCACTAACAGATACATGGACAGCGAATACCATTCACATATACAGAGAATAGGACTCAGCTTCCAGAAGGGAGTGTATCATGGAACATAACACGACAGAGATGACCCTGTGGGCACTGTGAGGAAGCCAGGAATGAAAGGGAAAACCTGGAGCATTCTACTGACACAGCAGACTTGAGTAGAATTTTAGGAACAGAGAATTTTAATTTCCAGGGTTGGGGTGGGGGTCGGGTGTTGTCTTTCAGCAGGGCAAAATGTCTGCATGAAGAGAACATGCTGGAGTGAGATGCTGGTGATGTCAGCATGGCATTATGGATACACTTAATGCCATGAATCTGGGAGTTTGTGCCATGTGTATTTTATCTGCCGAAAACATCCACAGTGTTTCACTGCTACAGATACATGGGTGGGATGATGAAAGGGAGCTGGGAACAGAGGGTATTTTTATACAATATGTAATTAATAGACCCTGCACATGTGCCTTCCTTTTTATTCACAAGTGAAACAATGACTCAGCAAGGAACATTCAAGCTAATGAATTCAATCTTCTCTCTCTCTCGCTCTCTTTAAGTGTGTGCACTGCTTGCACTTGTGTCTATGCACCACGTTTATGACTGGTGCCTGAAAAAGCCACAAGAAGGCAACAGATCCAAGAGAACTGCGATTACACACTGTTATAAGCCATCATATGGATGCAGCGAGTTGAACCTGTGTCCTCTGTAAGAGTACTGTGAGCGCTCTTAACCACTGAGCTATCTCTTTAGCTCCATTGAACACAATTTTAAGACAATTACGTTTGCAAGGCATAATGAATTCTCAGAATCGCTGGCCTGGATATCTGTTTACATTTTAATAAAATAACAATTAGGGACTCTAACACAGACAAAAGCGTGACTCTAGAAATGGAAAGGCTATTGTGACTGATAGCACAGCTGAGAAAGACTCAGGCAGAAAGCAGTGACTTAGGCTCTATTTCCTAGCAGTCACTGCTCCTGAATCTTACTTTCTTTTTCAGGAAAAGCTTTACTGATTCTTCTAAAAACATAATTACCATTCCTTGAAAATGCGCAGAATGAGTTTAAGCCTCTAACTTAGGAACTAGGTGAATGGGTACTAGCAGCAGTCCAGCTTGCTTTCATAGCAAGGATCAAACCTCTTCATTGTGTTTTTCCTGTACCTGGAAGAAGAAACTGCTAGAAAGGTCAAATACAAAGAATTTTACTCTGTTTTTACTGAGGTCATGTCTTAAGGATGCACTGCTCCTTCTCCAACGAGTCAGGCCAGCTGTTGCCCAGTGGGAAAATGGCAGTGAATGTTGTCAGGTCAGAAGAGCACTCCCAGGATGTTGGAGGAGAAGGTGAGTTTGGACTGTCTCTGTTCATAAACCAAAGCAATAGATGTCTACCAGAAAATAACAGAAATAAAGGAGAAAGTACAAGGTAACTATATATGAATATAGTGATGGACAGGTGACAGGCAGGTAGATGGATGGATGGATGGTGTATAAATAAATTGGTGATTTACTTATTCTAAGTAGATGTGTCATCATACTGGTACATAGATAAACAAAGATAGCGGAGAGGTAAATAGATGATAGACTGATAGATATAGACATATAGAGATAGATAGATGATAGGTGATAAATAGATGATAGATAGTCAATAGATGGATTTAAGATGAGAGATAGGTATGTAGATAGATGACAGAAAAGTCAGAGACAATAGATACATGGATAAATAGATAAAATATATGATGGAATGATTTGTAAATATTCAATAGATGGCATCTTCACATAGATAGATCCACATAGTGGTTGCGTAACTGAATAAATAGATGGGAGATGAATAAACAGGATGGATAGGAAAGAAGATGGTAAGACAGGAAGACTGATACCTTCAAAGCTTCTCATGAAGAAAACTACAACTGAATTAAAATATAATGATAAAGTTAAAAAAAGGCATACTCATCTGTGACATAAAAGTGACAGAATGATACAATTTAACATACAAGTCTCAATAGACTAGAGGGAAGTTCCATAATTTCAAAGGCATTAAACACCTGCCCTGTCAGACTCTACTGTAGATCACTCACTAAGTGAGGGAAGTGAGCATGGGAAAATAACCATTCCATTGTTTAAATGAAAAGAAAAAAAAACAATATGTGGACCTCCAAATTCTGCTATTGTTAAAAGACAAGTTAAAGCCACGTGGGCTGAAGACAGCTGCCCCCATCCCAGTCTCATGCTGCAGTTTCTCTTAAAACAGACAAAGTATGCTTATCTGAACATATGCATTTTCTTTAAGTAGAAGAATATACATGTTCTCTTAAAGTAGGCAAAGTACACTCAGCCGAAGAGTTCTTTTACAATCTTAGACTTTTAGCTTCACTCAAACTTTGTTTCAGCTAGAGAACAAGGATGGCACTACTGCGTGCTTCCATGAGCACTGGGCACACACCATGTGCCCTGTGTAAACCCACTCAGCAGGGAAATAGAGAAAATGGTCACCACCAGGTCTCTGGAGTCACCCTGACTCTTGATTAGTTTTGAGTCTTGTATTTTTTTTATCTAATTTCTGAGCAGAAACACTCAATAATATAATAGGAAGGCATTCAGTGGCTTCTCCCTGACAGACACCATTTTCAGGGGGCAACATGCATTACACACAGACTGGAATCTGTTAATCAAGATCCCAGAAGAGACTGCAGTTCCAAACACTGTACAATGGCAGAAACTACGCAGAACAGAACATCCAACCTTACAGAAAACTGGACACTACTATTTAAGCTCATTTTCCCAACAGCCTCTGGCCTCACATCTATGAAATGAAGGTCTAGTTAATAAAAGCTCCTTGAAATGATGAATTTTCTATTTCATGGTCAACTTCAGAAGGAGTCATTAGTAAGGCAATGTTGAAGGTGTAATTAAGTTACTTACAGGAAGAAAGGAATGAAAAAGAAAAGGATTATGTTGCTCAGCCTCTTCAATGTCTAGTATCCTCTCTCTTGCTTTCTCTATGTCCATCAGACAGTCTAAAACCTGACCCAGAGCACAAAGGTGACCAATGATCACATCCTTGACAGCTTTCACCCAGCTCTGCAAGGAACATTTAGAATAATCAGAGATCATTTACCGACAGTGTGCATGGCAAAGACCTTGACCGTACCTGAACATAAGAAGGAAGTTATCAAAACCTTCCCCCCCTTCCTTTCATTCTACCATCCCATTCTACTTCCTACCATACCTACTCAGCTTCATGGGGTACATGTCTCCGTGTGCCCACAAAGCAAGCCTACTTGTCCCAGAATGACCATTACTGTATTTCTTGATGGTCATTACTGATTTAAGCTGTAGGAAGTTGCCAGAGGCCATCATGGAAAACCAGGTTTTGAAAGTGAAGAGTCAGAAGGGCAAAGAAATTGTTTGTTTTTTTTTTTTTTTAATTTTTCTTACTAGTTGACATAGTTAACAGTTAATTGAGAGTGTACATCAATAAAATGAGGTGAAGCTGTTACTATACACTGGTCAATATTATGCACTCATTACATCATTTATCTTTTTTAAAAATGTCACTGCATAAAACCTGAGCAAGACTGGTCTTACTGACACTCCTTGAGAAGCTATAGGCAATTCAAGATGGCTGGAGGTGGAAGAGTCATATTCTCCAGGGAAATAGCCACTGGGACATTGCTCTTGCTCAAATAAATACCTGCCATGCTCACATAGGCAAATCTAATATTACTTTTATACATGAAAATATTTTAAAAATCAATAACTTAATAAAAATTATGTCTGTTTATTAACTATCATATTTGCTATCATACACATGTTTTATAATTATGAAATAAAATTTGAATGTTTCTGTGTGTGTGTGTGTGTGTGGTTGTTTGGTTGCCTACTGTATGCATGTGCATTCTGTGAGTGAAGTGCCTGTGGAAAACAGAAGAGGAATTGGAATGCATTGGAACTTGAGTTATAGAAAATTGTTAGCATCCACATAGGTGCTAAGAGCCAAATCTGTGTCCTCTGCAAGAGCAGATGGTGCTCTTAACCACTGACCTATCTTTTCAGCCCAATTAGAAAATCTTAACTTGGCTATCTTATAACACTAGTCCTATGATCTAGGTGTGTTTTTTCCCATTATTTGATTAACTGCAGTGATATGAGACACTATAAACGTAAGTCCTTCCAATCATCTTTATTTTACAGGCTATGCTTAAACACTGAATGCATTATCCCAATGCAAGCTTAGGTGGAGTCAAGGCTGAAGTTTTACACCTTCACCTATAATATAGCTCTTCTCTGTCACAAGTGAAAGAGTAAAAGAGTTTCCCATAGGTTAATTAAACTCCAGATCTCTGAGATGTATATTTTCCATTTCATTTTACTAAGAGTGTGCTCTGCTTTAATACAATTTCCCTATGCGTTTTCTTTGCGTTCTTGTGATTTCACATAACTCTTTACCAGTAATGTGTGTTGGTCAAGCAGTTAGTCTGAAGGTCTGAGCTAACACCCTCTTTTCTGTGGGAATTTGTACATGAATGTATGAGCAGTTCTTACATTAATTATTTATTGTTATTGCTTCTGCTACTTCCTATTAGAAGATTGTTTATTAAAGGTTGTTATCCTATGCCCATCTTAGATAAAATAGACATTGAGTTAATTATCAAACTCACTAAGAAAAAAATGCAAAGGACAATGATATTAAAAAAAAATCTAGGCAGCAGGGAAGTGTAATTAAGACTGTGAAAAGCAATAGCAAAAGTTTTAAGCCAGTCTCTCAGGCCTCCTGTGCCTCTCAATCTCTAAGCTCTACCTGAAAGAAAAGGATGTAAAGTGATCTCTGAACTGTGGCTCATAACAAAGCAGACAGCTACAAATCTATTCCTGGGAAAGCACTCAGAAACAATTGGCTGCCAAAGCTGCTCCCAAAAGTGCACCCTCCACTGGAGGGAGGAAGAAACCTCAGTGTGACAGACTGGTATCTTGGCACTCATGAAACCAGACACTACCAGAATCCCACTGAACATCTGCTTCGAGACACTTGTTCCCATGTCCAATGTGAAAACTTGCCCAGGACTTGAAAACAGAAATAGAGGGCAGCTGGACAAGGTCATTCTGTATCCTAGCCAAGCTGAAATGTGTAACATTATGCCAGAAGGTGCCCAGATAGCTCGCTGCATACATAGAACCTGCTTAAGAGTCCACGGAGGGGCAACATTTTATTTGCAAAAGAAAAAAAATCATGTCCCCCCCCTTCTTCCTGTTATCCTGAATGTTAGATATTTTCCCCTGGGGTCAAAAATTTAAAAAGCCTATGATTTGGAGTGAAAAAGCAGAACTAGGAATCAGGTGTTGGCAGTTTTTACATTTTCATGTGTGAACTTTTGATATAAATGTGGGTGTAAGCTTTAACACAAGTCGAGCTGTCTCAGGGAACGTGTCTCAGCAGTTCAACTTTACAGCGATTATAAACGAACCTGAGATAATTTCCTGGACAATGCGAGCATTGTGACTTTAAAAGAATGAGTGGATTTCCTATTGCTGAGTTGTGTGTGTGGAATTTTTTTTATCACACACTTCTGTCATTTGCCTTGTCACTGCACTTTTTAAACTATGTTGTCCTATATGTGAAACACCCACTTCTCTTGTTGCCTGTTTTCCATACTTTTTCTGTGAGTTTGCTGTCAAAATGCATTAAACTATGAAAATGCAAATAAATAGGTAGGCTTAATCTATTTATACTGCTAAAGTTCTGAGCCACCATCATCTTTTGAGGGAAGTGTAGGTTGATGCCTGATGCTACATGTCAGTTGGAACTTTCCAGGTGTCAAGATATCTAGCGCTAAACCTAAATCCCAGGGTCCTGGCATTCCTGTAACTCTATCATGATTATAAAAGGGAAAACTTCATCATGGCCTGTTTTCAGGCTGTTTCCTCCGAACAGCACTACGTATGATAGAAACCACGTGGGAAAAAAAAGCCATTATTGGCATAGAGAAACATCCATTTACTCAAAGGCTCAGATTGATGACCATGGGCTCCCATGGCGACAATGTCTGATAAGATATCTTGTCCTGACTCTTCTCTCTCACATCCAGTTCCCTGCAAACATTGGGCATCCCACTTTTGTCTTGATGTGTCAACTTTAATTTAAGAATCTTCCAAAGCCAGCTCCCTTTCATTCCTAGGTGCCCAGCAGGGTTTGTCCATCAGTTACCGGTGGGACTATCATCCATGCACTCTGCAATACAGCTCTACCTTCTAGAGGGCCTGGCATTACTGAACTGTCAGTTTTGTAAGTAAAGGCTGCCGCATGACCCTTTAATGAAAGCCCATCAACTATTCAGTGTCCTGTGCTGTACCCAGGTTCACTGCCTCTCTTCTTGGTCTTTTACTGAATTCAAAAGCATCCTTATCAAAATCCTGCATGCAAATACAAAAGTTCTATGATACTTTCCCCTCCTTTCTCTCTATGCCCCTCCTGACCCATGCTACAGAATTGGAAGACAAATGTCAGGCCCTTTCACTAGAGTTTACTCTATTTTATAAATGCATATAACATTCTCACATCTCCATGGCAAGCACTGATGATAAGCACAAAATTTTCTTTCATGCAGGCAACACAGGTGATCTCTGTGCCCAGTTTCAACCTGGGGATTTATAACCCTCTTGTGAAAACTACCTTTCATTCCACACTTCATCCACCCACATTGTGAGAAATGACTTTGCACATACACACTCACTATTAACTCAGCCACGAGCCACATTTTGTAGTACTTGGTCTCCACAAAGTATGGGTAGGAGCAATGCACTATTTAATTTATCTCAAGATACAGAGAAATAATGCACCCTTGAGGAAATTCCTAAGATACAGTTTGTACACTGGTGAGTGATAGAACTGTGCTTTGAACTATGGCCTGAACTTGACCATTCCTATCACTCCGAATGTTGTCAGACATTAGTCAGAACTAGTCTGCAGTCGACTTGTTCTCATCTCACAAACTAAAAATGGATGAAAAAATTGAAGACAAATACAACAGGACAGACTATACATGGCTTGAGAAGACTGCCTGTTTCCTTATAGAAAGAATTCAGACCAGACAGTCTATTACCATACAGAGCAAGAGGCATGCTCAGCTCCATAAGTGTGTTGAGTTTAGACAAGTCAGCAGGTGTTCACAGAAAACATAGTGACACCGATAAGTCAGTGTTGGCATCATTTGAGAGTTGCTCTTTCAATGGAGACCTCTTGTAATCGGTGCTATGGAAGGGCTTCACGCCAACACATTCATTTACTAGTTCAAACAAAACAAGTGAGAGAGTGCCTGTTATGGAATTATAGATCATGAAGCCAAACCTCAGGCAAGAAACCCTTCAGGTCCACACATGGGAGTAACACATATGTCCTTAAGAATGACCACTAGTTCAGGCCTGTAAGACAAGTGACATTGGCTTCATCCTGATTCAGGGTCAAAGGGATGAACCTCACTTTAAAATTTGCTTGCTGGGATTTGGAAATCTGTGTTAAATAGGGCTTATGCATGCACATGCCTGCATTTTAGAGTGTGGCTCACACACTACACACACACATACACACACACATGAGAGAGAGAAACAAAGAGAAAGAAAGAAAGAGGGACAAAAGCACATACTCATAGAACTCCTAGTCATCGTTTGTAATATTGCATTTAAAGTTGCACTATTTTCTAAATAAAGCTACACCTCTAGAGCTACCGAGTTACTCACAGGACAGAAGAGTTATATAGAAGTACATTTGCATATGAAAATGAAGCCAAGGGTCACAATTAACCTATGTGATTCATGCCCATATGTTTAAAAAAAAAGTTATGACTTACTAAATACACCAATTAATTGATCAATTATTAACTTACTCCAGGGCTTCAGATATAATTCTTTAGCTTTTAAAAGGATGCTTTGCTATTAACTTCTTAAAGGTGAAGATACTGAGCCAAGTGCAGTGGTGCACAACTGTAATCCCCTGACTCTAGGAAACAGAGGTGCACCGATTTCTGTGAGTTTGAGACCATCCTGGTCTAAAAAGTGAGTCCAGGACAGCCAAGGCTATACAGAAACCCTGTCTCAAAACAAAACAAAACAAAACAAAACAAAACAAACTAACAGACCAACCAACCAACTGACCAACCATCCAAACAAACAAACAGGCAACAATCCTGGTCCCTCAGGAAGAGGGCAGTTCTGGAAGCAGGTAGTGTTTGGAAGACTGAAGCCAGGGAGATAACTCATTCTGAGATATTCATAGTCAGGTCTCTTCGGATACTTGGTTACTCATGTTCATACAGTTCAAGAGCAGCATAAGTAAAACCTCAGAAAACACCACTCTAACCCACCCATGCCTTTAGCTCCCTCCACAGCCTTGAAGATATTATGAGCTAATTCTAAATCTGTAGAATGTCATTGACATATATAGACTTTGAGCTAGTTAATTTCAGTTATATATATATATATATATAATTTCAGCTATATATGTGTATATATTTACATTTTTAAACAAAATAGAACTGAATATATACCATGACTTATTAAAGGTGTTACCTCATTGACTGCTCAGGACATTATTGAAGTCTCAAGGTCAAACTGTTATTCTGATAAGAGAAATAACTCCAATCAAAACCAGTCTGCTCTTCAGATTTGTCTATCTTCGAATAAACCCCTATCTGTCAACAGACAACAGTGGATTATGCCTTAAAGGCTTGATTTTAAGAACAAAAGCTTAATTGTACACAGTTTATGGGCAAGTTCATTTTTTTTCTGCTTTGTTGCTCATGGAAACGCTAGTAAAGTGCAAGTAGAAAACAAGTGGAGGTGACCCCTGTTCCCAAGCTCCAGTTCACACAGGCTGCAAGCATTAGCTTTCAAATAAACATTTGTGTAGGCCCTGCACCGCTTAATAGGGGCAGCTTGAAAGTGTGCTCTCTGATGCTCCCATTTAACTGCATCTCTGCGATAGTGCAAGAAAGCTCAGCTCCCATGCAGGCTGCTCCTCAAGATGAAGATGAGTGTATTGATAATGAAACAGCTGCTTGGCAGAGTTTCTTGCTCTGAGGCAGGAAATGAAGGCTGCAGGACAGGAGATATGCCTGGCTTTATCGGGGAGGATAAAAAACCAAGACAGCATTGCTGAGAGAAATCATTTAAAAGGTCAAGCCAAAAGAGAAAAACAACCCCCACTTCTCAGAAGCCCATAGACGACATCTGGCCTGGTGCTTCTGTTCTTCTCAGACTGTCAGGATGGAAGCTGTGTGAGCCACTTGCTAAGGAAAAAACATCATGGAGGAGAAGGTGTGGATCCTAGCCCTGCCATGTGGGGCCTCAGGGTCCCAAGTATGCCTGGAGCCAGTGCCTTGTGAATCCCCTTCCAGCTCCAAGGACACTAGCTACCTTCACATTACATTGGAAAATATAGTCTTCATCAGTGCTTATGCCTTTCAGTATTCTGAAAGCCAAGTATCGAAAGTCCAATTTTACAGAGAAGGAGAAGTATAAGGTCAGTAAATGTTCCCTTGACACCAAGGAACTCAGACTTCACTACCGGACTCCTCATTTGAGAAACGTTCCTACCAACATACTGAATTCACTAAGACCAGGATCAAAACAAAGCCAATGAAAACAGCAAAGACCAAAAGATTCTGGAACTAGATGAATAATCTTAAGAGAATTACAAGATTTCAAATACTGTCATGTGAAATCACAAATGTGTTGCCAAGTGGACAAGCACCCAGCTGAGCAACCTCTGCGCCCCTTTAGGAACCAACAGCCATGAAACACTTAAAGTAAATAAGCATGTTTTGCTTTGTTTTGTTTTTTGTTATTTTAATCAAAGTAGCCTTTGGAAGAAAACCTTCAGAACTCCTAGTAGCATACACTACTGGGAGCTACCTTATTGTTTATCATACATTAAAGAAGAATTTCTGAAGGTAAAAACATAAATCAAGGTAAGGTACTGATAATGGCGATGTGATTAAAGACATACAAACACACGTAACTATTACTCTCTCATACAGTGGTTGCAGAAAATCGAACAGCTCATGTAAAAGGAAAATGAGGCAGCTGATTTCAAGATCCATTCATAATTTAATACTGACTTTCCGAGCCTGAGCCACTTTATCGTGAATATAAACCTCACAAGACAAAACTATGAAAAATTTGCCACCTCAACCCTTAAGCATAAATAAAAATGCTTTAGAGGAAAGCTTAGTCTTTATGCATCTGATAGATGAAATTTAAAAAATGAAATATAAAAATCAACGTTAATAAGCCCTAGATTAAAATGGCCAAAGAAAATAAGAAACAAACACTGTGGCTCAAAGTAAAATGAGGAAGTGAGGTTATTTTGATAAGGTATATTTTGAAATAGTACAATGATCAGGAAAAGTTTGGAATTTTGAATCTTAACGGGATGATACCTCTTCTAAAATTCAAGATAGAGAGCATGTTATGATCAGAATAACTGTAGCCACAGCCTAGGGACTGCCTGTTCATTCCCTGATTCAGACAGTGCAGATGCACAGAGACTTCTACAAATTTTAGAAATGTTTGTGTTATCAATGGGAAGCTGAACTGTACCATTGTAAACCTACTGTGATAGTAAGGCTCAACTGTCCATTTGACTGGATTTACAGTCCCAAGGAGACTCACACTGGCTGTGTGGGCAAGAGCATTTACAGAGAGGATGGAAATAGGGAGGAAGACCCAACCTGAATATGAGTGGTCCCTCTCTCATGATTTGGAAGCCCATACTAGACAAAAGGGGGCAAGAGCAAAGATAGATGAGTGCCACTGTTCCTTTTTCTCAGCACTTTTCCCAGGGATGTGAGCAAAAAGCCTTCACCTCTCACCATCAGAGCCTAGGACCACTGTACCATTCTGCTGGGATGAACTGTTCCCTTGAACCATGAACCAAAATAAACTTTCCTCTCCTAATTTGCTTTTAGATGGGTATTTGTCACACCAATGAACAAAGGAACAACTATATCAATGGTCTGTTTCTCATCAGCTCTCATGCACAATCTCTTTGACTTCTGGAGAAAAATTAAAACCAGAACAATGAATGGCAACCCTGGTTGGATGGAAGCCATCTCTTACCCTGGCAAAGTGGTGCCACTGAGTCCCATTGGTATATGCCCATTGGGTTCCGCCTGCAGGTAGCATTGCTGTGGCCAATCATTCGATATCCAGGTTTGCAGAAGTAATGTACCTTGCTCCCCACTGTCCCTGTCGTTTTATTTAAAATGCCTCCATTCTTGAGTGGCGAGGTGAGGCTGCAGTAAGGAGCTGGAACAGAGAAACATATACAAGCAGATTACAAACCAACACAGGACAGAGGAGTAACAAAAACCCCAAGTATTTGAAAGCTGGGAAATGAGCAGCAAGCACAATCTTCTCAAAGAGGCATCTAAAAGCCCCACAGTGCTTCCTTGTGAAGCTCTAGGACAGGCTGCTGTGACTCAACACTAGGCAGGATGCCGATGAGAGCCTGGCCAGGACGTGGCAGATCTTTAGAGTGGGCTCCCCACAGGCACCCTCAGGCTGCCACTCCTAAAGACAAGGCTAAGAAGCATTGCTCAGGGTACCACCTTTGCAACAAAAAACACTCTCTACATTTTAAGAAAGGAGTGATTTAAAAAAGAAGAAGAAGAAAAAGAAAGAAAACAGGGATAGAATATTTGTTTTCTTTTTTTGCAATCAAGGACATGAAGTTTTGTAGAGTGCCCTGATGGATTGTGCTATTATACAGACATGAAAGTTCTTGTGAAATACATGAGATTTGCTCAGTCTTTGCTCAAATATAGAAAATACAGAACTTTGTGTTTTAAAACTCTATAGTAGCATACGTATCCCCTTTGTTAGGAGACATTTTAAACTTACAGGTGGCTATTAGTATTGTTTTCTTTATATTAACTTTATATTTTTATGTGTATGTGTGTTTTGCCTGCATGCATGTCTGTGCAACACAAGTATGATTGGAACACTTGGGGGGCTGGAAGAGAAGGTCATACATTCTGGAAGTAGAGTTATGAATGCTGGGAAGCCACCATGTGGGTGCTGGAAAACAAATCTGGGTCCTCTCTAAGAGAGAGCAGCAAGCGCCGTTAGTCGATGAGATGTTTCACCAGCTTCCAAGTATCAGGTTGTTAAAAATATATATTTACTTACTGTATTGTTGTAGGCATTTGCCTGAGTGTGTTATGTATGAACATTACCTACAGGCAGGAGCCTTCAGTCATCAGAAACTAGGAACTAGAGTTACAGGCAGCTGTGAGCCTTGGGAATCCTAGCAACCAAACCTGTGTCCTTTGCAAGAGCTGAAGTGCTCTTACTCACTGAGCCATCGCTCCACCCAATAGCTGTTAGCTTTCACATCACCATCTTCCACATAAGAAAGGCAATGTTTGGGTGGTGGAAAGGTCCTACATCCTATTTACATATTTAGTCAAACAGGATTATTTTGTCTTTACAAATCTGTTTTACTTTATTATACACAGGCCCATGAATGCCTGTGTGTAAGTGAAGGTAACAAAACAGCAAACATTCAGTGCTAGAAACCCCCAGTTTCTTTTCTGAACAATCCAATGCCCCATCCCATAGCTCAAAGACCAGGCTTATATTGGAATGATTTAAGCATTTAAGCATCCGTGTCAGGCAAATGAAATGTGCAGATGTGCAGGATGTGATTACGAGGACCACATATTATGGGTTGGAGCACACTAGCCTGCCACTTGATGAACTCCTAACAGACATTAGAGTTTCTGAATTTTAAGGGGAAATCTCTGTGCATGTATATTACACAGTTCATACACATGCAGGTACACTTCCATGAGAAGAACATAACATCTCAGGGCCTCCCACCTGATGTACTTCAATAAAGAAAATCTATTGTGCCATGCATGGAAAGGAATGCCTTGGAAGTTAGTGTTTGAAGATGTTGAGGTGTTTCTTGTCAGTGAGATACTAAAAACTTCACCACATATGAAACAGGATATATTCTGTTCATCATGACTTCCTCTGCACTAACAACCTTTGCACATGGCAATATGCTTAAATGGGCTCAAAAGTTTGATTACCCATTCTTCAGAACAAAGGTGTGGATCCAGTCCCTGCTCAGATACTGTGACATGGGCCTGAGAATACCTTTATAGCATTTTCAGGGGAAGAATGTCAGAATTCCCGGAATTCCCACTGTCCCTACACCACACCCCCTGCTCATTGCCCCCACACCACACCCCCTGGCCCCTGCCCTCACCCCACATCCCCTGACCATTGTCTCCACACCACAGGTTTCAATACCAGGCTGCTCATGAGCTTGTCTAATCTCTTTCAATCATAAAAGCTAGAATCCTCCAGCCCACAACACCCGCCTTGTCACCCTGAGGCTGACCTCCACCCTAAAAACACTCATCACCAATGGGAGTAAAAAGCCCTTCAGAACACCCTAAATCTAATTGCTGGATGGGAACTTTCCAAGGAAGACAGATCTCCAAGACTACTCCTCTTACTGCTGACTTGGAGGAGCTTAGAGGGTTGTGCTTCAAACCTCAACTGCTCCCAGAAATTGAGCCCTCCTATGCTCTCATGGGGTAACAGAAACAAGGGTGTAGGTCAGATCACATTGAAGACTGTGCATGGGGGCTTAAAATTTCATTAATGTACTAGGAGATTTAATTAATTTAGTATAGATAATAACTTAGAAAATGATTAAAAATATGGAGAAAGGACAAAATAACTCAGATTTTGATATGGAAGTACACATATATGTATGCCAAATGTACGCTTATAATGTAAATGTTCATACAAAATATAGACTGGTATATAAGGTTTATGCATATGTAAAGATAAGTAAATATATAGAATGCAATACATAGAATGACATGCTAGGGAAAATAGTAATTTTTTGTTTATACCATTTATGGCACTATAATCAACTCTCACTCCAAGTAACTCCCCTCTAAGTTCTTTCTCTTGCTGGTCATTAACTGTCAGAAGTCAGATTTACACCATGACCTAAATTTACTGTTCATGAAGACACGTGACACTGAAAGCCTTTTCAGTCAATGCCCAAGCCCTGTATTCACCTGCATAGCGAATCTTGAATCCTCTCTTGCTGGTCGCATGGTCTGTGGACCAGCGGAGGTACAGATGGTTGCTCCTGCTGGTAAAATTTGATTGTTCAGTGTGGTTCCCACTCAAGACCACTAACAGAGGACTTTGCCCGGAAGGACCTAAAGAAACCAGAAAAACAAAGCCTTCAGATGTGAGTGCCTGTAAAATACAGATCATTCTTAGCTAATGATCAAACATGTTTCCAAAGTGAACAAAAATTTAAATAAAAATAACAACAAATACATTCCACGGTAGTAAAAGAACCAGGGGGAAAGGGAGGGAGACTCAAGTGCATAAGTTACTAATGACATACTATGGAAATTAATCAAATACATCAGTTAAACAGTAGCATTTGAAACTGTGAACATCATTTTATTATTACAACTTATAACATATTGCGGATATGGAAAACCAGAAGCTTTCTCACAGTGTCATGGGTGTATAAGTTAAGTCAATCATGCTAGGGAGCAACTTGGTGATTTATAGTCAATTTGAAATTTTACATCCATCAATGCTAGCAAATAGGTACAATACTTACTTATATAGCAAATGCATTCCAATATTATTGCTCATGACAAACTTTGGACCAAAACTTTAAGTGCTGAAATATCATGAAGACAAATCAAATTTATAGAATATCTAAATTAATAAAGTACATATATGTATATTTACATAGATAAATCCAAGAAAAGCACATGGATGTCTAAAAGGACCCATTTGTAGATAAGTATCATAGTAATTAAAAAATTAAATGTGTACAATATACAAAATCTTTGTGCAGAGAGAGAGTAACTGGGTTGGTGGAGGAGTAGATGCATTGATAGATTACAGGTGGAGGGATGGATGAGTAGAGAGATGAAGAATTAATTATAGAAACATTCGTAATAATATCTTGCTTTAGGACACAAGTGTCCACATTAGAATTAGGTGGGGATTATGTATCTGTGGACGTTCTAAATAACTCTCTTCTTCCATAAAGAAGCAAGGATTCAGAAAATGTGAAAATAATATAAAAGTTTTCATTGACATATACCTTTATTCTGTATTTGAATGTCTTCAAAATTTTTATACAGCAGAGTTATTAAATGCAATATTTTATGATTAATACTGTATCCCTAGATACAGTATTTTATGACTGTATCTTCCTATCACTTAGAAGAGAAATTACTTTGTAGACAAAGGAGTTTATTCAGCTCCCTTTCTGTTAGTGGATGTAACAATATTTCTTTGTCTTAAAAATCATTACTGGCTTTTCTACATTTCACAAGTTCATTCATGGAAAAATTATAAGAGAATGGGAGAATAAGCCTCCTGTGGCTATTTGTAATGTCAGTTTATCAGGGCAAGGGGCACCTCTCCCCTTAGAGTCACACACAGAATTTCCATTCATAGAATCTACTGAAAAATCACAGCTTCACTTTCTCTTATACCCAAATCACTTTTGGGGTCTTACCCCAGAATAAATTGTGTAATACTTTGTTGTACTCCGCACAAGCATGCATTAAATTCCTGTTTCAATAACTCAGAAAGTGACTGCTCCTGGATATGTGCTTTTTAGAGAGAGAGATAAATTGAAATGGGTTTGTAGGGGTGGGCCCTGACTTCAGCCTGAATGGTGGAAGAAGTGATCATAACTCAAAATCTTCGACCTAAAATTTACCCTGCTTACAAGATGTATAGGGATAAAGATAGAGCCATGACTGATGAATTGGCCAACCAATGCCTGGCCCAACCTGAGACCCACCCCATGGTAGAGAGACAACCCCTGACACAGCCATCTCCTGATACTCTGCTATGCTGGCAGACAGGATCCTAGCATAACTGTCCTCTGCGAGGCTTCACCCAGTGGATTGAAACAGATGCTGACACCCACAGCCAACCATTAGTCAAAACTTGGGGAACCTTGGGAAAGCATTGGAGGAGGGGGGGAGAACAAACCTATGAATAATTGAAATAGAAGAAGGAAAACATTCCCAGCTCCAAGGCTCAGAAAATACTTTCAACAAAATCATAAAAGAAACATTCCCCAACCTAAAGAAAGGGATGCTTATAAACATGAAGAAGCTTACAGAACACCAATTAGACTGGATAGGACAAGAACTCTACAAGAAGACCAACACAGTCAACTCTCGGCTTATGGAGGCATATAGAGACTGTACCACCAAGCAAAGAGCAGGCATGGACAGTACTTAGGCTCTGACATATATGAAACCAGGCAACTTAATGTTTATGTGGATGCCCCAGCAAGTGGAGCAGGGGCTGTCTTTGACATAGAATCTATGGCCTGCTTTTAGATCACTTTTCCCTTGATGGGATACCTTGTCTAGCTTCAGTGGAAGGGATGTACTTAGACCTGGTGTGACTGGATGTACCAGGCTGTATTGGTCAAAGTGGGGAGGTAGGGAAGAGGGGAGACCCTCTTTTTTGAGGAGAAGGGGGAGAAGGGGCAAGAGGGTCAGAAGGTGGGAATGGGAAGAGAGGAGGAATAGGCTGCATTCAAGATATAAGTGAATAAATAAATTTAATTAATAAAATAACCCACAGTTATACAGAGAACAACCATGTGTTGACCATTGGAAGAGGGCATATCTACAGGCCAAGGAGAAGCTCCAAGACACCACCTTCACCATAGTTAAACTTCGGAATCTCATTCTCCAAGTCAGAGAAAATATTCTCTGCTGTTTACACTGACAGGGACTTGAATACCTCAGTTGCAAGATTTCAGGAGATAAAACAACAAAGTAAGAACAGATATGGAAGGTGGTGTGAAGAAACCCTAGGAATTATTCTTCTTATGAAAGATGGTCCCCAAAGACTGTGAAGTGTCCTGCCTACTCTCTACAAAAAAGTGATGCCACTTTATGTGGAAGATGGCAGAATATGAGTGGTGTGAGGTCTGCTCATAGCTGCTAAAAACAACCATGTACTCTCTGAAAAAAATGCCACCAGGGAATTAATTATCCTGGGTTCATCGTAATTTAAATGCAATTTTTAATGTCAGAATGTAAGAGTGCATTTTCAAAAGATGCTACTCTCTTGTCAAATATTTTACTATTCTTCATCTGATTTCTGTCTAGGTGTGTTTAGGTCTTTCTTTAAATGCCTGTCTCTACCTAGCATGTATTATAAAAATAGCCTACTTGCTTCTGGTTCTGATCTAAAGTGGAACAGTCTTGAGAGTCAGTGTGATGTGGTCTGAGAATGGCTGCTGTGTTCTATGAGGGGAGTTTTGGCAAATTCCAAAGTCACAGCATGAATTTCATTCCCACAGGGCGGCTCTATTTCCTGGGACCAGAAACAAGAAACTCACTTCAAGTGCCATCTTCTGGGCCTGCAATACTACCTGGATGGGCAACTACCAGCGAAAAGCAGGTGAGCTCCATTCCCCCAGCTCCTGACCTGCTAGAAACCAGGTGCAGAGGCTTGCAGGCATAGTCTGCCTCAGATCATTTACACCCAAATCTCCCCCAAAGGTGTGCCACCTATAGGGTTTTCCCCAGTTCACAGGACTGGGTAACCACCACATCTTTATCTGCATTCTCAGAGATCAGCAACCATCAGGAAACAGGAGCTATTAAGAAGAAGCAGCAATCAGGAAGCAGGAGAGACAAACATCCATCAGGGAACAATAGTATCCACTGTGCCCCATAACCTGGTCCCCATCCCCTCCTGAAGTCCTGGAGACTGGAAGCCACCAGAGACTATCAGTTCTATCTGTATCACCAGAGATTTTCTATCACCCAGGAAAGCCAGAGGACTGCTAGCATCTGAGACCACCTACAATCGTACAATCCTAGAGGCCAACTACCACCAGACACCACGAGGTTTGCTAATACCAAGGACAACCAATGGCTAGAAGACATCATAAAACAAAAGCAAGGACACTCAGGGGCATATGACACCAGTGGAAACCAATTATTCTACCAAAGCAAGTCCTAGAGATACACACCTGAAATACAAGAATATGATCTTAAATTTATGACTATTAATATGATAGACACCTTGAAAGAGGAAAATAAATCCCTCAAAGAAATACAGATAAATACAGTCAAATAGGTGAAGGAACTAAATAATCCCTTAAAGAAATACAGGAAAATACAATCAAATGTGAGAAGGAAATGAATAAAACTGATCAAGACTTAAAAATGGAGACAGAAGCAGTAAAGGGAACACAAGCTGAGGCAATCCTGGAAGAGAACAGGAACTACAGACACAATCATCACCAACACAATATAAGAGATGGAAGGGAGAATCTAAGGTGTAGAAGTCATGATTGAATAAATTGATACATCTGTGAAGGAAAATATTAAGTCTAAAAAATTCCTGACACAAACCATCCAAGAAATCTGGGACTCTGAAAAGACCAAAGCTATGAAAGTTGGAATAGAAGAAGGAGAACATTCCCAGCTCCAAGGCTCAGAAAATACTTTCAACGAAATCAGAAGAAACGTTCCCCAACCTTAAAGAAAGAGATGGTTATAAACATAAAGAAGCTTACAGAACACCAATTAGACTAGAACAGAAAAGAAAATCCTCCTGTCATATAATAATCAAAACAATAAATATACAGAACAAAGAAAGTATATAAAAAGCCTCAAGGGAGGCCAAGTAACATATAATGGCAGACCTATCAGAATTATACCTGACTTCTCAAAAGAAACTCAAAAGCCAGGAGGGCCTGGGCGGATATCTTACAGACACTAAGACACCACAGATGTCAGCCCCAACTACTATACCCAACAAAATTTGTAATCACCATAAAGGGATAAAGCAAGATATTCCATCATAAAAATGAATTTAAAAAGTGCCTAACCACAAATCCAGCCCTACAGAAGATTATAGAAATAAAACCCCAACCAAAGGAGGCTAACTACACCCAGGAAAATATAGGAAATAAATAACTCCACATCAAGAAAACCAAAAGAAAGGAAGCACACACACACACACACACATACACACACACTACCACCACCAACATCAAAATAACAGTCATTAACATCTCTCAATATCAATGGTCTCAACTATCCCCCCAAAAGGACACAGGCTAACAGAATGAATATGATAACAGGATCCATCAAAATTTGCTGCATACATGAAACACCTCAGCAATAAACATAGACATTACCTCAGAGTTAAAGGTTGGAGAAAGGGTTTCCATGCAAACACACACAAGAAGCAAACTAGAGTAGCCATTGTAGCTATCAACAAAATAGACTTCCAACAAAAATTAATAAAAAGGGATGGGGAAGGACACTTAATACTCATGAAAGAGAAAAATCCACCAAGCTGATGTCTCATTTCTGAACATATATGTCCCAAATGCAAGGACAACCACATTTGTAAAAGAAATAAGACTAAAGTTTAAGTCACACATTTAGCCCCACACATTAATAGTAAGATATTTCAATACCTTATTCTCATCAATGTATAGATCATCAAGACACAAACTAAATGGAGAAATAATGAAACTAACAGACCTCATGAATCAATGGACCTAACAGATGTCTATGAAGCATTTCTCCCAAACACAAAAGAATATACACTCTTCTCAGCACTTCATGGAACCCTCTCAAAATTTGGTCATATACTGGGTCATAAAGTGACAAAATCCCTTGTATCTCATCCACCACTGATTAAAGCTGGAACTCAACAAGAACAGCAATAACAGAAAGCTTATTAACACATGGAAAGTGAACAACTCACTACCCAATGAAAACTAAGTTAGGGAAGAAACAAAGAAAAAAATTTAAAAAACTTTCTAGAATTCAATGAAAAATGAAGGCACAACATACCCTAACTTATGGGACACAGGAAAGTAATGCTAAGGGGAAAGTTCATAGCGCTAAGTGCCTTCATAAAGAAATTGGAGAGTTCTCATACTAGCAATTCTAAAACACATCTAAAAACTCTAGAATAACAACAAAATGAAACACAGGCAAGAGAAGGCAGGAAATAATCAAACTCAGGGCTGAAATCAATAACTTAGAAACAAAGAATGCAATGTAAGGAATTAATGAAACCAAGAGATGGTTTTTGAGAAAATCAACAAGCTATGCTAGCCAAACTAACTAAATGGTAGAGAGATCGTATCCTAATTAACAAAAACAGGAATTAAAAGGGAGACCTAACAATAGACCCTGAGGAAACCAAAGAATCATTAAGTCTTACTTCAATAGCCTGTATTCTACAAAATTGGAAAGCCTAAAGGAAATTGATGATTTTCTCAATAGATTTCACTAACAAATCTAAACAAAAGCTTAGTAAAGATCAGGTAACCAGTTTAAACTGTCCTATAACCCCTAAGGAAATAGAAGCAGTCATTCAAAGTTTCCCAAACAAAAAAAGCTCAGGGCCAAATAGTTTTAGCTCATAATTCTACCAGACTTTCAAAGAAGATCTAATTCCAACACTCCTCAAGCTATTCCACAAAATAGAAACAGAAGGAACATTCTAACCTCATTCTATGAAGCCGCAGTCACTTTGATACTTAAACCATATAAAGTCTCAACAAAGAAAGGGAATTTCAGACCAATCTCCCTCACAAACATTGATGTAAATATACTC
Source organism: Pachyuromys duprasi (assembly GCA_028658305.1). Lineage (NCBI taxonomy): Eukaryota > Metazoa > Chordata > Mammalia > Rodentia > Muridae > Pachyuromys > Pachyuromys duprasi. Next base: position 109,555,335 of record CM053764.1, on the reverse strand, counting down.
AATGAAATACTTGCAAACTGAACTCAATAACGCATCAAATACATCATCAACCATGATCAAGTAGGACTCATCCCAGGGATGCAGGGATGATTCAATATACAAAAATCCATGGATATAATAATAGACAAACTGAAAGAAAAAAATAGCAAATGATCATCTCATTAGATGCAAAAATAGCCTTCAACAAAATCCAACACTACTTCATGAAAAAAATCTTGGAGCAATCAGGCATACAAGGCCCATACTTAAACATAGTAAAACCAATATACAAAAAACTGATAGCAAACATCAAATTAAAGAGAGAGAAACTCAAAGCAATTCCACTAAATTCAGGAACAAGAGAAAGCTGCTCACTCTCTCCATATCTTTTCAACATAGTTCTTAATGTCTTAGCTAGAGCAATAAGACAACTAAGAGAGATCAAGGTGATACAAATTGGAAAGGAAGAAGTCAAAGTATCACTAATTGTACATGATAGGATAATATACATAAGTGATCACAAAAATTCTACCAGGAAACTCCTAGAGCTGATCAACACCTTTAGCAAAGTTGTTGGATACAAAATTAACAGCAACAACAACAAAAAATCAGTAGCCCTCCTGTATAGAATGGCAAAGAGACTCACAAAGAAATTAGGAAAACAAGACTCTTCACAATAGCCACCAAAACATAAAGTACCTTGGTGTAACGCTAACCAAGCAAGTCAAAGACCAGTATGACAAGTACTTCAAGTTTATGATGAAAGATATTGAAGAAGACAACAGAAGATGGGAAGATCTCCCGTGATCATGGCTTGGCAAGATTAACATAGTAAAAATGACCATTTTATCAAAAGCCATCTACAGATTCAATGCAATCTCCAACAAAATACCCACACAATTCTTTATAGACCTTGAAAAAAATAATTCTCAACTTTGTTTTCCATAGAAAAACAAAAAACCTAGAACAGCTAAAACAATCCTGTACAATAAAAGATCTTCAGGAGGCATCGCCTGAACAGACATCTCCATCCTGGTATCTCTATTTCTGATCTCAAGCTGTACTATAGAGCAACAGTAATAAAAACTGCATGGTACTGGCATAGAAACAGACTGAACTGAAGACCCAGACTTAAATCCACACAACAATGGACACTTGAGTTTTGACAAAGGAGCCAAAGCCCTACAATAGAAAAAAGAAAGAATCTTCAACAAATGTTGCTGGTCTAACTGAATGTCTACAGGTAAAAAAATTCAATTAAATACGTATTTTGCACTAAACCAAAGTCCAAGTAGATCAAAGATCTCAACATAAAAGCAGACACACTAAATCTACTAGAAGAAAAAATGGGGAAGAGCCTTGACCTCATTGGCATAGGAAACAATTTCCTGAGCAGAACACCAACAACTCAGGCTTTAAGATTAACAACTAATAAATGGAAAAGCTTCTGTAAAGCAAAGGACACTGTTGATGGAACAAAACAACAGCCTACAGGCTGGGAAAAGATCTTTACCAACCGTACATCCAACAGCAGGCTAAAATATGTAAGCACTCCAGAAATTAAACACCAACAAACCAAACAATCCAATTTTAAAATTAGGTACAGAACTAAACAGAGAATTCTCAATAGAGGAAAATCGAATGACTGAGAAACACTTAAAGAAATGCTCAAATGTCATTAGTCATCAGGAAAATGCAAATC
>CM053764.1:109503677-109553154 GCA_028658305.1 Pachyuromys duprasi | reverse complement strand
CCCTTTCTGAGGTCTAGGGAAGGAGGATGAGAGGATGAAGGAGGGAGGCTGGAGCTGGGATGAGACAAGGGAGGGGGCTATGATTAAGATGCAAAGTGAATAAACAAATTTAAGAAGCCTGGAAAGGAGAGGTATGGGTACATTTGCCAGGATAGCAATGATGTGGTCTCAGCAGCCAACCACCACTGGGACTCAGACAATATTCTTCACTGAGTTCTATGACAATTAAGAGATTGAGGAAAATCCACAGTTGAGTAATAAAATTCACACAAAGTGTAAAACACTCTGAGCAAATGGTGCTTGCAGTCGGTATATTCAGCCTATTTCTGCTCAGCTCATGAAACATAAAACAGCACCTACGCCACCAAAATAAGATGGGAACAGTATTTGGTGCAGAGAAAATGTCATCCCTTACAGAATTTCTCCATAGAAAACTCTGACCATTCACTTTATAGAAAAAAATATTTGAAAGCAGAGTGATGCAAACCATAAGCCACTGTTAACTTGACAGAAACTGTTGCTGTCATCTTCTAATCTCTTCTGTAGCCTTAGATTTTGGTCATGGTCTGGATATATTTAGACAATACCAGACAGTGAGCAACTGGGAACACATAGTTGGCAAGGATTTTGCTTTTGAAAGTCAGAGGCATGAGAGTATTGCCTTCTATACTCCAATTCAAATGAAACAGAAGAGACACATAAGCTTGCAACGATCACTCACACATCTGTACTTACTTATTATTACAAAGAGAAATATACACCTCTACTAGGCTTGTACACACACACACACAGACAACAAAATGTGTGACATGGTTTCTCTCTCTCTCTCTCTCTCTCTCTCTCTCTCTCTCTCTCTGTGTGTGTGTGTGTGTGTATTGTGTGTCTGTGTTTAACTGAAAGTTTCATCTTCAATACTGCAATCTGCAGAACTTGACTGCTGTGGGTTGATCCACACAAGAGATTTCCTTCCCAGAGTCCATCAAGTTTGTGAGACTTGCAGAAACATGAAATCAATTAGAGCAGTTTTTAAATCACTGAATAGATTGTGGCTTATCTGAACCCAGTAACAAATCCATTAGAACATAAGAAACCCCTGTGATCTTGGCCACACATAATTGGGTTTGGCTATACCCTGCTTGGAAATGATGACTCTTCGGTACAAAGGAAAGCACTGGCCTTGGTTTTCTCTCAGGTAATGATCCAACCACCTGAACTTGATGTACTAAGGCGCTCACTAGGGCTGTATGAAACCACAACAGTAGTGTTGAAAGCAACATCACTGGATATCAAAGCCACTAGATTTCACTATATGAAGCAACTCTGTGAAGACACTGGCAACGGTTACCACCTCAATGTCTGTGTGAGTCACTCATTGCATTTCTAGTAAAAGAAAAATGTAGAATGCTAAAAGTCTTCTAGAACTCGCACATGTCCTGTGGTACCCCGCAAATTTGTGTAAAACACACACACACACACACACACCTGCAGAAAATCTGTAATATGAACAATACAATAGTATTGTTTGAAGGTCACCTGGCATCTGAGAAAGCACAAACCCTATCATGATTCATTTGAACTGTTCTTGCTGTGGGAAGATGTAATTAAATAATCTGACCCAGCTTGGTACTGAGACATTAAGACAGTGTGTTCCTTCGCGACCGAGACACATACACTGAAGAGGCTTACCATCAAATACTTCCAGTGCGTCAAACTGCTTTTCACTTTGAAAGGTGTCCACAAAGAGAGTGATGTTGAAGTTTGGCTCCACCTTAATACTCCAAGCACATGTCTGGGAGTTAAAGTAGTTGCCTGGGTACCCCGGACTCAGGATAACTCCAGAGGATTCTGTCCGCACTTCATTTGCTGGGCATTGCGCTAGAGTGAAAAGAGACAGATAGAGGTATAAATTAGTGTAATGAACCCAACACTGATAAGGTGGGTTCTGACTTTCTACACAAGATCCCCTCAGAGGAGAAGGAAATCTGTTGAGCTCTAACTTCATTTAATACAGGACACCGACACTTCCAAGACTGGTAGAGTCACAAAGAGCTGCACTGGCTTACACAACACAACGCTGGCCACTGAATCTGTGGAACAACCTAATGAGACTCCATGAATTTCATCACACTATCCCAAGTCACCCCAATGCAAAAGTAAAGACAGATATCTCATCTTTGATACAAAAAACAAAATGTGGCTCTTCATTTAAAAAAATATTCATTTCTATTCTGATCCTTGCTGTACTTGGGTAAATAAAATCTAAGAATTTGATGTGACCATTTAGGTACAAAATGAATCAGTAAATGTTGTCCAAACCCACCCTGCAATGTTTGCTACATCTTCAGCAGGACTTACGATTTCTAAAGCAAAAATTCTCTTATTGAAACACTAAGATAGTGCAAGTTTGGTGATTCTTTCTTGTCATCCTTCTATTTTGAACCAGCTACTTCCAGGGTAATTAAAAAGAAAATGTAAATGTAAAACCACAGAAAAGAGTTCCTTAATGCTATCTCTCATTGCTAAATTAAATTACACTACAGAAATGCTTTGCTTATATCGCTACTGGGGACACTGATCAGCCATAGCATGCAATAAGCAATGCACCAACATTGTTCACAGACTTTAAGCAGATCACTAACCAGCTTTCCCCAAAGCTTTTGCCAAAGACATGCATCTCATTTGGTGAGTTTTCACATTTTAATGAATAACCTGTGTGTTATTTACATCTATGTTTCAAAATGAAGCCACTTCTCAAACAAGTGGGAAAAGCATGTAAGATGTCTCATCCCTTAACACTGTTGTTGAATGTCATCCATTCATTTTGGATAGTCTGAAATATATGTTAAAGTTCAGCGGACTTTTAGACCAAAACATAAGCAATTAAATCTGCCCCAAAGCTTCTAATACACATTTTAGATTAGAGTTCTAAAAAAGTCACAGTATAAACTAATTCCAGCAATATCATACTGTATGATAGTAATATCATACTGAAAATAATTCCAAGCTGAAGTCATAGACAGAACTCAGTCAAAAGTCCTATTTTCCCCAGTGACAGTGGTGGCATTATTAGGCACCAAATGAGGCTGGCACCTTCCAGGTATATTGGTTTCAATGATAAATGTTCCCACAGGTTCAGGCACTGAACACATGGCCCACAGTGTTGATTCTGTTTGGGGAGGCTTCAGAGACACAACATGCTGGAGGAAGTGCGTCACTGGCGGCAGGCTTTGAGAGTATATAGCCATGCCCCACTTCCAATTTCTTTTGTTGTTTTCTGCTTGACATAAAAGATGTGAGTGTCTTGCTCATGCTGCTCTGCCTTCCCACCACGATGGACTCTTATCCCTCTGGAACAATAAGTCAAAATAATTTTTTTTGCTGTTGTTTTTACATCGGAAAAACAAAATAAAATAAAATGGAGAAACACTTGCACTGACATATCATCTGAGTTCTATCTTTTGGTTTTAACCAAAACTGGAGAATATTCAAAGAATCAGCTGGGGTTAGTGAGCACTCTGGTTTATTCTTCTAAGCAACTTAGAAAAAACTTTATTCAGTATAACATAGAACCCAGCATGCTCTGCAGAGCTGTGTCTTCTTGTTAAACTTCTGAATACATCCTCTATGACTTTGAACTAAGTATCCCCAGTTATCTGCCTTCTGTCTTTCTTCTTGAAATATGGACTCAAAGTGAGCATGCTCTATAATGGACCCCTCTACAAGAAATGCAGAGGGGTACGCCTTCACCTCATATGCTTTCCTTTTGGAATGTAAATAAGACTCTCCATGATCCTGTCCTTTGGGGAGAGCTTTGTTTTGGAGATACCCCCACTATTTTATTCCTCCCTTCCTGTAGACAATAAATCATGCCATTGTTTTATCTTCTGTTGTACATTTTGTCATTGTGTTCACTAAGACGCAAATCCATTCATTTTGTGACAACATCCTTTTTCAAAATTTTCTTTGCCCATTGCAGGTTGGACATGCTGATATCTTTTTTTTAAAGACTAGGTTTTGTGTCTGTGCATACCTGTGCAGGCTTTATACGAATAAAGTTCCAGGAATTCCACATACCTGCTTCTATGTGGCAATGAAAGGCAACACTTTTCCTGTCTCTCCTATAAATAGAGGGCCGTAACAGTTCCTCAGGGTTAAGCGAGATGCAGCAGATGTAAATGTCTTTCTTAAATAGAAGGTGCCATATGGGTAAAGGTGTTTAGAAACTGAAAATGTCCTGGATATCCACCTTCCCTTCCACAGCAGGCAGGTGTTCCCAAGTAGAGTTTGTTTTCTGTGTTTCACCGGGGAAATATTCAACCAGGCTTCCACCTTGTATATCCTACCACTGCAGCTAGAGTTTTAAATGACACTGAACTTCAGACCATCTGGAACTAGGAAACTTTGCAATGAGTTGCTCAATGCCACCTGGAAAGTCACCGTCACCTCCAGGGCTGGGGCACAAAGCAGCTATCCAAATCAGAGCGTCCCTGAATGGAGCCAGTCTTAGTCCTTCTATTCTCTTTCGCTTAGTAGAGAAGATGAGATGAAAACATGAGCAAAGCCATTTTATCAAGTTTCTTTATCACTTAACACTATTAATTTCAGGCAAAAAAAATTGTTTTTAAAAATGCATTTGAGCGACTTCCCAAATGAGCCCAAATGTCTTTGTTTCTTCTTGTGTGCCCTGCTGTTCCCTGAGAACCTACTCCTTCCTGGAAGCTGCTACAAACTGTTGCCAGGAGCAACCATCTAGCATGAACGTTTCAAATATCTACCAAAGCTAAACTTCTCAGTTCTTCAGCAGCAATGACACATTTAAAGCCCCATGTACCCCAAGAGACACTTGAGAAAACTTCTGCTACAGAAAAGGGCCTTCAGAGATACCTCATAAAGGAGTTTGCCTGTAAGTGGAGCTACGCTCCTCTTGGCAGGCACATGCCACATTCAATTCCTTTTTTTTTTAAATCAGCTGTAAGGCTTGGAAAACATGAAGTCTATTCTTTAACACATCTTGCAGGTCATGAGCAAAAAATAACAGGGTTAGGGACTTGAAACTAGGATTTCTAGTCATTAAGAATAACTTCTTAGCTGGGTGTGGAGATGCACACCTTTCATGTCAGAACTCTGGATACAGAGACAGGCAGAGCTCTGTGAGTTCTGCCAGCCTGGTCTATATAGGAGTTCCAGGACAGCCAGGGTGACACAAAGAGACCCTCAGAAAACAAAAACGACAACAACAAATAAAAGAGATTAACTCTTGTCAGGCATAGGAGTGATACTTTTAATACCAACACTCTGCAGGCTGAGGCAGGAAGATCTTAACACACTCAAGGCTAGCCTGGACTAAATAGTGAGTTTCAGCCATCCAGGACTGCACATTGAGACCTTGTTCCAAAAAGCTATAATAATCCATAATAACACCCATAGGATGAGATAACTATGAAAACTAAGACAATCCTAAGAAAATAGGAGGTTCTGACACCTGAAGCCTGTGGGGGTAGGGGCATGTGGAAAGGACACTGCCTTCCTTAGTGCCCTTTTTCTGCTGCCCCCAGAGGAAGGTCACCACCAAAAAGACTCAGATTCCCTTTAGTAAACACTGACCACTTATGTTTCTAATTGTCTTGTTCTGCCTTTGAGACAGTTTTCTTTATGTAGACAAGGCTGGCCTCACACCCGCAGAGATTTGTCTGCTCTTGCCTTCTGGGTGCTGGGATTAAAGGACTACCTACCCATTTATATGTTTCTGATTTTACAAATATTTCATTTGTGTGTGTGATAGAGAGAATGGGAGAGGGAGGCAGGGAAAGAGCAATGTTGAAAGGCATGTGCCACACCACTCATGTGGAGGTCAGAGAATAAAGACTGGGAGCTGGCTCTCTCCTTCACCCTGTAGGACTTGGGGATCAAACCCAGGTGGCTGGGCTTGGTAACAAGTACCCTCACACACCAAGCTATCTTGCTGGCCCAAATCTATTTTTAGTGCATGTTCTAAAGACTATTGTGAGCTCCTAGTGGTTCTGTAGGATGAAGCCAATTATCATTCAATACCTAGCAAAAGCCAAGCTCTGAGAGAGCCAGCTCTCTTAGCTCTTTTCCTACCCAAGAGGCAGCCTGCTCCTCTTTCTTGGGTGCCAGGCACTTTTTTCTGTCTCCGGTGCTTTACTCATTATTCTTCCTCCTTTAAAATACATTGTTTTGTTTGTTTACTGGAACATGGTAAATACTAATTTGTCGTCATGTGTTGCTCAGTTTTTTTCTGAATTATGGTAGCGTCTAACATGGTGTCATGTTCTCAGCACACACTGAGACCTTTCAGAGATCAGACCTTTCCATTGTCCTCACCCCAAACTATTGGCAGCTGTCACAGAGTGTGTATAACACACAAGGAAGTATTTCCATCAAGAGTTCATGGGGGGACTGAACCCCACTTGAGTCCTATAAACTAATTAGAAAATAGAGAAAGATTATAATTAAGTGCTTAGGTGATTAGGAACAGGCACAAGACAGGAATCTGAGATCTTTCAAAATAATGAGTTGCTCATAGAAACATAGCTAAGATTTTCCTCAGCTCATCTCCTTTTGATGATTTTGCTTCAGAAGGAAAAAGAACCCAGGGGTGTTGGGAACAGTAGCTACAGAGTTGGGGAGTCACTGGCTTCCAAACACCAGACAGCCACAGTTGAGCCTGTGGAAGGCTGCATGTACAGGCTGGTGTTGGGCACAGGGAACTGAGGTAATGAGTCCACCGTCATGTAGGCTTACTCTGCTTTTCAGATGGAAATGAGTTAAACTCCATTTAAACAGATACTGAATTAATCTGGACAGGATAATAAAATGAAGGGTTGGTCATTTTTCTGTGAGTGCAATACTAAACAACACATGTGCCTTTTCTAGGCTTGCTTTACACTCTCCGTCCTAAGAAACTCTGTTTGAGGTTAAAACGTACTTTTAAAATGTGAAGGTTTGCCTGTGAGTATAAAGTGGCAGAAGTTTAACAGGATGTATTCTCTCATCTTCAGAAGAGAATCCCAAGGCCATTAACACTGTGCCAATACGGACACTCAGTTTACCCCAGAAAATGATGCAGGTCTTCTAGCTCTAGGCCACACCTTGGAAGCTGAGCCCTCAGAAGATGATGATAAGCTGTGGCTTAATGCAACAGAAGTTTACTCTGCCTTGAGCAGACCAGGGTGGCCACTCTCCAGCTCAGCTTTTCAATGCAGTGAGCTCCCCATGCTTAATGCTTCTGAGGTTAAATTTTCTGAGTGATCTAAGACATTGTGCACATTCAGTGGCCATTCATTCCTATCTGTAGCCTGCTTTCTAGAATGGTGGAGACAGTGTCTTAATCTCAAGGTATCACAGGCACTAGCCTTCAGAACCATGATTGTGTAGAGTAAATGGAAAACACTGGCAATGAACTGAGATGGTGTGCTTGGCCTACTTGGAGGACCTACGGCTGTTTTCTTCCCACTATAATTGAAAGTGGCCTCTACTAAATTACATTTCTTGAGTGACCTAATTGAATTCTCATCCCCAGACCATCATGTGAAGCCTAGAACCCTGTTTTTTAATTGTAAGTTATCTAAGTCCTGGTACATGGTTTGTTTATTTAGAAGCATATGTCAAACCAGAGGTGGATATATTTCATTGCTTATACATTTTTATACTCAAAGTGTTACCCATGAGGTACCTAAATCCAGATGAAGAATTGACAAGCAAATCTCAGGATGCTCAGTTTGCTTGAGATGGACACAAAACTTGAGGCAGATTGGAGAAATATGGAGAAGGGCTGTAATATCCTCGATGGATAGCAGCTGCTCTTTAATATTTTAATTTTGCTGCATTTGAACATTTCCATAAAGAATTGGTTGGGAAGAGTGAGATGTTAGGTTTATTTTTGAGGAATGGCTAAATGTCAGAGGTCTTCCAATACCTTCTCTGGCAGCTTGTTTACATTGCAGGACTGTCTCAGCGCAGACCTGGATCAAATCCAAACCCATCCCCACAGACTGCCATTGCAACCCAAGCACCAGGGTCCAACATACCTTCACAGGTGGGTGGAGAGCCTTGGAACTGTAGCTGTGAGCTGAGCCTGCAAGTCAGCGTGTCGCTCCCTGACAGCGTGTACCCAGGGTGACAGTGGTACTTCACGAAGTCCCCTGAAAGAAACAGCCCAACACCCTGGGATCCACATTCCCAGAACATCTGACTGCTGGGACTGTGCCAATCAGTTGTTAGTGCTTAACAAACTATGTCAGTGAGCAAACCATTGCAGGGTATCCGCATTTGCTTTAAGTATGTCTCTGAAAAGCCCAGTTTCAGCTCTTAGTTTATAAAACTTAAAATTACTAAAAATAGACCATGTCTAGCTGTCCCCTTCCTTGACCAAAAACAATAATTTGTCCCACTTTTCAAATGCCTTACTAAATAAACTGAAGTGCCATAGATGTCTGGGATCTAAGAAAGGCTGTGGAGTAGAATAAGGAAATGATTTCAGCAGACCAAATAGGGCTTGCTTAATAATCCTAACCAGGGAAACATCTTGTTTCAATTAGCTTAGCCATCTTGAGTAGAGCAGGAACTAGACCATAATATTGGACCAGAATTCTGCAATACAATGTGACCACAGGAATACGGCTTTGTAAAAGAGACTGAGAAATCCTGGCTTCTAATAATTGCACTGCTGTGGCTGTTTCCCTAACAGGACCAGATGACTAATGAATGAGACCATGATTAAAAACAAAGCAGTGGTAACATTTCAAAATATTCTTACTAAGTACATCCTACAATGACTTTCATTTGGAGGTCATTATTTACATTCAGATACATTCAGATTCTAAGTCATACTCTGAAAATGTAAAGAAAAATAGCAAATGTCTTAAAGAGCCAAAAGCAAAACATAAACTACGAAAATGTTTGGTCCATAGTGTTGGTATAAGGCCCTACAATGTTTTGGGCGATTTTTCCTGTGTGGTTAAAATTTGCCGTTTGCCTAAAGTCTGCATCAGAAAAAGCTCTAAGAAGCCAGATCCCACAGTGTGGAATGAAGGAAAGCAGAGATGTGTTACCTATTTCAAAGTCTTCATCTTCTGTAAGCAGGTCAGCTTGTGGCACTGCTGGGGGAGGCGGGCACCTCTTCAGTTGAAATGCTACAGTGGGTTTATGAAAAATGATAACAGCTGTGGTTATCTTTTCTGAATGATTAAGTTACAAGGCTATGGGAATGTGCAAATCACTCTCTCAAAAGTCCATTTAACTTTGACTGTTAAATGCCTAATAATACCTGAAGACCAAGGGGAAAAAGCACCCAATTGTGAGACACTCACTGTCCCTCTTTTGGGAATCACCACTGAAATTATCTCATCATAGCATGACTAGGTTAGATAAACTCATCTGTCTCTTTTGTCCTGAGACCCATTATGGGATCCTAGGAGAAAAGGGGATGGTGACCATGTTCTACTATTCTCCAGAACATCATGAGTTTGGTGTTGGCCCATTGGTCATTATATGATGCTTTCTAGGACAGTTCCTTGGAGTCAGGGACATGCAAACCTGCACGTAAGTCAAGTGCATCATAGTGGTCACTACAACAAGGTCTCCTTTACATTTATGTAGGAATGAATCCCAGGGTGCTGCCAACATGACATGATGAAATAAACTGAAAACAGAGATACTGCCCACCACAGATGGATTCCAGGACACTCTGGCATCCATGTGGGGCAATCCAACAGGGTCTGAGACAGCTAGAGATAAAATGTGTGTGCAGAGTGGCGACTTTCTTGGGACTCTATGCCCCAGCCACTGAAGTTAAAAAATAAACTGACCATGAAAATTGAGTACAAAGAAGCCTCCATTGGAGAAATCGCTGTGGAATTTGAGCAGGACCTGGTTGGTAGAGCTGTATGCTGTCTCAAGGGCTGTGTTTCCACTGAAGACCCCAAGCTGAGGTGCGTTCTGGTCAGGACCATCCCTAGGAAAGAAATGAGGCCATCAGACAAAGAAGTTCAGCATTACAGCTGAGGCTGTGCACAATGTGGCCAGTGCACAGGAAGAGCTAGACGCTGATCCTGAAAGGCCAGTGAGTATCAGCACCCTCAGAGACACTTCTGCACTGTCAGCAAACAACAGCTATATTTCAAAGTACACGCGGTGGCCACTTTCTTATGAGCAATATTTATGAAAGGTATTACAGCTTAATTGAAATATTAAATTACAAATATGGTATTCCCCTTGCACTGACTTTAGTCATAGGCTGCCTAGTGTACCACCATGTACTATCTCTCTCCTTCATTTGCATTCTGATGGTGTGCAGTGAACACACATGAATTGCTATGACTGGATGCCATGCAGCAAGATCTACATGAATCTACTGCTTGGTGATGCTCCTGTTTGCTGCACCGCTGTGTAACAGGAACCCTTGGTGTCTCATCGCCACAGCTCCTAGCTTGCTTCTCAAAACCGTCCTTCAAGGCATATCCTGCAGCATGGGAAGGCAGACAGCTCCCCCTGGGTCCTGCAGCTGCATCACCCACAGTGATGCTGTGATTAAATTCTGCATGTGCCCTTCCCCACCCCATCTGCATTTTAGATAAACTGTTAAGGCCATGTAGTGTCTGTTCCTCTGGTCCAGGCTACTTTATCTTGCGCCTTGAGTTGCAATAAGAATTCAGGCTTAGGATGCAGCCTCCATGCACATATATAGAGACACTCAATAGACAGATGCACATATTCCCAAACAGGTACAATACAGATATAAACATAAAACACTCATGTATTCACATATAGATACACACAACACACACATGACAATCATACATACATATACAGACAGAAGCCAACATGCATCAATACATGCAGACTGTAAGTATTCATTTACAAACAGACACACACACAAAAATGGAATACAACACAGATGTGCACAAACATGCATACAAATGCAGGTACACCATGCAAACAGAGACATACACCTACAGATAATGACATGTAATTCACAAATGCTCACATACTGGTCATCTGTAAATTCAACAATGCTACCCTCCAGGTACCCCTGGGGTACCTCCTGACTTTCCTATTATAGTATGAGGAAGAATCCTCATTTCATCCTCTCCTTTAAATTGCACCTGAGATCTCTTTGGTGGAGCATGTCATTTTCACAGGTTTTACATAGTGGATTCATATTCATCACATTTTTGACCCAGATTCTTCTGCAAGGCTCATGGGAAGCCAAGCCTATGCCATCCTGGATGAGAAATGCCCTGAATAAACACTTCCTTAGTGTTCTTTCACGCATTCATTAAGGGGTAATCATATCATAGCCTTTCTTTAGTTTTGTATACATACATACATTTGTTAATTATGTATACATACATATGTATACACACACACACACACACACACACACATATATGCACATGCACCCCAGGCTGTGATATATATATATCCTTAAAATGGTGGAATAAGCCAGGTGTGGTGGCACACACTTGGAATTTCAGTACTCAGAAGACCTCCATAAGTTCAAGGCTAGCTTAGATTACAAATAAAGACCTTATTTTTAAAATTATCAATAATTTAGTTAAAGCAAAATTTGAAATAAAATAATCATGACTGTTCCCATACACTCAAACAATCTGGTTATGTCTATCTAATAGCAAACTAGACATATGCCTTGAAATTTCCTCTGTATGGCTTTACTTTATTGGTGAATTCTTCTTTCAAGATATGCCCACACAGATCATTTGTAAACATGTAACCTAAGAAATCAGAGGCAAGGGCTAAGCCACCACCATCAGGGACTGCTATTTCTTGGGAGGTGTCATACCAGACAGCGATGTAGTCATTTACAGCCTCCGTCTGCAGCAAGGTGAAGTTGATGTACACACCATGCCCTGGAGGGACAGTGACCAGCCACAGGCAGTCCTTCAGAATTGGGTACTCATCTGGAAATCCAGGGGAATAAATGGTACCATTCTGTGATGTCACATTGTACCCACAGGGAGCTGAAAAGGGAGATATTGAAAATAGGTTAAGATGGTTGATTTTCAGAAGTAGGTAATGATTCTGATGTCTACAGCCGAAATTTCCCCCTGAAAGAAATAACTGTGAAATATGTCTGTAACTTCTTTGTTAGACTTATTCCCCTAAAATCTGGAAACTTCAGGACAATTATACTTATAAGTTATCTCAGTCTCACTTAATGTATTCTTCACGTCTTCAAAATCCCCCAGGATAGTCATTCCCATACGATTAAAGAAATCCTGTCAGTCACCGCCTGTGGCTGAGCTGATAATCCATTGGGCTGTCCAGTGCAATGGCTTCTGTGGAAACCAGACCTAAATAGGGAACTAAGTGGTTTTGTTTTCTGCCACTTTGCTAAAGCCTATTTAAGCCTCTGAAAGAGAGGCAGTTAAGCCCATTCGCCTCGAAACAAAGACATTATCAATTCTTTGCAGATCTGTACCTGAGGAAGCAAGATAAACTTTCTTAAGTATACTTCACAAAAACGCTGCCAACTCTACCAGTGCTTGGTTATACACAGACACAGCAATTGGTCTTTTTTGACTGTACTTAAAATTAACGTTTATTGTTGCCATGGCAATTATTTTACTTCTGGAAAAGGGAGATGACCATAGAGCACCACAGCCTGGGGTGCATGTGTTTGCTTTCTACTGCCCTGATAAAGGCCATGACTAAAAGCAACTTGGAGGAGGAAAGAGTTTATTCCAGCTTACAGCTTTCAGCTATCATGAAGGAAAGCCAGGGCAGTAACTCAATGAGGAAACCCAGAGGCAGGAACTAAAGCAGAGTATGGAACAATGTTGTTTATTGGACTGCTCCCCAGGGCTTGCTCAAATTACATTTTCTATACAGTTCAGGACTCCTGTTGAGAAATACCACCACCCACAGTGGACTAGGCCCTGCAACATCAATCATTAATTAATACAGTGCCCCCATAGATGTGCCTACAGACCCATCTGATAGGGGAATTTTCTCAGTTAAGAACCCTCTTCCCGGATATGTCTAGGTTTGTATTAACTTGACCAAATTAATCACCATGCTTCATTCAAGTGAGGACAGGCAGTGACAGGCACAGGTCAACTTTGAAGTTACTACCAAACCAGGAATGTCAGTCACCACCAAGAATCTTCCATGGCTGTCAAATTTTTGTCACAAAAAAAATCTTAGCATTTAGATGCAGTGAAGACACAACATACACACACAGTCAAAGAGAGAGAGACGATGATGATGATGACGATGATGATGGCAGACACAAAGTTCTGAGACACCATGCACCTGAGACATCACAGTCACATGCTGGTTTCAACAAATGATCAAAGAGACTGAAATGGCTTAACTCTAAATCACCAGGTAAGAACAAGAGTCATGTAGAGCTTTCTAGAAATTTGACAGTGGAAAGCTTCAGTGGGGATTGGAATCAGACAAGCCAGCATTTGAAACATAACTGAACAAACATCTCTCAGGGCCTCATTTCTGACCATCAATGGGTGAGGAAGTAGAGCCAGCTGAGACCTGGGATCAGTAAGTGGCCTTAAACCATTCTACCCTCACCAGCCATTTACTGTCCCAGAGAACAGAGCTCCCTCCCTCTCCAGACTTCTGGACTGAAGTCTCTTCTACATGAACAGTCTGTGCTTTTCTCTTGTCCAGCTGTCTGAGTGGACTTGGCTTTTAACCTAACTTATTGTTACCACCTCCTTAGAGTCTTCCCAGGGGTGCTTGTTGGCTAATCTATGGTGTGGTTCCAACTGTCTATCATCATTCTGTTGGCTCTTGGAAGGCAGAGAGTGAACCTTTCCCTGCTAGCAACAGCCCACCTCCACTAGCTTTACTCTGCTGAGAGATCTACTCTGCAGGTCTCATATTTGATGGCCAAGAGAAGGAACAACATGACACACACACTGTAGGGACTGGCTGCATCAACATCCTTGTATTCTCATGGGTGTTACTTCATGTTGACACAAGACTCAATTTCTCTTGCGTACTCTTGCTTTTTAATTGATGTTATCATTATATTATGACCACTCAATAAGTAGGGTCATTTCCCATTGGACACACAGGTGGTGCACTCATATATGAAGGCAGATCACCCACACACATAAAATAATAATAAGTAACTTTTAAGAAACTGGCAAATTTTAACTATGCTTATAACTTCAAACATACCTTTATTATCAAGTTATATGTAATGTAATAAATTGTACTTTTAAACCATATATTGACAATTATAACCATCCTTGAACTGGTTCCCATGCAATTATGTTAGTGGCAATAAGACAATCATACTTTGAGTTAGGAGTGGTGTACATGTCTACAGTCTCAGCATTGAGAAGGCAGAGCAGGAGAACACATGGAGTTTGAGGGCAGCCTGGACTACAGTGGGAGAAAAAAAGAAAGAGAAAGGAAAGAAGGTAAAAAGGAAGGGAGGGAGAAAGGTAAACAGGGAAGAAAGAAGGCAAGATTGCACAGTAGGTAAAGCCATGTATCTACTCCTGACAATCTGAGTTCATTACCCAAAATCCAAGTAAAGGTGGAAGAGAAAATCAACTCCACAAAGCTGTCCTCATATGTGCATACATGTGTCAGGAGGCCCACATATGATAATAAACAAGACAGAACAGAAAGGCCTTCGGTTTCTTTTTAGGATGTTATTTTGCATGTATTTGCTTTAGTTACGTATATCTTTAGATTACAGTTTTTACTCAGATAAACTAAAAATATACCAATTGTATATCACAGATTCTTACACAACTTAACCTATAAATATTTTTGTATATTAATATTAATTGGCTTAGTACAGGGGTGAGAGTGGTTACACTGAAGTCTAGCATTTTCCAGTATTACTGAAAATTTTTAATGAAGATACCCAGAAGTTGCTCCAAGTACCCATATTTTTCTTCCCAAGTATTTGAGCCTCATAGAATAGGACCTCTGAAGACAGTGTTCAAGGTGTCTGCCCTGTACAACCAAAGAGTATGCTCTCTCCCTGCACAACCAAGGAGAGTGTTCTCTCTTTGCACAGGAATGCAGCCTGCCTGAAGGGGATAGACTCTGTGGATTACAAAAAGCATGCTGGGAGGGTGTTGCTGGATGGTGTGTTCTCTGAGCAGACAGAGTGAGTGACATCACAATAGTCTTCACTCCTTAGAAAACAAGGATTGTAGTTTTAGCTTTAACATTTCACAGGCAAAGTGATTTTTGTGTTAAAACTACGCTAATTATTGAAAATGTAATCCAACATGGAGAAAATGTTAAACCTATATTGAACGCTTCTGAGAAAACCCTGTCTAGTCCTCTTAATTAAATTCAGTTGTTAAGTTATGATATGATTTTGCATGTCTGGTATGTTTCAGTATATTTTAAAATTTGAGACTTTATTGCTGCTCTCGATCTTAGCCAGGAGGTGGGGGTGTGCAACACATCCTTGCTTAGAGAGGGGTTTGGCCAGAGAGTCAGCCTCCTGGAAGGCAGCTCAGAAGCACGCAGTAACCTCTCCTGAAGGAGCAGGGCAGAGCTAGCCTGGTCCAGAAGGACAAGCTAGAGGACTTAGGGCAATAAAGATGTGAGCTGCCCAGGTGAACATCTGTCAGTCATGTCTATGCATATAGCTACAGCAGAGAAGCTTGGCACCGGAATTGGATGGGTTTTCCAAAGGGGACAGTCAATATGTTACCTTGCGTTGACTCTGGATACCTGCATAGCTTCCTTGGATAATTCCAGTATCTCTTCCCAGTCCTAGGCTGTACTGACATATTCAAACACCCCAGAACCCATTGAAATAGCCCTGGGTTGTGACAGCCGTGACCCCTGTTTAGGAGGAGAAGAAAGACCCCTAGAGCTTGCTGACCAGTCAGCCAATAGAGCTTATTAGTGAGTCCTGGGCTGAAGTGGAGAGGAAGATAACCAATGCTGACCTCTAACCTCCACACATTTACATATACATACACACATACACATGTACAATATACCCACATGTACAGATAAGTAAAATACTTTAAAATATAAAGAAAATGCCAAAAAGATGGCATCACATCTAAATTCTAGTAAACAATACAGATTCTTGATTCTACTCAGCAGTTTTCTCCATATTAGAAAACCAAGCTTAAAAGTAAAATAAAATATTTAATTTCCGTTAACATTAATGTAAAATAAAAAAATGACCTCTTATGTGTAAATTAAAACGATTCAAGTTAAAACTGGAAATCAGAAAAAATTGAAATCCTGATAATTTCAAAGTAATCAATAACTGTCAGTCTGAGAGGATGTTGTCCTGGTTCCTCCTTTGGTTTATTTTGGTGAAGATGGGGATGAATACATGGCCTTCTCAGGTTCAATGTCTATTGCACTGAACTGTACCCTCACTCCTGGACAAGAATTTTCAAATGGAAAGTAGATGCAAATGTTATTTAAAACATCTTAATGAGAAATAGAAAACCCTGAAATATTTAAAAACATTTTTTCATATGTAGTTAAATAAGTATTTGAATTTTTAAATATAGCTAAGAGGCTACTTATTTTTATAGCTGTTCTTAAGATTATCAGAATGAAAAAGCTAGGTGAGATGGATTTTTAAAGCACAACACACATTTTTTTTTCCTGCTTCAGTAAAAATTCACAGCTAGGTACCTTCCTTTCCCCGTGAGATAGAGGTGCTTAGCATTTCAAAGGCCCACGGAGTTAGAGATTTCATTATCATTCATTCAAAGGTGCTGCATGTGTAATGCAGGATCCAGGCTAGACCGTGAGTTCTCTTTAAAACACCTTCTCCTAGATGCTATGCAGTTTGTTTTAGCTTGGTATTGCAGAAATGCCTAAGTCATCCTAAAAATCAGGACAGTGCAATTTCTGCTCAGAGGCAGAGCAGGCTGTGAGCCTAGACCACACTCTATAGATGCTCAGCTGCCAGATGCCAGGAGCTTACAGAAACCAGAGTCACCATGTATAGATCGTGGCTAGCTGATGGAAGTGCTCTAAAGGTAGAATTGTGCCCCTCCCTTTGGCTCTCAGGCTACTGAAATAATGTGCAACAAGAAATTGTTTTTTTTTCCCCGGGCAACGCAGACTAGGAGACAGAAAAGTCTGAAACCTGGTGCAAGCCACAGCCTCACAGTTCTGGTAACTTGTAAGACCTCCTTTCACAAGGGGCTGAAGCTGACACAATGATGGATAAGTGGTGCTCAGGATCATGCTTAATTATTTATACCTCTTGCCTTCTTTCTAAAACTAAGCCTCATGTCAGGACCTCAACCTTGGTCGTTGGAGGTCACTATTACTTTATTTTTCGTCCCATTATGACCACAGTGAGTACAAAATTTTCACAATATTTTGTTTCTTTCATTGGCCTACTGAGAACAGACAGCCTTGCCTAGGTTCTTAGAGTTGCTGGGGCCCAGGCACTAACTATCAACTCCAAACAACCCAAGCAGTTAGGCTTCAGCTTTCTGGAAGAATTCCTACTGTGTGTTTATGCTAATGCTGTTTCTTCCTCCTGCAGGGTTCTGTCTCAGAGAAGCAAATGCTTCAAGTTCCCCTATGAAAATGAACTAATTTCTGCAATGAAAATGCAACATGAGATTACTGTAAAGTTGAGCAGTGAGATGGTTACTCGCCACTAGATGAGTAACATGAGTAGCATGGAAACAGCCCTCTGGGCATACTTGTGAAGGATTTCCCAGGTTAGGGTAATAGGAAGATCTACCACAAACGTTAGTGGTACTATCCCAATCCTAAACTGAATGAAAAGGAGAAAGTGAACTGAGAGCCAGCATTCCTCCTCTGTCCTCCCTGAAGGGATGCCTCTTGACAAGTTGCCTCCACCCGGCCACCATAGTTTCCTCAACATGATGGAAGGTACCCTCAAACGGTAGTCAGAATGAGCCCTTTCTTCTTTAAGTTGCTTTTGTTAAGAATTTTGTCACAGTGACTAGACAAGTAGAAAATAGAAAAAAAAAAAGACTTCCCAGGATTAACTCCTATATCATCAATGTCCCCTGTAACCACTGTGAAGGTTAAGGTGCTACATTATCTCCTTTGGGGGGGGGGGCGATAGGGTTGCTGTGATTTTTGACAGGCTTCTGTGTCTGAATCTGACTTTTAAATGTTTGTTCTTTATTATTTTTTTTGAGTTTCCAAGCATGAACACTATACATCCATTAAAGTTCCTACTGTGTGACATCTTTCTGAAACATGTTGTAGAGTATATTGTAGGAGATGCTCAGTACATGTCTGCTGATTGAACTAATGAAGTACTGTATTCAGTGAATAGTCCTTGTATATCCTTCCCTGTGAGAAGCTCTGCTGTACCCAAAGGAGCTGAGAATCCTACCGTCACACCGTGGGAAAGGATAGTTCCAGTTCCTGTTGGTACCATGCTGGCAGGTGAGCACGGGGTGGCCGAGCAAGATGTAGCCTGGGTAGCACTCGAAGGAGATGGACTGGCCCACGCTGTAATCTGAGTTGATCATGAAACCGTTCTGGAATGCCGGTGGGTCTGGGCAGTTCTGTAACTCATAAGCTGAAAGGAGAAACAGACAACATCAAGTTCCCAGCAGGTGTTGGGCTCAAAGGGACTATAGAGGAGGAACAAGAATGTAAGTGTAGTGAGCTCCTCAGGACTTAATCGTTGAAAACTGTCTCTTCCAAATTTTGGGTGCCACCCTGGATGAGTCAAGTAATAATTAGTAGGAGGAGAATTATATTACCATGTGCTTAGTGTGTGCATCCGTGGAATCACAGCACATACACAAAGGGAAGCTGAAAAAGTTTATTACCTTGGCAAGAAATAGCATGCATAAATTAAGTCATAAAGTAATAGAAGAGATAACAAAAAGGAAGGCCTGTCTGAAATGCTGAGTGAACATCAACCTGATGTTTCTCTGCAAGAGAGACACATCACTGTTCTCTGTGCCTCCGGGTGCAAATTATGCTTTGCTTTGTTTAAACCCTTTAGTGCAAATAACATAGGAAATGCTCTTCATTTTATTATTTCTAGGGAAATTGAACCATGCAATCACAAAGCTTGCGTTTACTCTTTGCATAAACGCTGTAATATATTGTGGTTTATCATTAGAATAATTATGTTTTTGGGGGTGTGGTGGTTCATGCCTTTAATAGAAGCATAGAAAGTAGGGGCAATTGGAACTTTGTGAATCTGAGGCCACCCAGGACTCCAGAGTGAGTCTTTGTCTTAAATATTTAAATATTACCAACTAAAGCTTCTAGGATGACAGTATGTGCTGCTCCCGTGCTATGGCTATAGGCTTACCCACAAATCAGGAATGTGAGCTAGTCTACGCATCAGATGTAACTCTGGCCAGTCAAATCTCAGAACTAAACAACACCTCTACAAAGGCTCTTATCCATGCTGCTGTCTCTCTGGAGCTGCCAATGCATATGAGAATATCCTGACTCCCATTTCAAAGCCACATGGACAGACTGAAGAAACAGCTACTGAGAACAATGCTTAGACACCCACCCTCAGACAGACAGACACAAACACACACACACACACACACACACACACACACACACTTCATTAAGTACACTGGCTCATGTGTTAACTGTCAGCAAGGAGGCTTTGGTGGAAAGCTTGGGAGGTGGGGGTCCAGCTAGAGGAACTGTGCCACTGGTGCATGACTGGGATTATTGTACTTGACAGGTTCCCTTTCTTGCACATTGCTTCCTATCCACCATGAAGTTTACTGCCTTCTCGAGACCTTCCCATCACCATGATGTGCTGGCCAAGCACACAGGGTCCAGGCTACCATGGACTAAATTCCCTAAAACTATGAGCCAAAATAAACCCCTTTCCCCTAAAATGCTTATTTCTAATCTGTCACAGTGACAGAAAGGTAATTAACACAGAGATCATATGAGACACTCAGACACCGTTAGAAAGAGCAGGAATCCTGTGTATCCTCTCATCCACAACAGAACACTTAGGGATAATGGAAAAGATGGGAGAGGATCACAAACGTAGGAAATGGAGACCCAATGTGCATATAAACTAGCCGTCCATTCCACCAGTGGAAGTCAGAGTGTGGCTTGGAATTCATAAATAAATACTAAGAAGTACTCTGGGCTCTGAGGTATCGAATAAAGACTTTCTGTCTTTGTTTGAACTACCTGAAGTAAAGAAGACATAGGAGAAACGAAACCAAAGGCTCACAGCAGCATGGGGGCAATGAATGAGCACACCACAAGGACATTTAGCAAAGGAAGCCACAGCATTAGAGTGGGAGACAGAAAGAAGGTTGGACCTAAGACGCAGTACTTGCTGGATGGTGTTCCATGCTAGTATCTCAGCATTCCTATGGAGGCCTTGTGGGAAAAGGCCAGGTGGGCATGTTCAACAGAGGCTATAATCTGAAGGACCTATGTGTTTTCTGTGAAGAGGCTCTTGAAGAGCATTTGCCAAACATTACCGATTACAAAATTTCATTACTATCAATAGTTTACTCTTATTTGGGGAGGTACTACCATGGTAGACTTTCTCTTCAGCGTGATGCTGTATAGTAGTCATGGGTCATTGGCTTTCCCATTTAAGGCAACATGACCCTTCAGGAGAGCAATCTGGACAGCACATGGGAAGACTGTGCTCATTACTTCCTCTAGCAGTACTGATTGCAGAAATCTCTGTCCTGAGGATAATTTTGAAGGAGAAAAAACTAAATGTTTAAGTATGTCAATTTCAGCACTGTTTACATGAAAGTAATCCAAAAGTCTAAACAAATAACATTTGACATATGGTCTCATAATACTGAACACACACAGCACAAGGTTCATGAGTAAGTGCTTCAAATTTACAGTGGTGTAGAAGAGATATCACAGTTTCAGCTCCTGATTTGATTCTTCTCCTGGACTACTGAGTGGCACAATATTCTCTTGTGACTGTGGGCAGTGACAGGGAGCCTCAGATGCCAGCCAGCTCTGCAGTGGCTAGGGGAAACCACCCACGCTCCTCTACAGTAGGTTGTGATGCTAATCTGAGATGTTCCACAGACCCAGGTATTAACTATATCTTTAGCTTACAATGCTGTCAGCTTGTCATGGTTTCAGAGGGTCTTATGTTTTAACACAATCCCCAGCTGATGGCCTATTAGACGAAGTTGTAAAAAATTCAGGAAGGGTTAAATGGCCAGAGAGAGTTGACTTTTCAGGTGACTCTCAAGGGTTACAGGAGCTTTCCAGTCTTCTCTTTCTGTTTCCTTTATTTTTAATCATGTGTATAGGTGTGTCTCTATGAGAATGTGACATGTATGTAGGTGCCCATAAAGGCTGGAGGTGTTTGATCCCCTGGAGCTATAGGTAGAAGCGGCTCAGCCACCTGACATGGATGCTTGAAAATGAATTTAGGTCCTCTGGAAGAAACATACATGCTCTATCCACTGTTGAGTCATCTCTTCAGGTTCCTCTGCCACACGCTCCAATCCTGATGCTCAGCCCAAGCACAGGACTGAGTGACCACCATGGCTTGAACCTCTGAAAACACCCTTTCCTTAACATGTTCATCTTGGGCATTCAGCCATCAAAATGAGGAAAGTAAATGATGGGCAGCTTACAGTAGGGGCTCTGAGGATGAACCAAATGTGAGCCATGGTGCACCTGTGATCTAAGGACACATTTCAGTATGTATCCTCCGTTCATCTTCAGCATCAGGAAGATGCTTCACAGATAGTAATCGAGGTCCATGGTTGAAACTGACTGTGCACAGCAATTTTTAAAACCAGAAAGCTGAGTTGTCAGCAGCACTTGGATTTAATAATTGTTATATGTGAAATTATGTAGTATTTCTAAGAAACTTCAAAAGCATCTTCAGTGATTGCAAGTGAGAAAATACAAACCAGAAGAGAGTCAGCAATCTCAGATATCTCAAAAGAACCCTTGGCCTTGGATTCCACATGGACTTGAGTTGGGAAAAAGGCTCTATCCAGATGACATTCCTAGAGTAGGTTAGGGAACAGTCTAAAAGAAGCAGAGTTCACTTTCAGGGTCCAGGGTTCTGCCCTGCACAGAAAAGCAGATGTGAATAAACTTGGTTCTGCTAGAAAGATATAATATGCAGAATCTAGACTTAAATATAACTATTTAAAATGTAGAATAACCTACTGCTCAAGATACTAGACTCTCTGGCCTGGCAGAGACCTAATATTCCAATTGAATGGCTCAGTTGCTTTGACTAAGGGGAGGTGAACTCACCTTAGGCCAAACTAAAGAGAAAGGTAGAATAAGTACTTCATTAATGAAGCACTGAACTTTTCCTTCTTAGAACCCAACCCTAGTGTAAAAGCTTCTGGTCTATAGCCATCTATATTCTGCGTCCCTGAGTTATTCAGAAAAGCATAACTTACCCTCATTCCTTTTTCTCTCCTTGCCAACCATGTTTCCCTTATAACTCTGTGCTCTTTGCCCAAGATTTTGGGCTTCTTTATTCTTCTCTAAAACATCCCTCCCTGCCATGGGATTGTTTATCCACCAAGTGTCTGACCTTCATGTTGCCTTAAAGGCATGACTTCCACTCTACCCTCTCCACTGCCTCTGCCATACAACTGCTGAGATTTACAGCTGCCTGCTCTGACATTTTTTTTTCTTTTAAACTCTGATAAAATGGACTTAAAAGCTTCTGTCTGATTCAGTTGTAAATTCTTTAATTAATAGGACTGAGAATTCCTAAAGAAGACCCTGATCCATACCTACCCCACCACACACACACTCACATTTACGTGGCATCCACAGTTTGTCATGTGTATCTCTCCTGAGAGAGCTCTGCAAACCACGTAACACAGGTCCAACTTTGCCTCTGAGGGGCCTACCCATTCTGAAGGCTGCAGATGTAGCCTTTTCCCAAAAACCAGAGGCATGTACCCACATTGTGTCTGTGCCTGCCATTCACCCTCACAAAGTTGCTTGAGCCTCAGTGACTCTGTAGACGTACACTTTCCAAAGGAAATTCCATGCTGTGCTCAAGTGTGGACAACGTTCCTTTTTCAATATACATTTTTAAAAATGAAATCACCTGCTCTAACACAGTTTTACTTTAGACACTCTGAATGTGATAGAGAAAAACATACCCTTTGATGCAGTCAATAAGACTGCTAGTAACACCCCCAATGAAAAAAGCAAAATGAAAGCTGATTGCCCATTCTCAGGAAAGAAGCAAATGAAACTACCTGCAATCTAAGCTAGTCTTCTTTGGGTGTCATTCAGGGTTTAGTGGTGCCCTGGAGGCTTGACACACAAATTTCATTCACAGTGGAACAAAATAAACAAGGTCAGAGTCAGTAGATATCCCTAGTGAGTAATACACACACACACACACATATACACACACTATACTTTATTAATTTTGTTGTAAATCTTGCTGGATAAATTAAGAACTATACTTGGGTTTTCTTTAGGGATGGATGAAGCTGGGGCTGAAGGCAGGAACCATTTCTACACACATAATCAGCCTCTGTGTAAGGCATGAGTTGGGGAATTAAAGTGGCCTTTCAGCTTGAAACTCAAGATCTGATGCCAACAGCTATTATAATAGCTGCAGGCTATTATAATAGTTGGAAAAAAAAGGTTTCTTTTTTCTTAATAGTATCTAAGCTACAGATGATGGTACACATAGTTTCTCAGTCAAGCACCCACATGAGCTTGTGAGTTATCCAAGTTGGCTGCTCTTGAAGACTGGATAGCTGGCACCCTCCCTCAGTAACCAGGGATACCATCTTGTCTCTCAGGAATCATTGTTACGTGTAGGATCCCATTGGTTACCTGATCTCTAGTCCCAGTATCTACCAATGAAAACAATCTAGTTACTGTTACAGTTACAACCCAATTCAGACCCTGGTCTCCCTGAAGCCTTCTTTGGGGCATCTTTAACTAATTGCTTCTCATAGCCTGGAACATAATGGGCTACATGTACAACTTTCATGCCATAAAATAACTTTTCTTTGTTGACCCAAAGGATCTTTGCTCTAGAGATGACATAAGGGAGGGAGTGAAGAAAGAGAATAGAAATGGTCCCTTTTCCTTCATGGGAGGGAGGAAGGTGGTGAACCTTGAACCTTGGGCCCGCTTCTCTAAGAATCTGGTCTAGAACTAAGGGAATCTCTACTCAGCAGGAATTTCTCCCAGCATATAAAAGAATGCCCTGGAGGATGATTGGAAGGATGCAGCCATTTGTTGCCCATAGTTGGGAGCACTGTGATTCAAAGCATTCACTCTTCAGCCAGGAGCCTCACATTGAGGGGGATAGGAAACAAGGGAAGAGCCTCCCACATTTTTCTAGGGAACTCCAAATTGTTCACAGTATCACTGTGGAGAGTTTCAGAAGTACATCAGCTTCCTTGGTAAATGATGGCTGTGTCCTTAAGAACAGTTAGCGCATGCTTGTACATCACAACAAACCCCTCATTCCACATTGTACAGAGAGGCTGTTTAATTGCAGCAAAATTTACCACCCCATACACACACATGAAGTTAATTCACATAAAAACTCAAAGCTTTTTCCTTGTACTCATAAACAAGCAGATTTTCCATATACCATGGCCTATAACCAAAAGCAAGGAAAATGACACTGAAAATATTTTTTTTTACTTTTGATGGTTGAAGTACACAAGTTACCTTTAAAGTTTTCATAATTGAACAATTATTATTTCAAAGAGGCATTATAATACAGGAGAGAGAGGGGAAAGAGAGAAAAACACAAAGAGGGACCAACATCTTTGAAAACTGTATTTAAAGGAAACAGAAGTGAGTCAATATGATAAAATTTCACAAGTAGTTTCACAATCCAAGCAGCACAGTAGTGTAGCATGTAGCTTTAACCTTTGTGTGAAGCTAAGACAACTACCCACATCCATCCCAGTCTCAGTGTTTATAATTGCTTCCTATAACAGCCCATGGAACCAGCAGTGATTGTTCTAATGTCTGTTTTATTTTCAGATTGATACCTGGCTCCATAATAAATAGCCACATACTCTCATTCTTCCCAATGCTGCACTTAGATATGGGACACAAACATTGCATGTTTTTAGAACAGTCCTTTTTCTAAGTAACTTAACTTCAAGGCAGCTCTAACCACTAGCAGCATTTTTGACCTTTAAGCAGTCAAGAATATATGACAAAGATGAGGAATAAGATACTCAGTGTAGATATCACTGTGAATGACAAGACATGTCCTCATGATATATGCATCTTCTTATGAGTTATTGATTGTACCCAAAGCTTATAAATCTTGTGTAGAAACTAGGGATGCCTCTGTGTATAACAAATCATTGTCAACATCTGCTTGCCAATTTCTACACTTTATACAATGACAAACACTAGTAAACCAGCATCATCATCCCTGTTAGATATGACAGTATGTGACAAATGAGCATGTCTCAAGTTCATACTGTCATCTTCATTATATACCTGATTTTCATGCTTTCTAGTTATAAAAAATGAATTATAATAAATTACATTTTTATGACATCTTTACTATGAATATTTTAAAACCAAGTGTCAAATAGATAAAATATTTGCTCAGTCAACTAGATGACTAGACCGTTGTCCTTCAAAAGTATTCATAGGTCCAGATTTCAGAATGCTTAGAAAGCAACATCATTGAGCACAGCCACCTGGAGTCCAAGCCTGCCTCCATGAAAGAGTGATGGGCTTTCTGTGAACCCCAATATCTTATCCAGAGAAACACTTCAAAATTTTAATATGCAAAAAGAAGGAAGAG
The DNA here is from genome assembly GCA_028658305.1 of Pachyuromys duprasi. Classification (NCBI taxonomy): domain Eukaryota; kingdom Metazoa; phylum Chordata; class Mammalia; order Rodentia; family Muridae; genus Pachyuromys; species Pachyuromys duprasi. The sequence continues at coordinate 109,527,416 of CM053764.1, read as the reverse complement.
CCGAATTATGGGTATCCCTAGAATTGTATGGTATCTAATTCCAGACATCAGAAATTTCTAAAATAACAAACCATAGCAATATGTGACTGCTTGTCTATGTGATTCCTAGATAAGCTTCATATGGGGTTTATGTACTTACATGTAATTCAGCCTGGATTAAAATAATGATTAGAGACCTGGAATTTGTCCAAAGTAAACCAGAAAACAGTAAAATTATATGAGATGAAATAGTTTGGAAAGCGATACCAGGATAGGTCTCTGTATTTGAGGGCTTTAATTCCATTTCATTTCAAGGAAACTGAAATATTAGATACAGACTTGGGGAACTCAAGAGAGGGTTATCTCAAAAGTGTTGTATCTGCTGGAGTTGGTCAACGGTTTGAGACATAACAATGTAATCATTTTTTATTGGCTCAGATAATAAAATCATGCTAATTAACAGTAAGATTTACTCTAGGGTAACCAATTATAAGATAATGATTAGTAATGAATGTGAATACTTCAACAGTGTTGGGTCCAAAGTGGACCCCTAAAAGGGTCATGCTGGTGACAACATTCTAAACAGAACAGCTCTGACCAGGTAAACAGATGGGATGTTATTGGGTAACAGAAACCTAAATTCAGCATTTCTCAGGAACCTCATGATGGAAGTTTCTCTTTGCCCGGACCTCCTTTAATCCCTCTCAAAGGTCAGCTATCCCTGGTAAGGACATCTAACTCTCAGCCACTTGGAACAGCCTCCATAAGCTCAAAGCCCTTCCTGCTGCTATAATATAAAAATATGCTTGCTTTTTTTCTCCATTTTGCCTTTGTTTATCCTTCAAGAGATAGCCGTGGCACCTTGGTCCCCAATAAACTTTTCTTCCTACCCACAGAGTGGTCTAATTTGGTGGTTTCACTTACAAACAGAAGTAAAAAGAGTCTTGAACAAGATGGACAGTAACAGAAGCAGAAGTAGGATATATGTAGCAAAGATTATAATTTTGTATTCCTATGTCTGATCTCCCATAGTTAAGTGTTTATAACATTTCACCAGGCTGGGAGCATATATCTTGGAGACACTGACAACAGCTAAAGCTCATTATAAACTGAACCAAAGAGTCTGTCCTATTATTGTGCTCCCTAGTACCTCAGCTACTGTTTCTCCTGTGAGACAATTCAAATGATGTCAGAGACAGGCCCTGTTCCTCTTACTAGGGAACCCACTTGGAGGCTGAGTTGCCATGGGCTACATCTGAGCAAGTGGTCTAGGTTATCTCCATGCATGGTCTTTGCTTAGAATGTTGGACTTTGCAAAGATTCCTGGGCCCAGATTTTTTGGTTCTGTTGCTCTCCTTGTGGAACTCTTGTATCCTCCAGGCCTTTCTATCTCCTTCTTCATTCATAAGCTTCCCTGCACCTGCCCAATGTTTGGCTAAGAGTCTAAGCATCTGCTTCGATGTGCTGCTGGGTAGAGTCTTTCCAAGGCCCTCTGTGGTAGGCTCCATGTTCTCAGAAATTTAGGAATAGTGCTACCTCAAGATTCAACTATACCTAGGCATATATCCAAAATATGCACAAGTATGCAACAAGAACATTTGCTCAACCAAACTCATAGCAGATTTATTCATAATAACCAGAATCTAGAAACAACCCAGATGTCCCTCAGTGGAGGAATGGATACAGAAATTGTGGTACATTTACACAATGAAATACTGTTTCAGCAATTAAAAACAAAGAAATCATGAAATTTGCAGGAAAATGGTAGGAACTAGAAAAGATCATCCTGAGTGAGGTGACCTAGAAGCAGAAAGACACACACAGTATATACTCACTTACCATATTAGAAATATAATATAGGATAAACATGCTAAAATCTATCCTTCTAAAGAAGCTAAACAACAAGGAGGGCCCTAGAGCAGTTTCTTATTCTTCACTCAGAAGGCAAACGGAATAGACATCTGAAATGGGAGAAAATAGGGAACAAGATCCTCCAATCACATCTTTAAGAACAGCCCCTCTAAGATGCAAACTTGATAAAAGCTTCTTCCAAAGTTTATCACCTAGCATTTCTAAAGAGTCTTTCGATGCATCACATAGGCAGATAGAGCCTTGCACTGCCTTTAGAGGACATGAGCCTAGAACAGAGCTTCTCCTGAGCCTGGGACTGATCTGCTTTTCTTTCTGAAACATTCCTTAGAGCTGTGGTTCTTAACCTGTACACTGTGACTCCATTGGAGGTCAAACTACCCTTTCTCAAGGGGCTCATATCGGATATTTTGCATATCAGATATTTACATTATTATTCACAACAGAAGCAAATTACACTTATGGAATAGCAAGAAAATGATTTTATAATTGGGGGAATCAACACAACACAAAGAACTGTATCAAAGGGGCACAGCATTAGGCACGTTGATAGCCACTGCTTTAGGATGAAGAACTGTGGTCTTTACTCTTAATTGTCCAGCCCTCTGTTTATAATCATCATGAGAACCTCACTCCTGAACACATTGCTTTAGACCTTTCTTGTATCCTAAAGGTAGCCTGAAAAACAAGTATTCTGCACCGGCCAAAGCCAACTCACATGACTCTATAAGGTCAGACTCTCACTTGAAATGGTGCAGCTCTTCCCAAAGGGGGCATAAAGCATGCTGTCTATCAATCCTCTGGTACACCGGCTGGATATGAAGGTATAGGACACATATAGCCATGCTGCCTGATCTAGTGTGTAGCACCATAGGGCAAAAGCCCTGAAGCAAAGGAGGGAAACTAGCTCTGAAAAGGTCTCAAACCTCAATTTCAATCCAAGTAGAGCTGGCTCCATATAGGCACCTTCCTTAATCACATCTGTGCTATGCAAGGATCTTAGAGCCACATGCAGGTAGACAAAGTTACCTCCTAGCACTCACCCTCATCCCAAGAAAACAGACACAGAACCTGGAAGCTTAAAAAACTCCATACAGATGTTGCCCAAACTGAAACGGTTTGTCTGTCCAGGAAGGAAGCCATTCCTCTGCAGTGCTATGTCCTTGCCCTTTAGAACTGGGAAACTGTTAGTGTGTTTTAAAAAGGCTTCTTTTCAACAACACAGAACTGCAGAAGAAGTAAGCCTTTAATCAGGAATGATTTGCATATCAACACCTTATGGGAGAACTTTACATATAAGCTTAAATTCCTTTTAATGATTTTCTTTTAGTAGGTAATTCCCACATCTCTGTTATTTTATATTTTGCAGAAAGAAACTCATGATAAGAAATCATACCCTTCGTAGGTTCTGATGATCAAGTCTTTCCAGGATTCAATAATCAAGGAATGATCATAAGATCTGTTTCTAAAAGGGCACTAGGTCTGGTGGCACACATCTTTGATCCCAGCACTTGGGAGGCATTGACAGGCATATCTCTGTAAGTTCAAGGCAAGACTAGTCTACATACTGAGAATCTGTCTCAAAGTGGGATATGCACCAGCAAAATGGCTCATTATGTAAAGGCATTGCTGCTTGTACCTTATGACCTGAGCTCTAGTTCTGCAACACATAGTAGGAGAAAAACAAATCCTGCAAGTTGCACTTTGAACTCCATGTGCTATAGCATACATGCCTTTCTTGCAATAAATGTAAAAAAAATGTGGATTTTTTGAAAGGTTTATTTATCCTTACTTTATGTGTATGAGTGTTTTGTGTGCATGCATGTCTGTGCATCACAAGTGTTCAATGCCTGAGGAGGCCAGAAGATGCCCTTTGGAACTGGAGTTTCAGACATTTGTGAGTGGCCATGTGAGTACATAGACTTGAATCTGGGTCCTCTGCAAGAGGACACACACATACACACACACACACACACACACACACACACACAAATCCATTCTTGCCAGAAGCCAGAGATTTTAGAAGTATTTAAACTAAAGTCTTTGGTTCTGTCCTGGCCAGAAGTCAGAGATGCTAGAATGGAGGTCTGTGTTTGCCTTTTAAAAATGAATACCCTTACCTGGAGGCTACATGTGAGGATATGGCTGAAAAATCTAGTCTAGAAACTAACGGATTCTTGTGGGCAGCTTTAGAATTGGATTCTGGTCAAAACAATGAAATCTACTTCTGGCCCTGGGTAGAGATACTACATTCTGTACTGCTCCCAAGATTAAAATGTTACTTTCCATTGTCTTCCCCAATAGCCAAAAAAAAAATCAAACTAAAAATCAATCTATCTGGACCTATCAATCACCGGCAAACAGACCACCCCTCAGAAAGGCTGGTGAACCTAAATTCATGCTAACTGGTTGGGAGGAATAATTATCTTTTAAAGAGATCACATACCCATTCTTCCCAGAAGCCCCTCCTTCAGTGATGTTGTTGATGGAACCACTTCTTTCTACTCCTGGAAAACTTGTGTGCTTTTCTGAGTTACTTAAAGCATGGAGTGTTTCTTTTGAAATTTTCCTCTCTTTCCAAAGCCTGGATCTGCTTTGACTGGTGCTCTGAGCTTTCTCATTCTTTCCCAGAGGCTGTTCCCATTACATCATGTAGTTGATTTTAAGAAACATAGCTTTCTCTCTCTTCTTCCTCTTCCCGTCAGTTGACAGTACTTACAGTTTGCCTGCTCAGCTGTTTCTCTTTTAAACTATAATAAAATTATCACCAAGTTTCCTTTAAATTCCCTTTCCTAATTATTTTATTAGTGAGAATAATAGCCGAAACAGAGAACTCCAATTTCCCCTACAGACTGCTGCTTTTAGAAACAAAGTCCAGAAAGGAACCCACAACAAAATCAAACATTGCCAAGATAGTACACACAGAGTCAATGCCACACCTGTGCTGGCAAGGTTGGTAGACAAGAATTTACAATGTATTCAATGATTAGGGACTGAAGTTGACCTCATTTACTGAACAGTCAAGAGCATAGAACCAAACCTAGTAAAGAAAAGACCCACATAGTGTAGGAACTTCCCTAAAGAGCACAGGCAGCAGAGTGCATGTCCTTCAGGACTGGGGAGAAAACATCTTCAAGTACTGAACTGCCTGGCCACACTGAGGACCTGCATGAACCAGGTACCATGCTGTACTGGAGCATGGAGCAGATCTTCAGTGGCCACCACTCTCCTACACTATTCTTTCTCAAAGAATGTTTATTTAACCTCTGCATAGGCAATCTGACTTTGAGAAGACCCAGTATATCTGTTGGTTTAGTTTAGTTCTCATGCAGTTAAAAACACAACAAAAGATAAAACAAACAAACTAAAACATCTCAAATTTTGGATAATTAAAGTGAGACATTTCTCCACTGGCATGCCAGCTCTTAATCCTTCAGTGACTTAGGTCATCAGTCACATCCATTAGCCATGACAACAAACTAAGATTAGACTCTAAAATTTTCTATCCCAAAGCACTCTTAAGTTACTAGCAAAACAAGTCATGCCTCCATTGTTGGTCACTCATTGGGAGTGGACCTGAGTCCTGATGGGGGTATTAGCACTAATGAACTCCACACATGGAAATCTTTATGTGAAACCTGCCTCATGCTAAGAAGGTCTGCCTGGTTATATGTCAGACACAGCTCTTCCATATAGTGTACATGATCTGAGTTCTGCAGGAATCCCTGAAGAAGAATGAAAAAACAAACAAACAAACATGCCCCCCTGGATTCCTCTCTTTAGAGACTCTGCTTCTGGAAGTCTTTGAAAACATTTTACATTTTCCACAAGAATTTAAGTAGCAACACTAGAGAGTCACCTTTAATACTAGCTTATCACTCTGATAAAAGGTCAAAGCCCTGTTTCTGAGGATCGTTTATGAAACAAAGGGGGAACAATAAGTCAACCATTAGGCATTTTCAACTTTATTTGCGTTAACGATATTGGGATGAAGGTCAACAAAATGATTTCAGATGTAATGCAAAGCTGAGCCTTCTGACAATGCAAGGATGTGCGAGATGAACTGAGCAGAAATTTCCTCATTGATTTCATGTTTGGATGAGTGAGAGAAGAAAATGCTTTGCTTCTGAAGTGCTTCTCTTTCCTGATTGTGGTGTTTTGAGTACGGATGTCCCCCAGAGGCTCATATATTTGAATGCTTAGTCACCAGGGAGTGGACCTGTTTGAAATGACTAAAAGGATCATGAAGTATGGCTTTGCTGGAGTAGATATGGCCTTGTTGGAGGAAGTGTGTCACATTGGGTGGGCTTTGAATTTCAAAGGCCAATGCCAGGAACTCTATTCCTGTAGATTCAGATGTAGAAATCACAGCTATTTCTCTAGCACCATGTAGCCTACATGCCACCGTGCTCTGTGCCACTAAACCTATGGAACTATAAGCAAGCCCCAATTAAATGCTTTCTTTTAGAAGAGTTGCCTTGGTCATGATTTCTCTTCACAACACTAGGACACTAATGTAATTTAGTAATGTAATTTTAGCCATGAAGACACTAATGTAACTTGAACGGAGTTAGAGGGCATGATGCTGAACTGAAAGATGGTACAAGTGCCTGTATTGCCTTTGATATTAGCTGACTCTTCTGGCCCAGTCCATGTCCTAAAGAAACATGCGATATAAGGGACAAGTGACAGAACAGAAGACCCTGTGACTGCAGGTGTGTAATGATGTCAGGAAAAGAGAGGAGAGGAGAATGGGCTGAGGGCAGAGCCTGGGTGACAGCTTCACCTGCCTCAGGACTTCTCTGTGTTCTTAGCCCCATGCTCTGAGACAGTCCAGATCCCACCACAAGTCAGAGAGTAACATGCTTTGGGAATCAATTTGGTCGCATAAGGTTTTAACCAATCTGCAAGGTTTCGGATTGAATGCAATATAAGAAGCATCTGCAGATCCATCTGTTTTGTTGCTTACCTTGATAACTGAGTTTAAACCCTTGCCGGTTCTGTGAGTGGTCACTGTAGAAGCGGATGAGTGTCTCATGTGTGGTGCTCAGCAATGATGCAGGTAGGTCGGGGCCACTGAACTGGCCCATCATTGGACTGCTGTGGTAAGGGCCATTCTGGATCTCCAGGTAGTCATGGTTGGCTTCAGTTGAGAAATTCAGAAATTGGATATGTGCACCTATGAGAAAACATGCAATCATCAGAATGTTCATGACAATGTATCAAAGACTGTGGATGATCAAGGAATTGTAACTTATCTCTATAAGAAAGAGGGGCATATTGGAGGAAATGCTATATCTTTGAAGACATACCTTGGTTTAGTTTAATTCTGTATGATCTCTGACTGTGAAATTAATATCCATAAGTCAATTTCTTATGAATACACTGAGTACCATATCACAGAGAGGCATGGGTACCATTCTTAGAATGGTAACTTAAAGCTGGCCTCATACATGGCATGTTAATCAGGGTTTTATCAAAGGAGAAGTCAATATTAAATAAAAATATAAAACAAATTTTAAAACACATTCTCAGGTCTTAGAGATGATCCATTGGGTAACAGTGCTTGTTTCTAAAACTGATGACATATTCAATCCCTGATATCAACTTGGAAGGAGAAAACCAATTCCTGTAAGCTGACCTCTGATTTCTACACATGTACAGTGGCATGTGAGCACATACATGTACATACATGCACAAACAATAGTAAATGAATGTATCAATTTTTTGATGTTCATTCTTACATTAACCAAGTCATTATATTATTTATTTAAGATTTTTTTTTGGAACAGCAGGGCTTATATTTATTTGTATTGCATGCAAAGCAAGCTACAAAGGCTCCCAAGGAACCCAGTCTGATAAATATCATGCCATGCTCAAGTTCAAGGCCAAGTTCAAAGTACAACAGATTGGCTCAGCTCATTGTACCAGGATATTGTTCTCATTGATTTGTGTGAACAAGCTATGGTCGATAGTTTAGGAGAAAGCACAAATCAAGGCAGATTAGACCTTTTATCTGTGGTGTGTAGCCTTTAGACATTTGAATGCTGGCTCTAAACTGTTTTAATTTGTTTGAAAATCTTAAACAGAACCCCAATGACATTAGTTTTTGAATAAATCCATGAATGAGTTTGGCAATGAAACCTAAATTGTGAATATTACTAACATAACAAGGGAAATTACCTTTTGGTTTTTTCCCCCTATCTTCTAATACAGTTCTAGAGAGCAAACTAAGGGTCTTCTACATCGTGTCATTGAGTTATATCACATTCCCCTTTGATTCTGGTGGTAAATAATGAATTTTCACTGATTATATTATGTCCTTATACTGAAAAGTTAAATCCAGTACTTACATGAGCAATCCTAACTAAGAACAGATAGAGAGAAAATGGCAAGTGTCCAATGAAGGGGGTTATAAAAAGTCAGAACCATGAAGAAGAGGTAAGGAAAGAGTTGTGGAGGAAAAACAGAACGAAATGATTCTATAAATTTAAACTTTCAAGGAAAACTTGCAAGAGAGACACACATCAAACTATTGGCCTTCTAGTTGGCTAAGCATAAGGCCAACTGCCCTGTCAGAAACCCATTTGCCAACTTCTTTCTCAAAATCTCTAAGCAAGGCAATGCTTATTGTCACTGCAATTTTACAGGTGAAAGACAGTGAACATCTAAAAACGGGAGAGAGTGGAGATAGGTGGCTCTTTGACTCCCATGGAATTAAACTTGAAAAGGAAGTGGACTTGCAAGAATTATAATATTGTGAACAAAATTACCATCTTAAGAGGGATAAAGCATCCAGCCACACATCATACTACCTAATACCTGTCAGCAAGTCAAACAGTAATCTTTCTTAAAGCAGGATTGTATGCTATCTAATTTTTAACAAATTCCTTCCAGTTTGACATTACAGAGCTCAACTGAAGGGATTAGAACAAACACAGCCTAGTCATCCTTTTATTGTCTCACAGAATATTCTAAAACTCTATGACTATAGCAAGAGAGCAATCTAAGAGTCTATCTGTGTTGAACTTTACACAGCGCTTTCATCTGATTGTAGCTATGCTTTGAAGATCACGTGTCAGTGTGGAGTCCACTTGTATAAAGGATTTGTCTCCAAGTTTGACAAGCTTTAAATAGTAATATGGCCAGACTTTGGAGCAAAGTAGTCATTTAGATGATGGAATTTATGAGTATTAACTTATCTTCTGTGTGTGTAGCAAACATTCTAAAGGAACTTTTACACATTCCTTACAGTACCAGATAGTCTAAGCATTTTATAATTTAGGATATTATTTTTTGACATCACAGTACAGTTGTTTATAAAGAAAAGGGTCAGGACAAACAGAAAATTAAAAAAAAAAAAAGCAAAAGAATAGCTAGGTGACATCTCCCTTAACTGTACCTTTAGACAAACTCAAGAGAACAGACCCAGAGATTTTAAGTAGATTTCACTTCACCAAAAGCAGCACACACAGCAGCCCAAATCAGTAAAAAGGAAAAATAATACACCCCCCCACCCCAATGTGGGAGAGATGGCTGCTGAGACAGAGATTACTTAAATGGTTGTTGGTGCCTAGTCTAGGCCAGGCAGTAGAGGTAGAAAAGTAAATAGTCACCATTACATAATTGTAATCTTTGGTTTCTTACAGGTTTGTAAAAGCATCTTGAAGAACAGGAAAGACTGGAAATTTAATTGAAGAAATTGTGGGTAGGAAAAGACACTCTGAGAAACCATGGTTGTTGAATGAAAATTCTAGTGCTATCGGTGGGCTATCTACCTATACATTTTTTTTGGCTAAGGACTCACCTGAGGCCTAATAAGTCATGAAGCTATTGCCACTGCTGCTGTGTGTATGCCAGAACTTGACAGGAAGTTGATATTGCTAAAGACTCTTGCATGTTTTAGCTGCAGGACATTGAGACATCAGGCAGGCTGTGACTGAACTGACTGACTTTCACAGTGCTGGAAAGTATCATGTGAGATGCTGGGAAAGAATTGTCAATAACTGTCCTGCTTGGCTGTGGGTCAGCATTCAACAATAGCAAATTCTAGTTAAGGTGTGCTTTCTGGTGCAATCATGGCACAGCTCTCAAGGATATCAATTGTTTTCCAAGGATTGAAGGCTGGTTCCGTAAGAGGGAATTTAGATCCAGTACTTTAGTCAAGTCTGGGAGGTCATAAGTTTCAGTGCACAAGCAACTGCTATTGTTTTGTTAAATGGATATGATTTGTTTACCAATTGGCTTCTAATCATTTATGTTTGTACACAAACATTCCTATTGCTGTCAGCTTCAATTACTCACAGAAGGGAACCCCTTTTCATAATAAAAGGTGTGCTAGAGACTCACACCTAGTCAAATTTCTAAGACTAAGTGACTACTGATGTCATACAGCAGCCTAACAATCAGGCATCTGCATCATCCAATCCTATTTCCCAAAGCCCAGAGAAAGATGTCCAGAAAAGAGCAAAGAGATATAAAAGCCAGAGGAAGGCATAGAGCATTGTTCTCCAAATTAAAACACACCTGCTGTAGGAAGGAGTAAGGGTCTTTAATAAGGCTCTTGAAGCAAATAAAATTTACAAGTCTCCAGAAGTAAAACTCAGAAGTCTCAGGAAGCCCCTGATATTACAAGATTCACACAGCCACTTCACAATATTATACATAAGCAGTAAGAGCTGCTGTACACTGGAGGCCTCTGGGTGTCTAAGTGAGTTGTCTGTGGAGTTACAAACATGCAGCCCTAAAGATTTGTTGTCCATGTTGTGGTAGTACTTTTAATGAAGTAGCAGCTTTTGAGACATCTATGCACCTGTAAGTAACTCCTCAACCATACCTCCATAGTTGGAACTACTTATTGATTCACTAAGTTAGACTTGGGTGAAATTGTTTCTGCAACCTGTTTCTGATGCCTGTCTACAGTGTGATATCTTCCAGGGAAAAGCAACCCAAACTCTTTGTCACAATATTCTTTGGGTTTTGTCTTCCTCCCTATCTTTTGCCACATGACTTCTTTAGGGCTCCTAAGAAGGGCTGGGTCAAAATTCTATGTGTTGGCCCTCTTTGAAGCCCTCCATTTACCTGCCTAGCTAACCAACTGTTACTGACCAAATCTGGCATGAAGATAGCTAAGCCAGGCAGGGCCTTCATTCCACTGCATGGTTCCAGGTGTTCTCTAATGAGTAAGTTGGCCAGTTATGTCTTCTCCACAGCTTTTTATCTATATGCTGCATCATGGGCATAGCTCCTCAAGGAAAAGGTTTTGGAAATTCCACCATCATCTTGACCAATGAATTTTTTATAGCTTCTGGTCATTCCCCACCCACATACCAAATGTTTGGTACCTATTTACTACCACCATGGACCTCCACTGTGTCCCTCTTTTGGTGTACCTACACTGTGGCTTTAGAAAAACAGAGAGGAACCAGAAGCCCAGATGAAGTGGCTATAGGGAGAAGGAAGGCACAAGGTAGGTAGGTGAAGAATGGCATGGAAGAGAGTTAGAGACTTTCACAAAAATCATGTGCTTCTGAAATCAGAGCAAAATAAGGTTTTAATGTTATAACAAAGCTACAAATGTTTTAAAGCAGAAAACCTGAAAGTCATAAAGTTAATAATTAAATACATCTTAAAATTCATAAATTAATAATCAAGATAGTATATAACTAAACATTTGATAAGATACTATATTTCCAAATTTATGTGTTATATCACATTTAGTAGGTGTCATAACATGAAGAAAACCCTAAAGTTTGCCACAAAGAGTCACTGCTACTGAATCCCAGGACAAGATGAGAACAGGTAGAGATAAAAATCAAGAGACTGATGACTTAGGGATTCCACATTATGGCATCATTTGGCTAATTAAATTTGCCTTGAGGAGAACCACATGGCTGAATAAATTTTTAAAAAAGAATTTTCACTCTCAGTGTTATTCTGTCAATGTTCTACTTAAATCTGAAATCAACATTCAATTAAAGACACAGTTAAGTCAATGTATTCCCATACATCAGTCACCTAGGAAAACTCTACTCGGTAGAATGTCTCCTGGTTCACTCACCGTAGCCAATGGGCAGTGATATCTTCCACGTACAGTCCAAGTTGTTGGGGTATGAGCCTGGAAAGCCTGGGCTCAAAATCACGCCACTCATGCTGGTCAGGGTCCCTCCACAGGTGGCTGTTCAACAAAAGACAACAGGAGTCTCCTAGAGTTGTGTGTTCAGCACAGATACCTAATCTAACACAACTCACTGGACCACACTGGGAAAGAAAAAGCCCATAGACTTGGGGATGATATCTAACAATAGTCTGTCATGCAGGGAATGGGTGCTAGTTATTCAGGGGCCCAACCTTCCTCCTCACTATGGGATATTTGAGGATCTAGATGCTTCTTGACTTGCCTTTTGATACGAGGCCCTCGGCCAAGGTCAGCTAGTTTACCAAAAGCCAGCATCAGGTTGATTTTAGCTCTACAGGTGGTTTTTTTTTTTTTTTTTTTTTTTGTGTGTGTGTGTGTGTGTGGTAATATTGCTACCTCTCCTCTGATGGTTTATTTGTGCTCCTATTGTGTGTAAACAAATGAGTACCATTCCTGAAGCCCCATAGCAGTCATAAGTGCTAGTATTCATATGACCCCCATCTTGCAGATGGAAACTAAGCCAAAAAGAGTAAGGAAATGACCTGAAGTTTTACAACTAGGATAGCCCCTCTCTTCTATAGGATGCTCCAGCCCTGTCTGATTATGGGAGCTCCAGTGACCTCAGTAGCCCCGTGCTTATAGTCCCTTCCAATGGAGACTTCAGCTTTTTGCAACCATTTATTCCAGAAAATTCTATGCCATGAAGACAGTAAGTCTGTATCTAAATTATGTACATGCTATGTTACTGTGTCCAACATTCGCCAAGTTTGACAATTTATGACTCGCTAAAAAGACAATTTTATGTATTTTCAACTAATTATGCAAATGATGTCAGTCTTATCTGGAGTACAACATGAAAAACTTCTCTTATTTAAGTGCCCAGCTCATATTTTCAGAAGCCTCTGCCAGAAAGCCCTGAGCATGTACGGTAGGGACTTTAACTTTGTCCAACAATGGTAAATTTCATATGAGGAAATATGTAAACCAAGCCTAGTGACTGTGGTTAGTTTCTCAAGACATGCTATTGGGACCTGGGTTTAAATAGTCTGTATGTTCAAGAATAACTTTACAAACTTGAGGATATTTTCTGCTGTGAGTTATGATTCTAGATGTCAGCTCAGATGAAACCCAGCCTGTCTGTAACTTTGAGAGAAGTCTGGCCGGGAGCTGCCAGTGTGTGAGACTTATGTGTGGCATGTAGGCTCTGTTTAGGTGTGGTGCCTGGGCCTGCATTGGGCTGAAGACACACCAGTATGGGGCTAAACCAAACACCTTTCTAGCTGAAAGAATCAAAGGACCCTCTAGCTAAAAGGAGGGTGCGTATAGGTATCCACCAACAAGGAGGACAGAAATGGAAGACACAGGAAGATAAGTGTTCTGTGATGGTAACATTTCTGAGAAGGCCCACTTGATTTCTAGTATAACTAAAATAAATGCAATGTCATAAAATACGGGCATCTGTTATAGATCCCCAGCCCTTCAGAGGATGGCATAGACACCATCAGTGAGACCTGGCACCAAACTAGGGTGACAGACAGGTACCATCTTCAGTATTGTTATCCATCCTGAACACAGGGCAGAGGCAGTGTGCTGCATCCCATGAGCATCTAGATACTGGGCACTGGATGACTTCCTGGTGATGTGAGAACTATCAGCATAGGTCAGCCTTGTACTTATAAAAGCAGCCAGCAGAATAGCATCAAACTAGTCCCCCTAAAGGTGTGTGACCCTATCAACTTTACTTTTGGGTATAGAGAGAAACCCATAGCCAATGTGCCATGTTTAAAAAAATTATGCATATGGGTATTTTGGCTGTATATATACGTCATTGTACAGTGTATGTACCTGATATATACAGCATTGGCCAGAGGAGTGTGCAAGACCTCTAGAAACTGGAGTATCAGCTGTTTGGAAGCCACCATGTGGGTCCTGGAAACTGAACTCAGGTCCCATGATGAGCAGCCAGTGATCTCAACCACTGCGCCATCTCTCCAGCCTCAGGCTTGCTATGCTCCGTGATGGCCAGGCTGAAGCTACTTCTAAGACTTCGAGTTCCTTTGATACCTTTGCCCTGACGTTGTTCATGCCATCATTTCCCTCTCAGTAAGCAGTCTGTGAGGAGAGCTATCAGCAAGTACTGCATTTCAGAAGGACAGGTGATACTTGCTAGGGAAAATCAGGGACTTGGCGTTTTTTTTTGGATTTAAATGTCTCGTTTTGTGCAGATTCTCCATGTTCTGGTACAAATATATGCACTTCAGTTCCATGTCACAGGTCCCAGACTGTTGACAACCCTGCAGTGCAAGAAGTCTGCAGTCCCACTGATCTCGGTATGAGCTCTAAACTCTGCTGGGGCCCTGACAAGCTTGGCCGCTCCAGGACTTGATGTGATACTAAAAACAGCATTAGTTAAGCTCCAAGAACGGGGTCCAGTGCTCAGGGAGTGCTAGGAAGTGGCTTATGTACCTAGACTCCATCAGTTCTGCGATTCTAAGGAATTAGGACGTGAGGTTTCCAGGAAGCCGGAGAGTAACGTATTATCTCTCTACAGACTGCTGCTCCTACCTTCCTCAACTAAGATAAATCTGTTGTAGCTAACAGCTACAAAATGCTTTGATTTCTTGTGTCAGTCTTCAAGGCTCATTACAGTTCTATGTGAGTTTTGACAATGGGGACTATGTCTGCATGCCTTGCCTAAAATTACAGAAGTTGATGTCACTTCAGTATTTGCTAATATTAAAAAAAAAACATTAAAGACATGTAAAAGTCATATGTCTTACTAATATAAGCCAGTTATTCAAAATAAATAAACATTTTCTTATAAAGCACAGAGCAAATACAATAGCCCCTCATCTGAATATATCTGCTGGAAATAAAATCTATGTCGGAGAGAATTTAAATCACTACATGTGGAAAATGGTGATCTATGTGAAAAATCAACAGGCTCCTTGACATCCTTTGGTTCTTCTTTTCAAGGTTGGGATACAAACCTCTGTTTTGCACAGGGCACATTTTGTGTGGAAATCATGTTAATGGAGAAGTTTATGTTTGTCTGTCACGTGTAAAACACTGGCCTCGGAGGAAGAATGCTCCCTTGAAAGAGAATATGACGGTGAATACAAATGGGACTATTTTCCCGAGCAAGGCCACTTTACAGCATGGCATTCTGTCTGCTCACCATGTTTGGGGCCATACATTATCCTCTATAAGGAGTCCCATTCAAGACAGTTAAACTGTTTATCCCTCAAAGTCATTACATAGCTAGACTTGTTGGAAAAGCAGGGATATCAGGATGCCAGTGAAACACACAACAGTTATCGTCTTGTTGACCTTGAGGACCAGCATACTATATTGTCATGGTCCTCAGCAGAGTAAATCCTGAAACTGAGAAAGCCCAGAGGATGTGTCAAAACAGTCCAAGCTGCTTGTTTTGTGGACACAGATGGCCCTTTCTCCTAAAGCAGTCCCAGATGATGGGGGCTGCCTGAGCGGGGTGTGGGCATCAGATGTGATGCCCTACACACTTAGGAAGTGTTAGAGAGCCTCTGCCACAGCAAGCCCTGTTCTTAGATAGCCACTGATATATCCCTGATTCTGAAATGCTAGTCTGAGGAACTGGGTGATGAGCTAGGCAGAACTGTTGTCAAGGTCCTGCAGGTTGTGAGAGGATAATGTAAATGATGTTAAAGACCCCAAAACTCACAAAGAGCCAGTTAGCCAAGGCACAAGGGGCAGAGGCTAAGGGTAGAAATCTAACAGATGATGCTAAGGTTTATCCCAAACTCAAGAACAGCTGATTCCCTCCACACTATCTGGATGGAACATATGGGAAAAAAATCAGAAGTCATGTTTAAAAACTGCATGATAAACAACTTAAGAACATCTTACATAATGGCAGATTCAGTGCTGCAAGGTTTGTTGTTGGACATAGTCTATTTCATGCCAGCTGCCCAGTGAACTAGAAGAGGTGGGGGCAGTGGGAAAGGTGAACACAGTCTCCTGGGCAAGAACAGGAAAAGAAGGCAGACACTGGGCCGGCTGTGCAGGGCAGTGGCCCTGTAACCACAGACTCTGGGGAAGATATCTGTGGCTTAGGTAGAGGGCTGGCTGCCCAGAAATTTTTACTGAAGTGCTTTAGACCTCAGGCATAGGTTCTTCCTACTCAACAGAGAGTGTTAATAAGGATGTCTACATATAGCACTCACTGGGACCTTCTATGTGCAATACAAACATGCTGTTTTCTGGAAATCCAATGATTTACTTGTTATTCTGGGCTTTGCTTCTGCAAACATGCCTTTCCTGAGGCTAACAGAATATTCAGAAAAACCACTGAGCCTGTCAACGCTCTTACTATATTCCTTCATAAATTAATAAATGGAAACTTTGGCATGTGCTTGAACTGTTTGGCATCTTAAGCTTGGATTCTCAGAGTTTCTCAATGTAGACTGATCCAAAGTCCCTCTGAAAGCCAAACTCCTGATTTCCACAGGGAGGAGTTCATTGCATTCCTATGACTTTACCCCACGTGAATATGATTTCTAAGAATATGTGCTTTGAAAGGGAAAATGTGTGCTTTGATTGGGGCATGCAAGGGTATAGGCTGTAGCAAGCTGTCTGGATGAGGGTCACTCAGTGAAGCTATGCAAGGTGTACTTACCAATGCATAAGGGGGAGGGATAGTTCCAGCGACGTATGGTTCCTGGCATACAGGAAATGTGTGAGCGGCCCTGTTGAAAACAAACCCATGACGCTCATGTTAATTTCAGCCCAGTGTTTAGGGATGAAACGCATGGGAACGTTTGACCTTTCTTTTTCCCTTTCACAACTGTGAATCTAACTATTGTTAATGAGGCCCATTTGGAAATGTCAATCAATCAATCTATCAATCAAGAAACACAGACATGTTCTTTTTCACTAACAAAATCTTGACTATCTAAATAGGCAACATTTCTGTTTATTTTTCATCATCAGTAAGGACCACAAACAGGATCAGGCAAAGTAGGTCTCATTTCCCTAGCAACAGCAATGTCACAGAATTTGGCTTGATAGCTGAGAGTGAATGTGGACAAATGGTATGGAATGAGAGGATGGGATGCTGGAATTTGTGGCCACTTTGCGGTAACTTTCCTGACTCTGGGTAAGCCACATATTCACGGTCAGTCTAACTTCTGCAGGATAAAAGGAAGTTCAGTATTCCCTGCCTAATGAAATGCAGCTTATTGCTGCTGCTGGTCTGTCATGAAATCAATCCTCAAAACTCAGGGTCCTTTTGAGCCTAGAAACAGACCACTGGTCTGCTTTCCACACTCAAAACTTGAACTCCCTCTTCTGAAGGACAAATAGCAGTGGAGAGATTTGTGGGCTGTACTGTGCTGAGCTCTCTCTAAACAGAAGGTTCTAGATCAGTGGTTCTTAACCTTCTTAATGCTTTGACCCTTTAATACAGTTCTTCATATGGCGGTGACCTCCAACCATAGAATTATTTTTGTTGCTACTTCATAACCGTAATTTTGCTATTGTTATAAATCACAATGTAAATATCTGATAAGCAGATGGTCTTAGGTGACTCCTGTGAATGGGTCATTTGACCCCAATGGTGTCTTGACCCACAGCTTGAGAATGGCTCCTTTGGTGGTGTTCTGGGACTCAGTGACCATCTATGCCATGTCGTCTTGTCTCCTCATATTTCTATCTACCACATACTAGTGGCACAAAGTTGTTCAAGGCAAAACTGTACACACTGGGGACGCAGGAAGCCTAAAGTCTTATGTACAGTTAACAAAGATAAGGTGGATGGCTCTCAGAGCTAATTATCCTGCTACAAAATTAATTTCTTTTTTTATTCCTACTGGCATTTTAAAAATAGTTCTAAAGGAAAACTATGTTTGCTTCTTGTTCATCAAATGTAAGCGAAGCCATTGTCTTTACTGCAATATTTGGCTTTGAGTCAAGGTTTTGCTCTGTTGCCCCTGCTGGCCTCAAGCTCACAATCCCTCTGCCTCGGTCTCCTAGAGTGTTGGGACTAAAAGTATGCACCAGCACAGCCAGCTTGAAATATGTGTTTTTCAAGATGACAGTCTGATGCTAAAGTGCGTGTATTTATATATCCTGTGGCCCATTAAATTATATTTAATAAATTTCCTCCTGAATTATGGTTAAGCATAAAGTGCAAAAGCCTTTAAAGATATTTATTGAAGGCTACCAGTAAAATGGTCATTTGTTACAAATTTACAGCATATTCTGCTATGGACAGTACCATAAACATTTTGGACAAGTGATTTCAAAAAAAATCGTGTAATAGATCAAATACAAAATTGGATCCTGGAGATTTTATCTTCAAGATTTTACCCAAAGAATTTTTGGATTTTTATGTTTGAAAAGATCATGAAAACACGTCTCTATTGGGTGGGTCTCTGAGGTCAGTCAGATATTCATGATTTATTGACAGCTGGTTTTATCTGCATGATGGCGTATTGGCTTCACTCTAGGTCACACAGGGTTCTCTGTGAGAACTGCATTTGTAGCGGTGTTTTGCAGGAAAATGTATGATCTATGCGTGCAGAAAGGTAATTAGTGTTTAGTCAAGCCACGTTAGCAATAAAAACATCTAGGCACCAATGTCTCTTCTAGTGGATATTGACATTCCCCACACTCCAGGCTCAGAACTCTTTGTAGTAAAGACAGTGGCTTCACTTACATTTCATGAGCAGGGCTAAGAAGCAACCCGGTGTGAGTTCACAGGATAGTATGTGTGGGAGGAGTATCAATCTTATGTTATAGGAAATCCCTGCTTGAAAGAGGATTTATTCTCCAAGGTCTTGAACTATCACTGTAAAAAAAGGAAGCTAACAGAAGCTGCAAGATCACACCTCCAGCACCAAAAAACACAGAAATCAGAAGAAGAGACAGTGCTGACAGGTAGATTTCATGAAAGAAAACCAGACTGTATTGTTGTGTTCATTTTTAATTTCTATTTTATTGGGGTTCCTTAAAGCCTCTTCCTTCCAACTTCCAACCCTAGTAGGAGAAAGAACATTAGTGGGGAGAGAGGATGTAGATCCCTTTAATTTATCCAGCTATTTAGGGTAAAGGGTTCTTTTGGGGGTTATATCAATTTCATCAACAGCAGATACAGCAAACAGTTCTCTCCAAGCTGCTGTGTTCAAACACTTCTTTACATCTGTCTCCAAGCCGCCACCTTACCACATGCCACCACTGCATGCCATAGTTTCTTTTGGGGCTCTAATATTTATATGGTTAGAGCCCCTCTTTGTGCTGTATGAGGCAGGCTGTTACCAGCTGACAATGACCATATACAACAAGAGACATTTATCTATCAGCTGTTGACAAACTAAAACCCAAACTAAAATCCCATAGTTGGGATTAAAACAAAAACTTATTTACAAAACATAACTGAGCTTTTAAAGAAACCAAAACTTCCATTACACTGTATGGATGCAGCTTTAGTCAGTTCTAACAAAAGCCAATGGAAAAAGGACCACACAAAAAGCACATGGAAGTGGATGAGGTAACTTTGCATGTAGAAGTCACTATATAGGAAATGGAATTCTCTCTACTATAATAAGTGCAAGTACAATGTTTGTCCTAAAGAACCTCTTTGATCAGCCTCCCCATGCTTGGTTAAGTATGTCTATCACAGAGCTGCAGAACTCTATGGTAAAACTCAGCTTCTACAACCCACTGTGTAGAGTCCATGTGGTTAATGCTGCACCAGGAAAGGTAAAGATCCAAAAGCCATAAACTATAGCCTGGCCTTCATGAAAGTGATCTATGTAGTTATTTGCTAATATAATAATGACATTTCTTTATAATGATATCATCTCTATATTCCATGCGCTGAAGCAGAAGGGGATTTAGTAGACCTGTCTTCCGATCACAGAGCTCATAGCTCATGTCTTATGGGCTGTGGGGACTGACCTAGCCTTCCTAGGTGCTTTCCACTGGTACTTGGTATAGCTGTTTACTCCATATATGTGGAGAGACTAATTGTATACAGTGCCATTATTTCATCACATATGATCCCACCTTTTCCTTGATTCTTACTCAAGCTGGTTACTGAAATTAGGCGCAAAGCCTAGCTTAGAGATAGCCTTCAAGAAGACATCAAATCCAAAGCTATTATAAACATGTGAGAAATTACTTTGAGATACAAATTGCATGAAGAATATAAACTTGAAAAGGGTAAGCTATGGCTACTACTACTGTTTGCAGCACATAGCTAAAACAGAAAATAGACAACAGTAACAGCATTCATCTTGCTTCTTACTCATTTGTAGTGTGTTTATGGAAATGTCTCACATAATTTTGTTTTTAAAAAAGCTAAAAAATTATAGCAAAACTTGTCCATAGCATTTCTTGAAAATCATTGAAAATCTCTTTGTGTTGAGTGGTAATTTACTGAATAGAATCATGGGAAATGCAAATGAGCTGATGCTCAAGGCTCAGCAGCATATCCCATTATTAGGGACCAAGTGGGGGTTATAGATATTCTGATACTGCCTTGTTTGCTAGCTTTTCTATGCATAATTATGGGAAAACACACATTTGAAATAAAACAATTGTTTAAAAATAAAACGGGAAGGTCTGCTGAGATGCTGTGGTAATTAAAAGCTGACTCCAATGATTATGGTTTTACAGCATGTATCAATAGCTCCTTCAACAGAATAAGTGGAATAAGGTGAACAGGCTGCAGAGACTTGACTCAGAGCATGAACATCGGGTGTAGTGAGAATTCTGGAACTTTGGGTTCTTTTAAAAACACAGAGATAGTATAAGAATGAGTTTTAGTTTTAAACACAGGTGTGGATATATGGGGACTGTCTGCAGCAGCTAACTATGATTTGCCCCATGCTCTAGCAGAGGGGTGGTTTTGGCAGGGACAGATAGTTTTTGTGACTGTGTAAGTAACAGTTGGAACTTTTCAGAGGGTACATAATTGTCAGAGCCTGGAGAGGAGAGGCAGGTGGTTGTTGGTCATTTAGGGAGGTTGGTTGGGGTTTGTTAATAACCATGATCAAATAAGAAACAAAAAGAAAGAAATTAGATTCAGGGATGTTCCTATTTCTTCTTTCTCTTCTCTCCTTGTACCTGTCTTATCTAGCATTGGGGGGATAAAACTAGGGTGGTACAGGGTGGAAAGAAGAAGAACCCACAAAGTAACAAAGGTCAGATATATTGGGTATGAACATTGAAGATGGCCATGCAGAGCCTCCCTCACAACCCCAGAAGGATGCCTACCTGCAAGGTATACCCGGGCTCACACTGGAAGGATAGCACATCGTTCACCATGTACCGGTCTCCTATCTTGATGCCATTACTTGGGAGAGCAGGCTCTTGGCATGCGGCCAGGCCCACCGCTAGAAGGACAGAAAGACAGATGTTGTGAATCAGGGAATGTTAGCAACACTTCTATTATCAGTAGTGGCAGCTTTGCCTTCCATTGCTTCCTGTGGAAGCAAATGGAGTTTTTCACCCGTCTCTTGCTGTTTGACCAGGGGGCTTAGATCATAAGATAATTCTTACATAGTACCTCAATTTATTCCCAACATATAAGGGATTCAAGGTTTCCTTACAGAAAAAAAAGTTCTAAGTTCCACATTTAACATAAAGAATCCCAATTTTAATAATGATGCAACTAAGCAACTGTTTCAGGTAAAGCCTGGAATGATATTTCCTTCTCTGTCTCTCTCAGATATTCTGAAAAGACTATACAGGTTTGTCAACCTAGGAATGCCTACTCTCTAGGAAAAGACCTATGGGAACATATTCATTCTCCTCTTCTTCTGTTTCCCACCTCACCAACGAGAATCTCATGGCTACTCCAGTCTTAGATGAATGGGACCAATATTTATAGCCATAAAATGTTGTAACCTGGTCTTTTCCTTAGATTATAATTCTCTTCATTTAAGGAAATCACAGATTGCAATATAAATTTGTCATACACTATTGGGCTCCAGATCAAAAGATTAGAATAATTAATCCTTAGTCTTATTTAACAGCCATGTCATTCTGAAAAGAGAAAATATACAAGCATGGTATATTTCATAAAATAAAATGTGCAATTTTTTATTGAAGAGATTTAAGTTTTATAAGATGGCTACATTCTAATGTTAGATCATGTAGAACACAGACAATAGTAATTGCATTAATTTAATTAACAAGCTATTCTTGTTGCCAAGACCTGGCTGAGTATAAATACTAGCTTTCATTTTCCAGTGCTCCAAGAGGACAAGGGCTTCCCCAGGTGAGACAAGTAAGCCTTTTTGTAATCTTGGCCTTTTGCTCTTGTTCTAAAACTTGATAGGATTGCATCATGTCATGGATGAAAGAGGCTTGAGTGGTTGGGGCACATGTTAAGTCAAAAGCAGAGACAGTCTTGGTCCCAACAGGGTCATCTCATAATTGAGCTCGCATGCTCTGTGAGAACACTCTCTGCTTGGCCCTCCAGTAGAGTTACCCACACTGTGCCACCTATACCACTTCATCTCTTAGGACTTCAAACACATGAATACACAAACAATAACAAAGCAACGATGAACTTGAATGTCAGCAGTAGTAGCAGTGGGTGTCTGAATCTGCCCAGGGCTCACTCATATGGGCCCTGGTCTAGTCCTCCAACTCTAGACACATAGATCTTGGAGACAGCAGCCACTGTCAAAGGAAGTGCCATATGTGCTCAGCATACCCACTTCAGTAAATGCTTCATGCTTTTATTCCCAGGAGAGCCTTCTAGTTGATACCACTGAAACACATAAGAGAAATCTTTGTCTGATCTAGCCACATTAGTAGATGATGTGGCTTCCATAAGATGCCAGCGTGTTTTCCCTACTCTGTGAATCTGAAGCTGCAAGCCATGCGTCCCAGACCATCCAGAGATCAGTACCCCTTCCCTGCGTCCTGAGAGGAGGACAGAGTTGAAGTGCCATTTTTTTCTAGTGGGATTGCCCATCCAAGACTCTGCTGTTGAGTTTTGGCTGGTGCAGGAACTTGTGAAATACTTCACATCATAGAATGTAATTATTACATATGAGAGAAGTAGCTATGAGTTATGTCACAAGTTTTTTCTAAGTTGAAATAGATTTTTCCCTAAACAGCTATTTTAAAGTATAAAACACAATTTATATCAAAAAGCAATATGTTGTATTTCTGATACAGCTTTTAAAGCCACGTAAGGTTTTTCATAGAAGGTAAAACTGTCAAACATAAAAAAGACAATCACACAGGAGAACCCAGCTACATTTAAAATCCACACACTAAAGATTGGCAAGACTGTTATGTATATGTGTAGCTTTATTGTTACAATTGCACTCAAAAATATAATAAATTATGATAGAAAATATATAGTTAAAGTTTGGAATACTAAGAGGTATAATTTATGATGATTTTACAACAGCACCGTTTTGGAATAATTCATGCTTTCAAAAGAGAAGACCAAAGTTTTCAATAACAGAATATTCAAAATAAAGAAGGAAAATTTACTGAGATTAAATTGGTAAAGATATATTAAGTGAAATGATATGGAGTAATATCAAACCTCAGTGGCAGAATTGCCTCCCTTTCTGCATGCTATGTAATATGTTTTTCTCTTTTAACATATTTTATTATGAGGAGGATCCAAGATGGCTGCCACGAGAGAACACTGTGTCTGAGGAGTAGGAGAGCAGAAACAACGCAGCGACCAGGAGACTGAACTCTGGGACCTAAAACGCCAGCATTGTGAGTGCCAGGTGAGC
>CM053764.1:109472661-109503177 GCA_028658305.1 Pachyuromys duprasi | reverse complement strand
CCCCCAGGCTGTATAATGGCACTTGGTCTCATAAACAGATAAGTAATTAAATGATAATTAATGTTTTAAAAGTTTA
This sequence comes from Pachyuromys duprasi, assembly GCA_028658305.1. Classification (NCBI taxonomy): domain Eukaryota; kingdom Metazoa; phylum Chordata; class Mammalia; order Rodentia; family Muridae; genus Pachyuromys; species Pachyuromys duprasi. The sequence continues at coordinate 109,503,101 of CM053764.1, read as the reverse complement.
CTATTTTTAAGCAGAACATATTGATAGGAAAATTTCCCACTAATGTTTCAAAGGCAGCAGCATGAAGGAGGATGGGACTGGAAAGTCATTTTCAAGATTTTTGGCAGCGTTTCCATCCCTATCTAATCATGGTACACTTACAACTGACATCACATACGATGATGTGGAACACCGAATGAGGGATGTCATTTAAAGGTGTTCCATGAACAGCCAGGTTCCTTGATTTCCTTGGAGACAAGGTAAAGAGGGTTCTCATAACTGAAGATCACATGGCCATTTGTTGGGGGAGGTGGTTAAACATTATGATGTTTTATAACTTATTTTCCTGTCCACTCTGATGTTAAAATGTGGACTTTTAAGATGCATTGATATATAAAGTTTCAACTTGATTTAGAATGTAGAAAGGAAGATTTTTAACTTCCATGAATCTAACCTGTAGAAGCGAAGGTCATGAAACAAAGCCATTAAAAAGATAAGTGTTCTAAATTGACCTAAAATGGAGTTTAATGTCTTGACTACTGCTGATCATAAAAGGTGAATGTTGTGAGCCGGAGGGAGCAGACAGCCCATCAGACCTCTGAAATACACACACTTGAATCTCAGAAGTGAAAATTATGGATAGCACATTATAGACATACGCTTTAAAATCAAACACATGGTATAGGATAACCAGGACCTGCAGAAGTGACAAATGCAGATGAGTTCCAAAGGTTTTTCTCAACAGGGCATTGCTCTCCCTGCCGCAGGAATAGCTTGTAGTCTCTACAATTCACAAGTTAACATGAACATGTTACTCTGCCTGAAGAGCTCAAAACAACAAAAACCTAATAACAACAAAAAAGGAGGGAGGTAAATCCAAGTGGGGAGACTCAGACTGGAGTATTTGCCAAATGGAAGTCAAAATATAATCTTCTAGCTTTATTCTTTTGTTCTGAGAAAACCTTAAGAGTGAAAGCCACTTAGGGTAGAAAGTGATCAATTTGGTTTACACTTCTGGGTTACAGTTTATCACTGTAACCCTGCCCTGAGTGAGGTCAGGGCAGGAACTTGAAGCAGAAACCATGAAGGTGTGTTGCTTGCAGATTCCCATGAGTTCATGCTCAGCATGCTTTCTTATAGAGTTCATGGCCACCTGCCCAGGGAAGAGTGCTACCCACAGTGGACTGGGCCATCTAACGCAAACTAATCATCAAGACAATTGCCATGGACATGTCCACAGGATAATCTGATGTAGATAATTCCTCAGTGGAGGACTTCCTCTCAGACAAGTCTATGACAGCAGTTCTCAACCTTCCTAGTGCTGTGACACTATTTTTCTGTTGCTGCTCCATGACTTAATTTGCTATAGTTATTATGATAATGTAAATATATTATATGCAAATGGCCTCGGGTGACCCCTGTGAAAGGACCGACCCCAACGGAATTGCAATCCACAGGTTAAGCAGCATTGCTCTAGGCTAAGTCAAGTTGACAGCTAAAGCTAAGTAGGATAAAAACATACACTCATCCTCCAATCCAATACATGGGTAGGTCACCATTACAATATGTGGACTCAAAAGATGATCTTTTAAGTTTGAAAAAAAAAAAAGTCAACCATGCTATTTTATAAATACAAATGGTCCCTGTTGCCAGCGTTTCATAGGGGCTTTCTGCTAAATGAGGTGGTAACCAATGCACATTCAGTAGGAACTACACTGTGAACATTGAATTTTGATCTTTTCCCATGACTGGTGATTCAGGGTAAGACAATTTGTCACTAGGCTGCACAGCTTCTAGTTCCTAGAAGATCAGAAGGGTACACAGCTGGTCCTAGGCCAGAAGAAGCTCATGCATGTAGATTGATAATACTTTCAGCTGGCACATGCTTATGAGATGTAACACTTTTGTAATTAAGTAACAGTTCTTCTGTATAATACAAATAGATATGAATTCAAATTTATCAGTAGATTATAGGTTGTCTGTTTATTTTTATTTTTTTGAGGCAGGTTCAATCATTCTGTACAAAAGCCTGGCCTAGAACTCTCAGTCCTTCTGTTTCAGCCTCTCAAAAACTAGGATGTCAGGTATGTATCACCATACCTGTTGAAATTTTTTTTTCACTGAATGTCAGCCTTGTGCATCCTAAAACAGAAGTTTTGCTGATAATCAGTGATATCTGTGTCTTAATTAGGGTTTCTATTGCTGTGAAGAGACACCATGACCATGGCAATGCTTCTAATGGAAAACACTTAATTTGGCTTACAGGTTTAGTCCATTGTCATCATGGTGAGAAGCACGGCAGTGTACAGGTAGACATGTGCTAGAGGAGGAACCACAAGAAACAGGAGGAAAGAGTGAGCCACTGGGTCTGGCCCTGAGTTCCACACTTCCTCCAATTAGGCCACATCTACTCCAACAAGGCCAAACGTCCTAATCCTTTCCTATAATGCTACTCCCTATGAGCCTATGTGGGCCATTTCACTCAAACTACCACAATCTCAGTAAGCAAAAGTTGCGTGAAAGTTATGAGCATGTGCTGGCAAATGCACAAAAACAAAACAACAACAACAACAACAAAAAACAGAACATGACTTAGGAAAGTCTGAGTGAGCCCGACAGAAGATGAGAAAGATGGGTACATGATCACATAGAAAGATCAGAGCACTGCCCTGTACACTCAGACTCTCAGACCACATTCTTTAAAGAACCAACACTTACAACAAAAATGTCCATAAACTCCATTACTAAAACAATGTACATTAATATAAGATTGTTTTATTGATTGGCTAGAGTACATGTGGGACCAAGAGATGTCATATCTGTAACACGTTGTCGGTCCTGATGTAAGCAACAAACACTGTTTTCATTCCTCTCATTTTTAGCTCTTAGGCCTCTATAAAGTATAGGGTTTTTGTTTTCTGTATCCAGGGAAGCAGCTGTGCATCCCTGTAAGGTGTCCCAGAGAATAGTAGCACCTTAATGACATAGAGTAATCATGCAAGACCACAGAAGGGTCATTTTCACCTTATGCAACACTGGGTTCCAAGGTTTCTTTGCTCTTAGGTCCCATGTGGTCTGTGCAACACCATCAGCAACACAGGGAGAGCAGGCATGGCACAGCACTTGGAAGCACTGCTTGTCCCCAAACCCTTATCTGTGGGACCACAGTTAGTGATTTTAACAGGCAGCGTTTGCCTACACCTAAAGCCAAGTAGCAGCGAGTAATAAGTCACCATCCCTGTGACTGTGCTGATGTGACAGCAACTTCCTCAATTTCACATCAAGAACCTATGGCAGCAAAAATGTCCTCTTCTTCCTCTTCCTCCCCTTGCTACTTTTCTTCTTTTCTCTTCCCCTTCTTCATCCTCCTCCTCTTCTTCCTTCTCCTTCTCTTCCTTTTGGTCTTGTTTCTTACTGCTGTGTGATCAATGCCCGTCCATCTAAAGTTCACATGTTGACATTTTAATATCAAATGTGATTTAAAATTGGGCCCTTTAGAAAGGGATTACAGTTGGGTCAGAATGACTCTGATTCTTACAGTGGAGTCGGGGCTATTATAGGAAGGAAATGCAATGTGCTGTGACAGGCCTACACAGAACCTACAAACTCAGAATGTGGGTCTTCATCAGGAAAAGACTCTATCAACACCTTGGCCTTGGCCTTCCAGCCCCACGATTGTGAGAAATGAACTTATGTGGTTTAATCCTCAGTCTGTGATGCTATGTCACAGTGACCAGCACCATTGCAAGCAATTAGCACACATCTGTCACAAAGCACTCCACATGGGGCAGAGTATTCTACATCTGCGTTTCATAGTGGATAAAGGGGTGACAAATTTGGCCTAAAGAATCTCAGTCACTAGCTAAAAATCACTTTTACTGATAATGAAATCCTGTGTTTTAACATTAAAAAGCTAATGTTTTAAAGCTGGGTGTTCTTTAGTGACAAATAATGCTTTAACAAATGAATGAAAATGAACGACTTTGCAGTAACCAGAGATATACATCTGAACGTGTCCCCACTTTGAAGGAGAAAATGAAGTATCCTCCTTTCCTACTTTCCGCAGGGCCACTAGGTGGGCGTGCTGGTTAAATTTGTTACACTTTTGCATGAAAGGGGGTGACCGCTAAAAATGCAGCCTTGCCAGCTGTCTTTGCCATGGAGCTATATCCATCACAAATTCCAGAGTCGCTCCACTTAAGCTTACTAGAGCGACAGCTGGTTCAGAACAGTCAGACCATTAGACTCAGCTAGGGTTGTTAAATGTCAAACACTACACTTGAACTTTTCCTCAATTACACAAAAATAATTCTACCCGCATAGGCACTTACTGCAGTGTCAGGGATTCTGAATAAGAGGCCCAGGCTTTGTCTGCACCCACAGCTGTGATAGGTTCTCAGTGTATGTTATAGTAATGGGGGCAGGCATCAAATAAAATGTAGTCATTTGATACATGATACACTTGATATGTGTAAACTGAATGAAACTTCATTTTTGTGGGCCTTCTCAATCTTTTTAAATAAAAATAAGCAACTCTAAGATATTTAGATCTAATTGAAATCCTCACTACTCGGTAGAGCAATTGCTCAGGCAGGTATACTGACTGAAGTAGGATAATTCATTAATACAGTGTCTTCTTAGTAAAATTCATCTGGAATTCTAGCACATTTATTTTGTTTTAATGTCTTATAATGTCTGACATGCCTGCTGTTTCTATATGTTAGCTCTTTGGCTAGCATATGGCATCAGTTACTTTTCTATTGTGATAAAACACCGTGACCAAGATAACTAATAGGAAGAAGGGTTTATTTGGGCTAATGATTTCAGAGGGATAAAAGCCCATCACACAGGGAAGTATAGCATATATGCTGCAAGCATAGCTAGCAGCAGGCAGACATGGTAGCAGCAGTGGCAGAAGCAGCCACAACAGCAGCAGAGCCTCACATTTTCCAAGGCACACAGGAAAAGTATCAAGCAGGGACAACAAACTTGAAATTGTTAGAGTCTTTTGAAACCTCAAAGCTCTTCCCAAGTGACAAACCTCCTTCAGCAAGGAGAGACCTCCTAAGCCTTCCCCAAAGCCACCAACTAAAGACCAAGCATTCCAATGGTCAGACTATGAGGGACATCTCATTCAAACCACCGCACAAAGTGACCAGCATAGTTATAGATGTGTCCAATGTGCCTGTTTATCTCAAGCCATCTGTGAAAGCATCCCCGCTACCAACACAACTTAATACACTTGTCCTAAATATATGTTCTTGACTTATGATTTACAAAGAGGTAGTATATACTCAAACTGTGTCACTGTGTTCTTAAAATGCATATTCGTTCATTGTTAATGTGATATTTATTGTTCTAGAGATTTGAGGATACTTGATACTAGCTTGTGCCTTCTTAGACTGTAAGTTTCTTTGTGGTTAAGAGCTTATGACAATGAATAGTGTTTGTATCAGAACAATACATTTAACAATATAGCACATTGGATTCTGATATTGCTTAAAGTTGGATGAGCACATTTAAAAGACTTTCAATTCTTACCACATCGGCAAAACAAGTAATTAAACTGTACACACAAACAAGCTCATTTGTTATTTAAGAAACTAAGAACTAGGTAGCATAGGAATGAAATAAAACTATTGGGTTTTAAAGATATTTTACATTTTAAATTACGTTTATGAATGTATATAACTTTAGGATTAATTGATTCTCTTCACTATTGTTTTTAAGACAGTGTCCTAAATATCCCTGGTTGGCCTCAAAGTTACTATGTAGCAAAAGAAAATCTTGGACTCCTGGTCCCCCTCACCTCCAGTTCTGAGGACTGGGATCACAAGTCTCTATCAGATCCAGATAAGTTACACTATTTAAACAATAAGTTAGTCTGGGAATAATCAAAATAGGAAGCTCAGACCTCTGCTCCAGAGCACAAGAACAGGGGCCCAGAGGCCCATGGTCCTAGTGATTGTATATCTTACCAAGTTGACAACCAAGAGTAATCACCACACAGGGAGACTCCCAAGAATCAGCAAATCCTTGGTAAATAGTTTCAACCACCCCATGCCTCCTGTGCACCAATGGAAGACTCACAGAAGTTCCTACATGTATAAAACCCCAAACACATTTTCCTGTTAAAATAATTATGTGAGGATTCATTTAAAATGAAAAATCAGAATCTTACCAAAGTGTGTTATTTGATGTCTGTTGAAGCATTTACCACAAGTAGACATCATCTTCTGATAATTAATTTTTATAAAGATAAACCAACAGTCAATGTCATTCACTAGTTTTAACAAATGTAAAGAAAAGCTGTTGTGGAATGTATCTTACTGCCAATGTTTTTACTTTTATTTCACCCTGAAGTGTACCATCACTCTTCACCCTCAGCATCTGTTGTATGGCTTCAAGATGCCTGGCAAAGTCAGTAGCCATTGAAAAGCTTCAGGGGCCTAATAGTGACATAAACAGGGGCCACACCTGCCCTGATAGTCTTTCCATGGAGTTCGTATAACAGGCTAACAATGAAGATGTGTGCACATAATTGGTGATGGAGTTGAGGTTGAGGCCACCATCTCCCAGAAAAGGTGTAAAGAGGCATGGAACATGCTATGGAAAGGCCATTCCAGGTGAAACATGATCAATCAAAAGTCAGTGTCTAATGATTCATAAGAATACAAGCACCTGCTGGTGTCCAGAGACCCATCTCCTCATGTGGACAACTCCTGAGGCAAGAGTTGGGAGGGAGAGAGGAGTAGATTTTATACTGGAGCTGAGGATTCCTGCACATGGTAGGCAGGGGTCCAGCTAGGAAGTATATGAAGGATTCTGTCTGGACCAGTAGGTGTATATAGGAGGGCTCAGTTTCATAAAATACACCTTGGCCCCTGCTCTTCTCAAATCTCCTGAGATCTGAGGTTCCAAGGCTAGCATAGAACAGTGTGAGTGTGGGAAATCCCAGACTCTTTGCCCAGAAGGGCAATAGTGGAACTGACTTAGATGGTACTTTCACAACGAACTTCATATTTTTCAAATGCCCAAAAATCACAGGTAGGAACAAACTTTTAATGAGTCAGCAGCCCTTTGGGCTGCATGCAACACACACAAAAAGTTTCAGAAGCCCATGTCTATCTTGTAGACCTTACAGTCTCAGAAGCTTACATGAAATTCTCTGGGATATAAGAAAGAAGCCAGATTGTACATTACTTACAAGATGTCAAATTCCTCAATGAAGTTAAGATACAATGGGGGAGGTAAAATGATTGAACAGTATCCAGGAAAACATTTCTGGTAGAGACAGAGGAAGCCTAAAGGCAGGTTGTAGGGAGATTTGGGGTAGTAACAATTGTTACAGAAAACCTTACAAATCAGTGGATGATTACATAGAGATAAATCTCTGAGAGGTTAGATGGGCAGGGGTAAGGTCAGTTTACTACACTGATAAGCAGATACTTATTGAAAGCCTCTATATTGGGGGTACAAAACCCATCCCTGGGAAAACAGAGAACTGTTGAATGTCCTGGCAACCGTGAGGTTCTTACCTATGCTCAGCCCACCAGTGACATCAGGGAGTATATATATAATGATTATTATGATCAGGGAGTTAATTCGTGCTGTCAATTTGTCAATATTTAATTATGATGCTATACTGATAAAGGGATTATTACTTCTTACTTCAAAAGGCTTAAGGTCTTCTGCAAAATTTTAATGCTTCCCTAAGAGCATTCATTTAACTTTTTTTGACCTAGGGCAATTTAAACCTTTAAAACTCCCAAGCATAGTTAAAAAAAAATAACAACAGCAGTAATTTTAAAATACCTAACTCACACACACACACACACACACACACACACACCTTGACTGAGAACAATTTAGAAGCCCCATCCATTTGAGCTAGAAGAATCTGAAAAGGAAGACATCCATTTTAATTTTAACAAGAAAAGCTCAAGTATAACACCCAAACGTTCCTGAGCCTATCTCAACAGTGAGAGACCTGAGTGACCTCAATTCTAATGGACAAACCCCCTCAAGGGGAGAGAAGGCACAGGAGTGGTAGGACTTAAGAAAACAGGTTGGCTTTACCTAAGCAAAGCACCCATGGCTGGGCTCACTCTCCATTGGTTCAGGGACCCAGACAGGGTCCACCCATAAGCTCTCTGTTGTGGGGTGCCACAGAAGCCCCCACTGCACCAATTTGCAGAAGAGCAGGGGCAAAATACGTCTCAGCTCCCTGGATCTTCACTCTTAGAAACTTGAGTGCTCATAGATGTTATATGCTCCTGTGCTTCCTACATTACATACGTATGGATGCTCTAGATCATATACATTAATCATACATTCTGGGAACCACATGTGCCATGCCTTCAGATACAAGCGATTTGGGTTTGAGAATTCTGCAGTGTTCTTTTGGGTTAAGACCTGGGCTTTTGTACAAGAACCAGGGAGTTCTTGCTGAATGCAGGTATGGAACAAGACACTGTGGTTCAGGATTCAGTCTCAACAAACTTCTTGGTCCTTAGGCTTCAGCTTGCATGTAGAATGAGCATTACTAAAATGCTTCCCAGAGGCAATTGGGGCTCCTGGCCCCAGGTGCTCAGTAAAGAGTATTCCTGGTGAAATGCTTGCTGTGTCTCTGTGCTCTTGGCCATCATTGTAGTGACAGGTTTTTCTGGTTTTTTTGTTTGTTTGTTTTTGTTTGTTTGTTTGTTTATTTTTGGCTGTGAGCCTAGCCTTTAATGGCTGAGCCATCTCTCCAGCCCCTGCTTTGTCTTTTCTACCTCAAAAATACAGCGCTGTCTGAGGACAAACAGAAGTTCAAGTAGATTCTGTCTGGCATATGCTCCATTATTTACTTTCTCCTTTTAATTTCATGAATATATAGTCTACTAAAGCATGAATTTAGAGACCTTTACAGAAACCTGGAAATATATATTTTATAGTACATGCCTAAATATCTCAATGTATTAAAATATTAAGATTGTTGACAACTTAGGTCAATAGTCTTTAGAGGAGAAAGGCTGATTCTACAGATACTTTATAATTCCTGTTTTCAAACAGGTATGAAAAATCAAAGTAAACGCAGAAATTTTCTTTTAATACACAAATGAGGTGAGCTATAGAAACAACATCAGCCATAAAGACAACTACCTGGAATAGTCCAAGTCCAAATGTAGCATCACATTTGGTCACAGAAAAAGTAAACACATTAATTAATTATGGTCTTAGATTCTCATATAAGGCCTTGGATTCCTGAAGAGGCTTCATTTCAGTGGGAGATAGGAGGAAATTGGTCTCTCTTTGAAAGACTCTTACTGACTAAGAATATCCTGGGATGAAGACAATTATGCTAATAGAGCTACAGTACATGTGCAAAGTAGATAATTATCCCCAATAGTCATAGACTAATTATGTTACCAGCATCTCCTTCCCCAAAAAGAGAAAGGAAAGAACTTCTCAGGGGTTAAAAACAGTGATCAGTTCCAGCAGGGCAAAAATATTAATGGACTGACTAACACAGTCATGAGTGACAGGTGTGTTTGCTATTTGCGGAATCCTCATTGGATGGATCAAAGTAGTAGAATTTTCCAGAGTTATTCTACATAAATAACATTTGAAGGATTGTTTTACACTGTCACTGGAGTGGTCCTATTCACAGAAACTGTAACACACTTGCATGCAAATACCTGTAATAAGTAGGGAGGCTTAAGCGGAGTGTGAACGGGCTTGCGGTTGGTGGCTGCTGCTGAATATTTATCATCAGCTGGAATGTGGCCTTTTGAAAACATATGCATTACACTCCAGAAAACTGTTTATCTCAATTTTAAAAATCACTTATTGAAGCTAACCCACGTATTTGCTCACTTGCAACCACTTATTAGAGGAGATAATACCAACACCGAGCCATTTGAGAGCCTGAAAACACACCCCGAATAAACCTCACTTTCCCTGGAAATTCTCACTTCATGTTTACAAGGTTCACCTGAATTACCCAACACTGTGGCAGGGCCTGTGAATTTTCCCTTTGTAGTCCCATTTATCAGACTATTAATGCAGCCTCATATCCATTTTCATAAAGGTTGACCTCTCCTCTGTGATGTCTCTTTCCAATTAAAATGAGTAACACACAAACAAGGCCTCTGAAATGCCCGCTCCCATCTAAGTCTTGTTTTAACACCCTTGAGGGTCCACAAGGACACCCCCATGGCACTGTCTACTAATAAGACCATACTATGTGTTTGGGGATGCTAATGTGAGTATTTGTTGTCACACATAAAATCAATCATGTTACAGATGACTGGCTTGTGTTTCCTAATGGAAATGGGCTAAAAACACAGTCAGTTCATCTAATTATTCCTGATACTAATTTCAGCATTGCTCTGGCAGTCTGTTGTTTGTTTACAGAAAACACCGTTCACGAAGCCTATGTTTAGTAAACCTAGCTATGTACAAGTCTTACATGGAGCTTTAGAACAGTAGTATTCCACTGTGTGATGCAAGCAAGATTTGTTGATTTAGGAAAGATGTACCTATGCCCCAACAGAAGCAGAAGTCGATCTTACTTTTGTATTCCAGGTGAAAGCCGGCAGCTGCGACACTGATGTCCGACTGGAAGTGCAGGCAGAGCTGGTTGGAAGTGCTGTTCAGCAGAGCGGGCACAGTGGTACCTGTACAGGGGAAGAGGTGCAGCTTTAACACACAGGTGGGCATTCCATTCCCTGAGCGCAGAAGACCATATCCTAGGCTTCCAACTGCGGAGGGCTTGCCTGATCATCTCTGTTTAATCTGAGTGTTGGAACCACAGCTGTTTGTTCAGCTGCCCCACTTGCAGGACACCTTAGAGTGTCCTTAGACTTGTGGCCACTTCCTCCAGACTGTGCCCAATCCCCTGACCTGTACTTTGGCCTGGATTAATTAATGAGAGTCACCAGTCCATCTCTCTATGCAGTTATTTGCATAATCCCAGGCTAGAAAAGCCTGCATGCTCCATCATTCAGTAAAATCTACATCAAGTTCAGAGAAGGTAAGTGCTGAATTCTGTAGCACTTCGAAGGCCTCAGAAAGGACAGAGATGGTGGAGGATCAAGGAGGTGAAGGATGTTCACTGCTTTGCCTATTCTTCAACCTCAGACTGCTTTTAAAATACACACACACACACACACACACACACACACACACACACAGTGACTTATTTGTGGAATTCCCACAATGTTTGTCAACTTTTGTCTTGCATACTCATCATCTGGCTGGCGCATGAAGGAGAATGGCATTTACTGTGGTTGTAACAACTTCGTTCTCCGAGTTTTCATCCCATGGTCCAAACTACATGGTTTAATTTTATCTGACATTTGGAGGAATCTGACAGTGTCAGTTTCCACTTTGTTGCTCTGCTTAAATAACTACAGATGCTACAATGAAACACTCTTTTTTTGCTCTCACCTGCTCTGTTTCTGTTACTGATCTAAAATACCCTGACAAAAAGCAGTGCAGGCCAGGAAGAATTTCTTTGGACTTATATTTACAATTACACTCCATCATTTTGGGAAAGTTAACTCAGGAATTCAGTATAACATGTCCACAGACAGAAAAGAAAAAAAACAAACAACCCATGCCTCCTGGCCCCAAATCCACATGGTGACTTCTTGCTTCTATTTCCTCTATTGCTACACAGGCCAGGGCCTGGCCTGTGAAATGGTACTACCCACCCCAATTCACGAAACAAGACAGTGTCCAACAGACCTGCCCATAGGCCAATCTGATTTACACAGTTCATTAGGACTTTTCAGGGGATTCTAGGTTGTATCAGGTTGGCAGTTAAAACTAATCTGCATAGCGCCACTGGTCTCCCACCAATAATGGAGAATATTTTCTCACCTGCTACTGTAACCACACTAGGCTACCAGTGTTGACAGTGACATATGTACAAGCATTGTGTGCATCTCCCTCCAATTGCACAGTACACTTAGAAACCGGCTTCTACTCCAGGCTCTAGGACTAGTTGACCCCATCATCCCATGACACATTCTGATCCTACAAAATGAAGATCATACTAAGTCTTTTACTCAACTAAGCTCAGAGTTATGAATATGACATTAGCTTGTGAATTCACATGCCTTTTACAGATGAAAAACAATGCCTCTGAATATGTCAATTGTGAAATCTAACAACTGCTTGTCCTGTGCTTCAGGAGGGCTATATGTGGTGTCCCCACATCATACAGCCACCACTGGACAGAGAGTCTGTCTGCCCTGCACTTGCCATGTACTAGAGCTGACTTTGGGTCTTCTCAGGGTCATCTAATATCAGGGACTTATTCCCTCAATGCAAAATGCAATGGAGTCATTTCTTAAAAAATATTCCGCCACAGGCAGAATATTTCTGATCACATTGTTTTATTGTGACCCAGATAGAATGACACATAACAAAGGAAGCTGCACAATTTTATTATTGTCCCTGCAAGTCTACTTTCAGTATACTGATATTTGCTTTCCTTTAATACTGACTGTCAGATATAAGCCTGCATGAATTCTGCTCTATTTTACTCATTTATAATTTATAACCCGCCTGCTTTCCAAAACTGATTTTTCAATGGCTTACTAAAAAAGATCTACATGCATACATTTTCCTACCCAAGCAGATATGAAAAATCAAAGCACTGAATTTATTAAAGATGTCAATCATTTTGTTTTAAAATATGTACTTCTTATGACATCTCATTCTCATTCATTTTTATTCAACAATTAAAATAACTTAGAGTCTGCTTTATAAAAACTTTTAAGAATAGCAGGAACAAAATCCTTAAGTATTGATTGTGCTTTAAAATCATCCAAACTTTGTTCTGCTATAACATTTTTCTCCATATTACATTTTTATTGAGAATTTCATACACGTCTACAATGATACAGGATCATATCCGAAATAGAGGCTATTCTTCTAAAAGAACTGAAGTGATTTCTAGCTGAATTGAAATTTTTTTGTTGTAGTATTAAAAAAGGTCTAATGTATCAATGCTCGTTACACACATGTCATTCTCTCTGTGTCCCTAATGCATGTACGTGTGGACATCATAGCAGTCTCAATATGTGTGATCACTGAGTATACTACAGGCCTGGTGACTAACCCGCAGAGGCAACAACGGAACCACAACAAAATGTGAGCTGCAGACTTCATCTGAGTCTCAACCCTCCACCAGTAAGGGCTCTGAGCAAAGCTCAGAAGCCATTATCACTGAAAGCCTTGGGGCCACATCCCAACTCCTTCACCCTTGGACTTTGTGTTTTTATCTTGAACTTTTAGAAAAATAAAAATAAAAACAATTCAGGTTTGGACTTTCATTCAACACTACTTACTATTCAGACTATGGATTTAGGGCAAGAATAATGGTGCGATGCTATCCCTCCTGGGACAGCTTGGCTGCTAGCTGTCCTGAGTGAGAGGCAGGCACTGGTGGCACAAGCTTGTGAAGCTGGTGTTGATGCTGGTAGCTGCATGGAGAGGTCAGTGGGGGAGAACACGTAGAGAATGGCACTGGCCATGTGACAGTTAGCCAGGCTTTCCTTGGTTTGTTTTTCTGAGAGCAGCATCTGAGGTTGCCAGCTCACAGCCCCATCCCAGCTGAGGCTCTAGTACTCGGAAGGGAGGTCTGTCATGAGCTCAACTCTGTCACTGTGCTACTTTGTAGTAAATATAGATTTGTGGAGAAACATGAGTACCATAGTCTCCCTCACCCACACTTTGTCTACCAGCTTAGCTTATAACAACCCATTCACAATCTGTTAGATTATTATTATTAATTATTATTATGCCAAGAATGTGCTTTGTGTTCATCAATCTTCTTCGTGTATCAGTTAGGATCTATGGTATGGGGGAGCTTTGCATTCATTTAATTAGAACTGTGAAATTCACAGACATTGATTTTACCCATTGTTATAAAATGTTTAATCACATGTCATATGTGTATGTATATTAGCTAATACCTGTATTTCACTCTATATGTATTATGTACATTATGTATAATATGTTCTAGGTGCAGTCCTACTAGCTCAGCCTTGCAGCCAATAATCCTCCTAGAAAGGTCCTTCCTTTAAGGCAGTGACTATTAATGCTTCCTAATACTGTGACCCTTTAATACAGTTCTTCATGTTGTGCTGACCACTGACTATAAAATTCTTAACTGTAATTTTGCCGCTGTTATGAATCATAATGTAAATATCTGTGTTTTCTGACGGTCTTTGGTGAGTCCTGCAAAAGGGTCTTTCAACCTCCCAAAGAATTTTGACCCACACGTTGAGAATGACTGTCCTAAAGGGAGAATGGGGCATAGTATGGTGATGGTTTGGGTGGTCATAAGACAGCATTCGTCGTTTGTGTACTAGGTGCATTTGCTGCTATTGGGCTGTTATTGCTCAACTCCCCTGTCAAGATGGAAGGAGGAAATGCAGAACACACATGTGCACATGCATGCACACACACACATGTACACATAAGTAGACAGAGATATATACCCATGGGGACACACATGCACAAACACATGCACAGCCCCACACAGGGCTTACACACACCCATACCCCCCCACCCACTTTTTAGGCTTAATTATATTTATATTAAACTTATCCTGTCATGTTCCCTTTTTTCTCCCTCTTACAATGTCTCATTTGCCTTTCTGAATGAAGATTGAGCATCTTACCCAGGGTCCTCCTCCTTGCTTAGCTTCCGTAGGTGCACAGATTTTAGCATGGTTATCCTATATTATATGTCTAATATCCACTTATAAGTGAGTATATACCATTTGTGTCTTTCTGCTTCTGGGATACCTCACTCAGGATGATCTTTTTTAGATCCTACTCTTTTCTTGCAGCTCAGCATCCAAGAGGGTTCATCAATAATAGGACCAAGGACCATCTCTGACACGAACTGAGTGGCTGGCTCTTGGATCACCTCCACCTGAGTGGGGAGCAGTCTTTCCAGGCCACAGGGAAAGACAAAGAAGCCAGTCTAATGAGACCTGAAAGACTATGGTCAGATGGAAAGGGAGGAGGACCTCCTCTATCATTGGACTTGGGGAGGAACATAGGAGAAGAAGAGGGAGGGAGGGTGGGATAGGGAAGGGATGGGGGAGGAGGCTACAGCTGGGATACAAAGTGAATAAACTGTAATTAATAAAATAAAAAGTAATTTAAAAAACACCTTATCCACACCTACATTTCTGTGTCAAAACCAGCACACCATGTGCCTCTATCCTTCAGCCTTTCAGTGATGTAGTTGTGTTCTCCAAAGTGGAGAAGACCTATTCCCTTACCCTTGGTGCATTTGTGAACCCAACTCCGAAACTTGCAATTTTACTGGGTACTTCTTCAGTTCCCAGAATTAAAATTGCCAACATCCTTTCTGGCCTCTTGCTTGGGTATCAACCACAACAAAAAGAAAGAAAGAATGAGAGAGGGGAGGAGAGAAAGAAAAAAGAGAAAGAGAGAAAAGGAAAGAAAGAAAGAAAGAAAGAAAGAAAGAAAGAAAGAAAGAAAGAAAGAAAGAAAGAAAGAAAGAAAGAAAAACACCCTAAAACCATGAAAATGGGTAGGAGAAAGAAAACTGTCCCACTATGAAATTTCTAAATGTATTGCACCCCTGAAAAAAAATGAAATCAGAAAGGAAGGTTCTACTCCCTTTGAAACTCTCAGTGTTCCTAGTATCACAGGTGACCAAGGACAGACCCACTGCCAGAGTAAAGCCCCTGTCTTTGAAGTTTGGTCAGATCCAAGGGATTGAGCCCTCAAGAAGATGCCAGGCTTCTGGCTGCCTGTGTGGAGACATTGCCGGCCTGGGCCACTGTCTGCCTGGCTGTTTTCTCTGTCAGACATGGGGGCTCATGCACTGTGATGTGTATGCAGAGATGAAACAAAGATGCTGAAAGAAGTATAAATACAAGCTCTATGTGATTAACCGGAAAAAGCCAAGAGCAAAGACATGATAAACCTGAAATATCCAGTCTCAACCAGAACACAGGGGAGGAAAGACAGACAGGCCCTGTCTAGCCTGTTCGAGGAGGATGGGATAAGAGTTGATGGCTCAGTTGTGATGACCTGATCTCCACACAGTCACTCCACTCATCATATGCCCAGCCAGATGTAGCTTGTTGCTTTCACATTAATTACTAGAGAATAAAAATTGGTAAACATTTCCCATGACGAATATTAAACTAAAGTAAATATGGCGCTGGGGACATGGCTCAATTGGTAAAGTGCTTGCCATGTAAGCATGAGGGCCTGTGTTCAGTCTCTGGTCTGGATCCCACATGAGAAGCCACCGTGGCTGTGCCCTGCTACTGTCCCAGGGCTGGGAAGGTTACAGCACTATCTGGAGTTCACTGGCGGCCAGTACAGCTGCACTACAAGTGGCCCACCTTATTTTACAAAAGGGGTTTCCTGACACAAACCTAGAGATCTGGTCCATTAAGATCCTTATTTATATTTTAGAAAATAATATAAGCTGAGTCTCATCGAGGACCTCAGGGGTGCTTCATGTTTAGATAACCAATATATCCTCCTGTCTCAAATGCTTCAGCCAGCCTGGATCAGAAAATATTGTAATCAACATCAAGTATATAAGAACTCTCATGTGACATTTATTGTGACATAGTAGGCTCCTTCAGATGGCCTCCTGCAGGGGACCCCATTACTGCCTCTCTCTTACCCACCTCTATGGTTACACACTTGTACTTTCCCCACTGGCAGACATTATGGGAATGAATTGCTGTGGGCACTGTCCACAGACTGTTTTCTTTTCTACCCTTGGCTTTGGTTCTGATTCGAAAGCAGAGACAAATGGTAGCACAGTTGTCACCCTACCTGAGAAGCTGCCCAGTCTTGGGGCCGTCATGTCTCCTCCATCATGTATCTCCAGGGAGTCCCAGTTCTGCTCTGTAGCGAAACTGATCACTTGAATCTACGGAGTCACAAAGCATGTATACTGTGTTTTGTATTAATAAAAATAATATAAACAAAAGATATATATATATATATATCTTATATATCCAATATCCATATTGGAATGGGTTGTCAAGGGAAGTAGAATGGTCCAGTGGGGGATGAATGTGATCAAATATATTATATACATATATAAAATTGTCAGAGAAATGATAAATTTTTAAACAAGAAACTAATGTATAACAGGACTTGGGAAAATCTGTACACAGTTCTCATAGCTGTAGGACCTGAGTAGTATTCCCAGCACCATGACAGGTGGCACAGAACCTTTCTTGATTCAAGCTCCAGGGCTTCCCTGCCCTCTTCCCTGCTCTCTCTCTTCCCTGTTCTCTTCCCTGTTCTCTTCCCTGCTCTCTCTTCCCTGTTCTTTCTCCTCTCTCTTCCCTGCTCTCTCTCTTCCCTGCGCTCTGTCTCTTCCTGTCTCCTCAGGTCCTGTGCTCATATGCACCTTTCTCAATTAAAAATAGTAAAAATGAAGCTTTAAAAATAAGCAAATAAAATCTTTTTTTCTTTTGCAAATATTGAAAATGATTAGAAACATTTTCTAGAATCTCACAGAAAATAGAAACAAAATTCCACGTGTATATCCATGATAGGAGAGTGTAGGGGAATGCAGTGGGGAAGAAAAGGGGGCAGGGAAAAGAAGTGAGGAGAGGGAAGAAGGAGGGCAGTGGAATAAGGGAATGGATGAGGGCATATACTATGTGTGAAAAAGCCAGCATGAAATTCACTATGCAGAATCCAAACTCAAGATAATGCAAAGAAAATAAATCAACTTTAAAAAAAATCTTTGAATAAATAAGAGAAAAAAGAGTAAGTGAAGAAGGAGAGAGGAAGAGAAAGAAGAGAGACAGGGAAATGAAGGGAGGGAAGAAGGAAGACAAAGAGGATGAGAAGAAGGAAAGAAGAGATGAAAGTGAGCAAAGGAAGAATGAGGGAAAGTAAAGCTGGGGCCCGCTGGCCTGCCGCACAGGCCCTGGGCAGAGGTCCTACCTGGATCCCTGAGCCCTCTGTTACTATGATCTTCCACACACAGTTCAAGTTGTTGCCATAGGGCTCAGGGTAGCCTGGGGACAAAATCGTCCCTCTTCTCTGGGTGAAATTGCCACTGCATGGAACTAAAAGAGAGAACTGTGTTAACTAAAAGCCAAGTGACATCAAGGGAACTCGAAGCCTTGTTTTCCTGGGCTGTGATCAGACAGGGAAACGTTTCTTGCTATTGTAAGTAGCATTCTTAGCCAAGGTAAACCTCAGTCTCTTTGCTTTCTAATGTACAACATGAGAGATTGATAGTCATCATGTAACTGAGTTCTAAGTTTTGAGTCTATAAATAAATCTTTTCTAGGTCTTTTAAGAAGGGGCTGTCTACAACAAAGGTATCTCTGAAGTGATTTCTGTTTGGAATCATTTTCTACTTTAATGTAAGTGTGTGTGTAGAGTGTGCCTTTCCGTCTCAGTCCTACTGATGAGTTTTGGAGCAATCCAGGGAGAAGAGCGGCTTTAAATGCACAGATAAATTCAAGGAATAATTACCCTTGTGCTGAATGTTCCTTTGAAAAAATGTAGCAAATAACAGCTAACAGTACCACTGTTACCCCCTCTGCTGTTTAAACACAAATGTATTAAAAGGGCATCATACATGGAATGCCTCAACCCATCATCTTACTGTGTGTCCCACAGACTGAAATTATGTGTTTTCATAACTTTAGAGCTGACAGAAGATTTAATACCCACCAGGAAGGAAAATTTGTTCTATACATATAAACTTGTGGTTTAGAAAACATTAACTTTTAAGAATGGTGCTATTGGGCTATTGGCACAGTTAATTGATCTTCATATAGGTGAAGGGAAAGATATTTCCATGAAGACTGACAGGGGAGCTCTAACACTGACATAAGGTTCCAATGCTGCCCCATGTGGTCATCTCATGTCCTGGGCCCCACTTACCTACACAGCTTGGAATGGTGTCATTCCACTGGGCCAGCGCGTTGGGCACAGACTGGCAGCGGATGGCTGTGGAACCTTGAAGCAGGTAACCCGGGTTACATTCAAATCGAATGATGGAGCCTGCAGAGAACTCGGAACCAATCCTCCTCCCGTATCTGGGCTCTGGGACAGAGCTGCATTGCGTGTCACTGGTGCGTGGGACAGCTGGGGGAAAAGGGACACAGATAGCCACAGCATGAGAGGGAAGTGCAGCAGGAGGTGGTAAAGAGGTGATGAGAGTTGTTGTGAAGGGGAAGGGAGGAGATACAGGGTAGACACAATATCTCTAACCTTTTCTGTGACCCCCTGGGGCAATTCTGTGTCTATATTTCCAGCTATAATGTCCCTTGGGACCACCACAGAGGTCTCATTCAGATAGGAAGTTGGGAAAGGAGAAAAATTAGTGCCTGTGATGACTCATTAGTATTCAAGCAATTTAAATTAATTAAAAGCTGAAGGATTGTGCTGGCAGTTAGAAGGCATTGACTACAACTTTTGCTCCAACTCAGCAACACTGGGGTCTAGTGGGACAAGCGCTCTGTAAAGGACTTATTTAGATGAAGCCCTTGTGATAAATTATGAAATTAAAAAATAGGTCCTGCCACACAGCCCATCACTCCAGTTCCAGATATTTATCCTGATGAGCTAAATTTGGGGTCTAATAAGAATATTTTAGTCAATATATGAAAACAAACTTGGTGCCTATTCTAGTTTGTTTTCTGACACTTTGATATAACACTCTGACTAAAAGCAACTTGAGGATGAAAGCTAAAGACAGCTTTCTTATACAGCCCAGGACCGCTAGCCTAGGGATGGTGTTTATAGTAGGCTGGGCCCTTCTGCATTAACTAATAATCAAGACAGTTCCCTCACAGACATGACCACGAGCCCATATGATCTAGGCAAGTCCTCAGCTGAGACTTTCCTGTCAGATGACTGTGAACTGTGTTAGGTTGACGATTAAAACTAATCAGGGCAGTGTCCATCAGAAGATGACTGCATTAAAATATGTGTGATCTATGAATTCACACTAGGGAATTCCATTAAGCCATACAAATGAAGGTTTTGGTATTTGTGGTGGCTGTTCTTGGCAGGAAACAGATTTTGCTATTCCACTTACATGGAGGATCCAAGACAATTGAACTCCCTGGGCCAGAGAACGGTACGGTGGCTTCCAGGGACTAGTGAGAGGATGTACGTGGTTGCTAGGCTTTTCATTGTGTGGATGAAGGAAGTTTTATAGACTTGCTATAAGATGCTGGGCCCACAGTTAGCAATATTCTACCACACAGTTAACAACTTGTTAAGAATGTATATTTCAGGTCACCACAATGAAAAAGGCAACACTCTGCAGTTATAATGTAGGCCCCAGGAATTAGGCTTCCTCAGGAATACTCCCTTGCTGGGGCTGTAAATGAGTATTTGCAAGAGAAGATTAAGGCCTTAGGAAGAAGTTATCTCCCAGGAGAGAGGCTAGGCTGTGTGCAACGTACTTCCTAGTTTGTGTTCTTTCCTGTAAGGCACAGCTCAGCTGTGGGCAATTTAAAGCAGACAGGAACTTCTTTCTCTGAAACTGGTGAAACAATTTTGAACAGTTTGTATGAAAAAATTTATTTCCATTTCTCTCTGCATTAGACTGTTTTCTTTTAATGAGTGCCAGGTTGGGGCCAGGCTTTATGGCTAGTAGCTCAGATTACGCTAAAGAAAATAATAGGTTAATATGATCATCCTAAGGAAAAAATAATAAAGGAAGGTCCATGCTGCAGCCAGGGACCCAACCAGACACAGAGGAGGGGACACTCACGAAAGTTTGATAGTGGAGGAGGGAAGAAAAGATAGTGAGGACTCTTAGACTGGACACAGAAGACATGAAAATCCAGAACCCCGCTTTGTTCCCAGGGCAGGTTATACCCTGAGGGACAGGGACAGCTCTCCCTGATAGGGTTGGTGGAAAATTATGTCTATATTAATCAGCCATTCCATACTTAGAGAGATGGACAGTTATGAAGGCATCATCAATCTCTATTACTGTGTGCTTGGGAAACAGAGAAGGAAGTGGGAAGGCAGGTAGATGAAGTACCAAGGGATAATGTGGAGTAGAACATTCCAGAAGAACAACCACAGGAGGAAGAAAAGCTGCAGAGTCAGTGGCTTTGTGCTGAGAGGCAGCATGCCCTTTCTACTGACCAGGAGTGACATCACAGACAGCTATGTACATGCATTGTGATGGACAGCATAGTAGCATCATGTGAGCCATGGCAAGATCAATGACACTATCTAATGAGTGGGGCCTCTTACCTAGGCTGGTGTTTGTTCCACTCTGATCCCTCTATCTCCCACATAAAAATGAAAATACTCAAGGGTATAGTGGCTCTGAGAGAAGCACACTCAAAGCAGTCACGCTGACCCAGCCCTTCATGGTCAAGTGTCATCACCTGTCATCCTTGCGCTCTCTCTCTCTCTCTCTCTCACTCTCTCTCTCCCTCTCTCTCTCTGCTGAGATTTTCCTGGGTTCTCATGGTGGGTGGATTTCCTTGTCATAGGAAGTAAATGCCTATGTTTATGACATGTTGAGGGTCTTTTGGTCCTTAGGTAGTGGATGTGGGCCAGGGCTCTACAGTTGTCAATTTTCACAACAGTTATATAAATGAGTAGCACTGTATGAATATGTGGTTCTAAAGAGCATTTCATGGAGTTGGTAATTTGGAAAGCAAAGGGAAGACAGATAAAATGGGAGCTGAGAACAATACTCCATGGACCATGGTAACACCAAGAGGGGTGGATTTTGCTGTAAAACCCTTCTCCCATCAGGACCTCCTGTTCCTGCTCATCCAGGCCTTTCAAGCAAAATGCAGTCGTTATTTTCTCTTTTCACTATTCTTTGTCTCTTAGATGGTATTTGCGCCATCATGAAACATATTTGAAAGTATCTGAAAAAAAAAAGTGAGAACCAAACAGGGTCACACCTGTGAGGCAGGTGTGGGAAGCAGGAAATGCCTCACACCAGACCACTGTGCTGAGCTGGAGGCTGAATGCTCCTCTAGGGGGCCTTACAGAAATGAGAGTGGGCAAAAACTCAGCTTGAGAGATCCACCAATCAGCCTTTGCCTTAGCCTATCAAAGAGGCAAGTTGTGCCCTTCTCCTGTGCCCTGTTACAGAAGGTAAACCACAATGCAAGGACATCTAGGGAAGCTTCTTATTTCCTTTAGTGACCAAGGGGCAGTCTTTCTCTGCTGGGATTGGAGGATTCTGACCTGACAAGCTGTTGATACTAGTTAGGGAATTAGTAAACACCGGTGTTTTAAACATACAGTTTTATCATAAATGTTCTCAGTGAAAAACAAACAAAACAAAACAACAATATTTTGTAAGCTCTTCATGCAAAATGTGAGTTCAAAGTCAACTATGCTTTTGGCGGAGAGCATCTCAGAAAAGCAGCAACAGAAAGAAAAGACAGTGGGTAGGTGTAGGACTTCATGCAATGAGACTTTGGTTTCCATTCTTCCAGCCCAAGCCCAGAGGAAACCATGCCTCCACTTCTAGCTCTGATTATTTTTCAAGAATTCCCCCCCTCCCCATGAACTGTGCTAAAATATGCAAAGAGTCTAAGACTTGATAGTAAGTTGGCTAAGCAGGCTAAGTTCAGGTGTGGCTGGGGTCAGGGTGCTGTCCAGATATTGCTGAGGAAGAATGCTTTTTCCTGTGTAGTCAGAAAAGGCTGCATGTTCGTAATGGGATCTAGAGCAGGTCATGTGAGGGTACTTGGTGGCCCAAAGCTGTGCTCAAGGAGACAGAACAGAGGTCATTTTCCAGCTGTGTGCTGTGAGAGCCTGAGAATCATGGCTTTTTCTCACACAAACGTAGACAGTGAATTCTGCCAGCTAATCTTGGTGAGAGTGGGTTATCTGAAAGTGGCTGAAGGAGGCATTGAACTACAGGTTGAAATGGCCAAGCATGGATGGAACACACCTCAAAACAGAACACTTGGGGACTGGAGATATAGCTCAGCAGTAGACATGGGTGTGATTCCCATGGCAACTCACAACTTCCTGAGATTCCAGTCCTAGGGGACCCAATGCCCTATTCCGGATTTCAAGGGCATGGCACGCAGTGGTGCACAGGTATGTAAGCAGCCAAAACACCCATATACATAAAATAAAAATTGAGGTTAAAAAACATAACTGAAAAATAAGCACCAAACAGCACGCTGGTGAGAAACTATGGTACTGAGCTTAACTGGGACATGATAAGTCACATGTAGCAGAGGACAGGCAAATGAGCAGAGAGAGGTGCAGGTAAGATTTCCCTCCCCGATGCAGCTGAGTCTTTATTTTAATTTTATTTCTGTTGCTAAAAACACCTTCAGCAAAAGTGACCTAGGGGAAGAAAGGCTTTATTTAGTTTATAATGCCTGGTTATTGAAGGGAAGCCACAGGGTGAGAGCATGAGACAGCCAGCCACAAAACCTCCATAGTCAAGAACAGAGAGGAACAAATCACCTGTGTTGCTTGCACACCTGCCTGCCTTTTTACTAGCTTTCTTTGTTTTAAGTTTTATAATTTATTCACTTTATATCCTGATGATAGCCCCCTTCCTAGTCTCCTCCTACACCGACCTCTCCTACCTCTTCCCCTCATCCCCCTCCCCTAGTCTGCAGAAAGAGGGAGCTCTTTTTCCTAGCATCTGACCCTAGTCTATCAATTCCCACCAGGACTGGCTGCATCCTCTTCCTCTGGGGTCTGGAAAGGCCACTTTGCCAAAGGGAATGATCTAAGAGCCAGCCACTGAGTCCATGTCAGAGATAGACACTGCTCTTCTTATTTGAAGCTGGAGACTGAGCTGGCCATGGGCTACATAGGAGCAGGAGGTCTAGGTCCTCTTCATGGACAGTCCTTGTTGGTGTATCAGTTTCTGTAGGCCCCCATCGTCCCAGATTTGTTGAATTTGTTGGTTTCCTTATAGAGCTCCTGTCCTCCTGGGACCTTCTATCTCCCAACCCTTCCCTAAGACTCCATGTACTCTGTCCAAAGTTTGCCTGTGATTCTCAGCATCTGTTTTTATTCCCTGCTGGGTAGAGTCTTTCAGAGGACATCTATGGTAGACCCCTGTCCTGATCCCTCTCTTCTGCTGCTTCCAGTGTCTATTGTATTTGCCTTTCTGAGTGAGAATTAAGCATAGCTAAAACAGTCCTGTATAATAAAAGATCTTCTGGAAGTATCTCCTTCCCTGATCTCAAGCTGTACTACAGAACAACAGTAATAAAAACTGCAGGGTACTGGCATAGAAACAGACTGGTCGATCAATGGACTAGAATCAAAGACCCAGAAATGAACCCACACACCTATGGATACTTGATTTTTGACAAAGAAACTAAACCCATACAATGGAACAAAGACAGCATCTTCAAGAAATGGTGCTGGTCTTCTAACTGTATGTCTACGTGTAGAAAATGCAAACAGATCTATATTTATCACCCTGCTTTCTTCACTTATATACGGTTCAGGACCCTCTGTTCCTCCAGTGGGCTCAGTCTTAAAGCATCTTTTAGAAGTCAAGACAGTCTTCCGTAGAAGTGCCTCCAGATCAGTCAGATCTAAGAGGATGCTCCACAGAGGAGCTCTTCCCAGCTGATTGTAGGCTGTGCACATTGATAGCACAAGTAACTGTCAGTCTGCATTTCTGCAGAAGCTTGGAAAACGATGGCACATTTGTCTCCACCAGTCATCATGGGCTCTGAGGGGAGGGAGCTAGCCAGGGCAGCTTTCCTCGGCTTTCCACACCAGAGGCCCAGGCACAGCTCTGCACTACATCTTGCTGCATATGGCTTTCTTTGGCATCTCAGACATTCTTCATAAAGGCCAGTCTGCCTGCTAACAGGGGTTAAGCCTCCTATAACCTAAGAGCACACAGCCACTGAGCAATCCCAAGCTTTAATAATTCAGGGATGTGTGAAGCTGTCTCCAGTGCAAGAAAAGTGCAAGTCAGAACATCTGTATACAACAGAGTTCCAATAGTGCCTCGCTTCCATGAAACTATCTTTTCAAAACCAATGTTCAATTGAACTACCCCTCTGGGTTTGAAGATATTTTTCTTCTCTTTTAGCCTTTGAGGAGTTTATTAACTGGATTCACAAGCTTCTTTCTTTACCTCCCAGGGATTTATCATTGATAAAAGACTCATTTTTTGCATAAACTCACTAGTGGAGAACAGGAAAGGTAGAGTATAAATATGTCAGATGTATTATTGTATAATGAAAACTGGTTCCTTCTGTAAATGTTTGCTCTCTAGTTTTCTGTAATTTCACATATTTTAATGATAATGTCTAACTTTATATAAAGAAACAAATTTTCAGTACTGGGAGACAGCTCAGATAGAGAAGTGTTTGCCACATAAGCATGGGTTGGTGAGCTGCAGGGAGGATGGGGAAGGAGCAGTGCCTCTGTGATCCCAGATCTGGGTGTGTGGGAACAGATGGATCCCTGGAGCTTGCAGCATTGATAAGCTGGTGAGCTTTAGGCTCAGAGTCAGACCCTGTCCTAAGAAATGAAGCAGAGAGAGACTGAGGAAGACACCTACATGGACCTCAAGCTTCCACATCTATGTACATGCCTGCACACACATTGACATATGCTTATACAAACATATGCACCCACACCTACACACATACTCCATCACATAGATGCACATACATGAAAATGATTTAATTCTTTTCCAAGAGATGTCTCCTGAGTGTAAAGTCAGGGTAGCACAGGCCTTGGGGTCATTTATTGCTTATCTGATCAATGATCTAATCTTTGTCAAAAACCAGAGGAAGCCTCATACAGAGACTCATAGTGTCAGTGACTTGAATTCATTTTCTAGTGTTAATGTGACTTTTTTTTCCAGAAAGAAAAAATTGCTTAAAGCCATCTGTCTTATTTTGTTACAGAAGAAATGATAATTCTGGGTTATGCATTTTCATTGACAAAGTAATTCCAAACTTACTTGAAAAAAATTTTAGCCAGCTTGCCTAAGTTAGTTATTCTCTAGCAAAATTCATTGAAAATACATTGGTCATTTCCATTTCACAGAAACTAGGACTTTAAAACAATGGAACTATTCCCTACCATAACTATTGAAATAATCACCAATTAAGGGTCAGAAACATCCCTCACCTGTGCTGGCATCATCAGTAGAATCCTCTGCCCAAGACCATTTATATGAATTTGATAATGAAAGTTGAAGCTTTTTATAGTGAAATATTTTGAGTACGTTATTGCTGCTCTGCAAGATTTTTAGAATCGAAACAAATGGTATGACTGTTGTCTTCAAAGGCTTTCTGGAAAGTAGAGTTTCCCTAAGATACTTTCTAGAGAATTCCATATCAAAGGAGAGAATAGTTCAGATATGCAATTCTTTCTAATATTGAGGAGCATATTTGAGGGTTGGTTATGATCACCTGACTGCATGAAATGAGATGGAGGAAAATTGAAAATTGCCCTTGCTCCTTTCCTTCAAGTTTATGAAATGAATATTCAAGGTCAAAGAGGGGGTCATATCTTTTCCACTTTGGGGAACTTTTAAGCAATCTCAATTTTATTTAAATAAGCTCCAAATTAAACAAATAAACAAAACCAAGTATAAACATATGGAACATAGAAGTGAGTTTTAAAGAGTGATGTTCACAGACATGGAAGCACCATCCTGTGTTTAGCATTGCTAAACTATAATTTCAGCTACTTTTTACAACAAATATGATTATTTAAAAAATGTCTAACTATATTTCCATATATCTAGGCCTAAATTATTAGGGTATGATTTGCATAATTAGATAAAATACTGTATTTTACGTCATTTTGTACGATCTGAAGAGCCATCCAGAGGTAGTTCAATCAATATATTTTTATAACAATAGAAAATAAGATAGTTGTCTTTGAAGTAGAAGTACAATTTAATGTAATTTGAAACCTAAATATTCTTGATAAGTGATTTTATCTCACATATGTAAATATCCTCCGTTCTTTAAATGTCATGAAAATGAAATTTGTTGAATTTTCCTCAGTATTAGAAGCCCAAGGTGCTCCCTCATCTCACCTTGGTACACACAATGACATGACGCTCACAGGTGGCCCCCGCATTGCAATGCAAAGTACAGGGGTACTTTGGTAGAGGAAATACAGCACTCAGGATACGCCTCACCTTGGTAAACAAAGTGGAAACCCCGCGCAGATGCCCCGCTCTTTGCACTGAATCGAAGCAGAATCTGATTGGATGTAGCCAGCGGGAGTGTTTCACCTGGGAATTCAAATGGAGGTCACATAAGATCGGAGTGTCACTTTGCGCTGTTGATGGCATTCTGGCAGAAACGTGGACTCGAAAATCCACAACGAAAGCTTCAGTTTAAACAGAGCAAAACTTGATTTAAGGGTTTAAGACCCAAGTGTCTTGCTTTTATGAACGTTATTTTAAAGCCTGTCCTAGCTTTGTGGAATCTAGTAAACTGGACTGCAAAGTCGTGATTGAAAGCTATCCATGAAGGACAGGGAGCAGGCCCTGTGGCTGGCCACACAGGGGGTCTAAGTACTCATAGTCATGTGAGGGGATCAGGTGGCTTTGCCCTTACCTGCTAGAAAAATTTTCTGACTCATGAGATTTTATTTTATATATTTTTAATTTATTACAATTTATTCATTTTGTATCCCAGCAGTAGCCCCCTTCCCTCCTCCTTTTCCAATCCTGCCCTCCCTCCCTCTTCTCCTCCCCCAGCCCACTGATGGGGGGGGGGTCCTCCTCCCCTTCCAACTGACCCTAGCCTATCAGGTCTCATCAGGACTGGCTGCACTGTCTTCCTTATTGGGATAAAATTTGTCTCCTAAGCACTTACAAGGACCCCAAGTCTCCCACCCCCAAGTTACTGGAGGAGAATCTACTCCTGTCTGTCACCTGAGGCATTTGTAGGCATGATACCATATGTGTGACCTTGTTAGAAATCCACAAAGCTGAGTTCTGAAGGTTTGGGTGAGTCAGGAAATAGGGAGAAATCAAAACCAAGCAAACTTTAACTTTGATGGATTCAGATCCATCTTACACATAATTAACCTGTTCCAGGGTAAAGGAAAAGTTTGCCTAGTTCACATCAGTGCTGAAAGACTAATGATTCCAAGTGCTACTAAGGATTTGTCCACAGATGAGGGCTGGTGCCTGGGCTGAGCTGCCCCCGTAGGACAGCTGAGAATCTGAGAATCTGTAGAGACTGGTGTGAAGGCCTAATAGGGGTCCACACAGTCCAGGGATGTTTATTGCATGTGTAACATACGTGTTTGGAATTAATTATGAGAAAATGATAGATTTACCCCCAGGAAGGGAAAAGAAACACAAAACAGAACATAAAGATCATTATTTTTATTTCTTTTTCTTAAATATTTTAAAAATATTATTCTTAAATATTTTTTCTTAAAATATTATATGTAAATATACATAATTATATTCATCTTTTGAGATAAATATAATCTTCCTCTCAATCTTAGTAAGTAAAATATAAAGATTTCTGATGCACATACAGACCTATAGATTTGAAGCTGATTAAATGTTCTATTCATCCCAACGAGAGAAAGAGAGGAAGAAAGAGAGTTTAAAACAATCTCTATAATTATACAGTGAAACTCAGTGCAAAATAGTTCGAAATTTTTACCTGAATGGGACCCAGAGAGAGAGCTGAGAAGCCTAGCCTGTGGATGGGTTCCATCAAACAACTCGGCCAAGTCGTTCAGTGCAGTCTGGAAGTAGGCAAACTGTCCGAACACCACTAGAAAATAAGGGGAACATGGAACATAGTCTTATAAAGAGCAAAGAAGAGGTTGTACACACATATTAGAAGATCATTATTTCAGGAGTCTGATCAAAATAAGCACCTATTAGGGGTTGGAGAGATGACTCAGTGGTTAAGAGCACCTGTTCTTACAGAGGACTAGGGTATGATTCCCAGCATCGACATGGTGGCTGAACTTCGTGTAACTCCAGTTCCAGGGACTCTGATGCCAAGTCTTCTGGCTCCTTTAGCCATTGCATGCAAAAGGTGCACAGTCATGGCTGTATGTACACATTCGTATGCATAAAGTTTAACAAAGGAAGAGCAACCCTACAAAGGAATTTTCCATGTTTTCTTAGTTTTCAGCGGTTAAAGCAGTTCTATTTCATTTCTTGTTCTTTTAATACAGAGGAGGAATTATTATTTTATGAATAATTCAGGTATTGCGTGACTTATTTTTAATAATTACAGCATTAAAATAATATAAAATATTTATGAAGTCATCTTGATTTTTTAATGATTTATTAGCTATATTTTTTCATGAAAAATTAGTTAGATAGCAACCAAGCTCCAAGATACTTTGATAAGGAATTAGAAACTTATTAGGGTCCCTTGTTCACACTGGTACATAGCCAAATGAATAAGCATTTTATTTAGAACCTCATTTCAGGGATTTCTTTGGTTATTCCATACATTTTATTTTATTTTAGGACATAAAACTCAAAGGACATACTTTCTCCAAGCAAAACACTGCAAAATCAGTTGGAATTCAAGCTAAACCAATATTTATATACTACAATTGACAAAATAAAAGAGCTGAACAATATTTCAAAAAACTAGTGTTTTAGCATTGACATGCAAACTATAAACAAATTATCCTTTATTTGTTTGAGTGTGAAGTTTACCCAAAGGTCCTTCTAAATAATAATGAGCAAGAGGCTGAGATTTACACTACTTTTTAAATTAAATTTTTATTTTTTTATCAGTTACAGTTTATTCACTTTGTATCCTAGCTTCAGCCCCCTCCATCACTCTCTCTCAATCCTACCCTCCCTCCCTCTTCTCCCTTCTCCTCTCTAAATCTACTGATGGGGAAGGTCCTCCTCCTTTTCCATTGATCCTAGCTTATAGGTTTCTTCAGGACTGGCTGCAAAGTCCTCCTCTGTGGCCTGGTAAGGCTGCTCCTCCTTCTGCGAGGGGAGGTCAAAGAGCTAGCCATTGAGTTCATGTCAGAGACAGTCCCTGTTCCCATACTTAGGGAAACCCATTTGGATACTGAGCTGCCATGGGCTACATCCGGGCAGGTGTTCTAGGTTATATCCATGATTTACACTACTTTTGAGGTTAAAAATTCTAGTAGAAGACAATGTGTTAGTGAGCATAACTAACATACGGCATAAGGCAGTCTACTCTGAGGATATGTTTGAAGATGCAGACATGGGGTACTATACAGATGACAGAACACACACACACACACACACACACACACTGAAGCTTGCATTTTGCCACTTAAACTTCTAGAGAGCATCACAAAGTGGGCCTGTGTTCTAAACAGGTTTTCTCAGTAGAGGAGGCTCACTATGGACTTTGTGCTTCAAAAGTTACAGCAGTGGCCACATCTCAGATGACCCTGTGCATAGTTTCCCTTACTCTACCACCTCCCCAACAAACTGAATCCTTTTAAGTTAGATACTGAAAGCTTTAGTGTCCT
>CM053764.1:109453418-109472161 GCA_028658305.1 Pachyuromys duprasi | reverse complement strand
ACCCTAGTGAGGGAAACAGGGACTGTTTCAGTCATGATCTTGATGGCTGACTCTTTGACCCTCCCCCATACAAGCTGGGGAGTGACAGACTGGCTAGATCCCAGGGGAGGGCATTGCAGCCAGCCCTGAGGAGACAGGATGAGCTGGGTTTGGATGGAAGGGGAGGAGGTCCTCCCCTGTTGGTGGACTTGGAGGGGGCGGGGAAGAGGGAGATGAGGGAGGGAGTGGGAAGGTGGGAGGGAATGAAGGAGGAGGCTACGCCTGGGATGCAAAGTACCTAACCTGTGATTGATATAAAAATAAATAAATTAATAAAAAAAAGAGTAAGAGGCTTGACACATTTTTAAAAGATACACTTTTCACTTCTAAACCAAACTTTTCCTTAGAATATCTGCCAAAATAACAATGATAACAGCTGAGGCCTTGGAAAGTCATAATCTAAGGAAGTCTATGTCGCACAATTAATAGAAATACTTGGATCCAAATAGCTCTCAATACTTCCAGCTATAGGGTGAGTTACAGTATGATAGCTACAACTGTGCCTAAGGGGATGTTCCTATTGCCTGCACACTTTCAAGGACTCTTTGAAATTACCAGTCAACCCATCACTGAGGCATAGTCAAATTGAAATGAACTCCCAACTCCTAGATATTTGGAATTGTAAGACAAAAATAAAAAGTTCCCTGGGTCATCTAGATTGGAATAAAAATGCAGTAAGAACACTTGAGGAAGGCAGAAAGAAAAAAAATTAAACAACGCTGGAGGAATGTGTGGGTTGCATCTTTGAAAGAAATTTCATTTTATTCTTCTTTAGTTATGAATTGAGGAGAGCTCTTCTTTTGGAAGGGCCATGTGCCTCATTGCCCACAAGTCTGAAAGACCCCAGCAACAGATTTTGTGTTGTGCAGGGATTACTCCAAATGAGACTTGGGAGACTTACAATCCTGCAAATGTTTCGTCATTGAATAGGAAGTGATGCTGTCGATGCTACCCATCCTCCAACAGTCTCACTGGGAAAGGGAGGCATCCTGAGCTGACTGATGTTCAGATTCCTGATTTGTCAGGGTCACGAGAATGTTCCAAGCCATAGAGACCTTTCCTCAACTGCTGTCTAGTGAAAGAAAACAACACTAGCTTCCCTGCAGAACAATTCCATGCATCTGAGCAGTGACTGCACAAGTAAGTTCTAATGATGTGACACAGCTTACATTTTGTTGGTAATTCACAGCAGTGACAGTATAGAACCTTTCCATGATAAAAAGCTGCAGTGCTACAAACCTCTATCCAGGTGGTCAGTTTGTCCCTGGGAAAAATCTATAACTAGATAGTCAAATTGGCCCCAGGACTTCGTGTAATATAATTAATTATATGAAAGTAATTTTTCTGCTTTACTAGAATAGATATTAAGAATTTAAAGCATATCTTGTTAAATAATTGAAGTTCTCTGGCATGCTGTTACATCATCATTAAAAATATATCTCTTGACTAAATTCATAGAATAGGTAGCCCTCCATGTTCATGGTTTTTGTATCCATGAACTTGAAAATTGTGCCTATGTTGGACATAGACAGACATATTTATCTTGCCGTTTCTCCACATACAACACAGTGCAACAACTGTTTACACAATTGCATTAGGCATTGTATATATCTAGAAAAGATTTAAAGGCCATATGAGAATGTAACCAGTTATTCTCAGGTGCATATTGTATCATGCTCTATCACCCACAAATTCTGGTTTCTTAGGAGGGTGGAGGAATCAATCCAGAGGCTGCTGAGTAATGGAGATGAAAAAAAATGTAGTTCTCTAAGGAGATGTGATGATTCTGACATCTGCATAAATACACACAGACAAAATTCAGTTTGCAAGCTGAGTACTAAGTAAAAATTTTATCTCTCATAAGTGAGATGGTCACTTTGTTAGGAATGGGCTGACAGTGTGCAGTATTCAATGTGGGGTTTGTGAGACAGCCTCATGGAAGAAAATACTGTTTTCTTTATGAGCACACATTTACATGTGTACGTGCACTGTATGCATGCCTATACACACATCAACATGGATATTTGTGTATGTAAATGTAAGTATGTATGCATGTATATATTGCATGAACACATACCAGTGCTCATATATGGGTGTGTGCATTTATGTGTGCAAAAATGTGCATGTGTATATGTGTCCATGTGTATATTTGCATGTACATGTATATAAAAATGTGTATATTTATATCTATGCTTACACATTCATATGTCTGTATGTGTATATATGTGTCTGTATGGGTACATACATAAGATATGCGCATGTTATGTATACATGTGTGTATATAAGTATGCATGTCTGTGTGTTTATGTGTGTATATAAGCATATATGCATATGTACATTGTACATGTGTGTACATAATTCTGGGCACATGCTTCTGTGCACATTACTATCCTTCTTTATGACAGGCTCCTTTTTTTCTGCATGTGTCAGGCTGATACAGCCTTGAAACTGATGCAACTTCAGAGTTGTCCTTTTTGGTATACAGATGTAGGTCAGGTCCTACCCATGGCCCTGGGGAAGGCACCAGCTTATGTTTCCATGGAGACTAGCTCTTCATAACAGGCTAGAGGTCTGCAAAAGAATAAAAGGATTTGTTTGCTCAAGCAACTTATGGAAGAAAGGAGATGAGTTTGCAGCTGCTGGGCCAAGGAATTTACATTTGATGTTATGTCTAGGTTTCTTCAGGCCAGGCAGAGGTTGATACCTCATGAGGAAATCTAGCATCACTGAGTACGGTGTGCCGATCCTGTATGGCCACATAGGCGGGATGGATTCAGTCCCTTCCGTCCTCTGGCTGAGGATTTGGGAATTAGAAGCCCAAAGGATGAAAGAGCAAGTGTTTTTCTTTGGCAAGTGAGGGTTGAGAACACACACATGAAGTGTAAAGTTGGAGACGCAGAGTCAGGGCATAGGATGAGTGTCATAGTGGAAGATGAGCGCACCATCAGCAGTCAGCAGTGACAGCACTCAGCAGAGATGCTCTGTGTCCTTCGGACCCACTCTAGCCTTACCCACCCAGGGCGTGTGTTCTATAGCTAAGCTCTCTGGGAGAGTGTGAGCCCCACACCTTCCTTTTCATTGTTTTCTTGAGAAACTGGATTCCTCCAGAGAACACACTTGGTCTTCAGCTGTCAGAGGGCAGAGAGGTATCAGAAGAGCCACTTCAAAGGACAAGGGCATGGCAGTGTTGAGTCATAAGACAGACTGTGAATTCTTCAATTTATCACCAGGTTGAATACATTGTTCACTTACCACCTTTGAGTCTCTATGCAGGGTTCTGCTTCCCCAAATTAAAATCCTGGCTGTTTTCCAGGGCTGTCTCCTTTCCATCTCACACATCCATTCAACTGTGACCTATCCCCATAGAGAGAAACATTCCTCATTCCCCACTTGTCCTGGATCTATGACAGAAATCAGAGCAAGCAGAGCTTTTATCTTCCTCTCTTGCTAAAGGATAAACCAGACTCCCAGCTGATTGGCTCACATGCTTCCCGACTCAGAAAATGCAAGTTGGACAGGGTGTTCATAACCTGAGTTATTATGGTTACTGAATAGTCAGTCACTACTGCAAGCTTGAGACCAAACAACAACAAACAAACAAACAAAAACAAACAAACAAGCACTGCCGAGCAAAGATGGATTGTTTACAGGATTAAAACATGACCAAGTAATTCTGGAGATAGCTAGCACTTTCCGCATACAACTGCTACAATGAAATTCAGGATAAGCATGCAATAAAACTCATTTAAATAAAAATAGTAGGGCTGGAGAGATGGCTCAGTGGTTCTTGCAAAGGCACAAGGTTTGGTTCCTGACACCCATATAGTAGTCCACAACTGTTTGTAATTTTAGTTCCAAGGGGCTATGACATCCTCTTCAGATCTCTGCAGGCACCAGGCAAAAATTGATTTCACAGAAATATATGCAGGCAAATAACCCATACAACATAAAATAAAAAATCACTTAACAAAACCCCAGTATCAGGCATATTAAAGTTATTAATCAGGAAAGTACAAGTGACTCCAAACAGTATAGGCTATTCTTGTTGCCCTTGGTTTCCTTCCGTAGGTTGAGAATAAGTCCCATTTCTGAAGATACCACACACTTAGGATATAGGGCTAGAAAGCGTCAAGCTGTATCCAGTCTGTAAACCCCTTCCTGTGATCTAGATTATACAGTACCAGAAGCTTCTATGAACCTTCTTCCAAAGAAAGAAAGCATTCAATAGTTCTCCCCAGCTGTGATGCCTGTGAAACATAACAATGAGACGCATGGCAAGATATCCCCAAGGGTGAAATAGTGGCCCCCATATCCTGGCAGTTACCAACAGCTGTCTAATTAGACTTAAGATCTGTTCAACAGTAGATACGTTTTGCTTGCTATTGAAATCTAGGTGACTGTGTAGGGCTACTGAGGTCAAGAATATTCAAAGGAAATATGTTAATCCCTCTTTGCTAAACTGGCACAATTTTTAACTGCATTCTAAAATATATCCCTGTATCCAAGTATAAGTACAACTCTCTATGGAACTTACACAGATAACTGTAAGCTTCAAGAAAGCTTCTCTCATGCTTGCTTTGTTTTAAAGATTTATTTTATTTTTAAATTATGATTCTCTGTGTGGTATGTGCATGTAAATACAGTTGCTCCAGAAAGCCAGAGACTTGGGATATCCTGTATCTGAAGTTATACAATTGTGAGCTACCTGATGTGGAATTATATTTTAATTACAATTTTTTAAAAATCTAAAAATAGAAGTAACCATTTGCTTTGGCATCAGGAAGAAGAAAACATGCTGTTTATCCTAATTCTCTTAATCTAAATGACTTCTGGACCAGTTTTCTGATTTCATTGATGCTTTGTTTTTATAGATGTTAACCAGCCTGCATTTCTATAACATCTTCAGGACTATATTAGAGGTACTATTGCTGAGCTAATCAGACAAACTAAAGTTAAAGTTAAAATATAGCAAAATGTATGAACAAGACATAGAGCACAACTGAAATTACATATATTATCAACTAATATTGTAATATACAAAACATGTTGCAAGACACAGATGATTACATAAAACATGATTGGGCAGACAATGAGCACACACAAGCTCTGAGATATTACGTATCTCAGCCACTTGACGATGAAGTATCCACTTTCCATCTCCAGTGTTTCATAGTTGCTCCCAGAACAATCTACCACACATTTGAATAAGAGATATAGAACTGAGACTTAATTAGGGAAACCTTTATTCTTATTTGTTCATCCTTTCTCACCCTATGTGCTCATCCATTCTTAGTCATTTATCTTTGCCCTATTCATTCATAACCACTAAAAAATCAATACGTTGCGTGTCTATTTCTTACTCTCTACTCTGAACAACATTGACACTGGTTTTTGAATATCAACCTATTAAGTCTTCAGTTCTCTGGGCATCCTTGAACTACCAATACACAGGGAAGCTGCATCAGAGGGGTGTATCTTTAAATTCCTTACTTAACCAAATGACAGCCTTGTATGCTTTTCAACCAGAATTATACTCCTATGCAGTCCCATTCAGAGGGACAGGATTCTTACTGCAACATTTCCGCCTAAACACAAAAATAGTATGTCAACTAAGAAGGTGTGCATATTTCTCAAATATTGGTAACTTGCAAAAAGAAAAACAGTCTTTTTTAGAAGTGTGTTGTGTTTTCATACATTTACTTAGGCTAGTAAGCCTTCCCTAATATTCCTGAGAACCTACTGTGTGCTGAGGTATAGTAGAACTAAGAAGAAAACTACAAGTTTTCTCCTTGCGGAGCTTAGATTTATGTGGGGGAATAAAAGTTGAAAATATGTAAACCAAGTTAAAAAACAAACAAACAAGATCTATTAAAAGATGTTGTCAAAAGAGAGAGGGGGAGGAGGGAGGGAGGAGAGGAAGAAGGAAGGAAGCAGGCAGATAAAAAGGAGATACTGCATATGTGAGACCAGGTCTCTAGCTTTCCATGCTGAGGATGACTCACTAGCTGTTTGAGGGCAGACTCTCACCCTGGGTTAATGTACAGGAGTCAGTCATATTGCCAGGGCTGGCCTCTTTCCAATGTTCTCTTTTGTTCTTCAGCCTTTGTCATTGGGTAGCATGGAGGACCTCACCAGAGGCACGTGCTATGGTCTTAACCTTTGCAGCCTCAGAATCAAGATCCTCTGAACATTGTGAATTAACCTGGATTACAGCAGCAGATGAGAAAACAATACATTAGGCCCAAGGACCATGGGACATTCTGGGACCTCATGATTCTCAGGGAGCTCTGTAAAGAAGACCCCTAAGATAACAATGAGGGGGCAAGCCCTGCAGGGCCAAGATGGTGACATAGAACACATTCTGTAGCCATTCTGACTCTAAGTGTAAAGAGGGCTTCGCTCCCTTCAGGGTGGAATGGAACTATGGGGAAGGTTATTAGATATCAGGAAATAAGCTTGCAGGGTGGAAGGGTGTGCCCTCAGCTATAAGGAGTCTGGGTTTCAACTGAACTCTGAGCATGGTGTAGGACTTGAGTTTACATGTGAGAGGGACAAATGCATGATCAGGATGCATCGTAGAGAGTTTGTGGCATGGTAGAGAACTGGGGAACTTTGAGAGTGACTATAGCAGACATAAGATGGAGAAGGGTAAAATGAGGGTTGTGTGGAATGGAGAGTAGGGTCTCTTTCTATATATGGTTTTAGGAGTTCTGCAAAGTGTCCTGAGAGATTGCCACATATAGCAAATGAGGAGCTAAGAATGGCTCCAGTCTGACTTTCCTCAAGTTCCAAACTCTAGTCTGAAACAATATAACATCAACTGGTCAACTAGAAGCTGTCCTGAGGACAATGCTACATGCAAAATGAGGGTGATGGCTCTCCTGAGTAAACAAATGAAGGTACCTACAAATGTGAGAGGTATGTGGGTTCTGGCTTCCAAAATTTCAGGGAGGAGCAAAATGTCCAAGGTTAACAGAGATCCCGTTCCTAAGAGTCCAGAACAGAAAATAACCCACTGGTTCTTCAATGTGCACAATTAAAGTATGATGAGGCAAACTGTTACATCCCTGCACCTGGTATAACACAGCAACAGAAAACAATCAGCTCCTGACTACTGAGGTACCAAGGTCAGTTTCGACAGAGTTACACGGTCAATAAAGCTAGCCCTAGAGCTGGATGCTGCCTGATTTTTGGACAATATGCTAAAATAATCAAAATGACAAAAGAGCAGAAACAAAGAGATGATTAGGGCTGACTGTAGTTAGGAGATGCGAGCAGACTAAGATGGTGACCCAGGGAACTCTAATGGAAACTTAGATGATCTGCCTGGTCATGAGTCTGGTGTCAATGTCTAGGTATGTCTTCAAGCAACACTATGTGGTTCCCACACAAGAGACAGACTTCTGATACTCCCACTGAGTCTCAGACTACCTCAGAATAAATCATACATAGAAAGCCACATGATGGGACTTGCATGGCTATATAGTTAGAACACAGCTCTGTGTGTGTGTGTGTGTAGTGGGATTGGCCTGGCTGTGCACAGTAAGAACATACTTTGCTGCATCTAGTTTTGCTTCATTATAGAAAATTATGTGCACACACATATTTAATTTCAAAATTCAAAGTTGCCCGAACTTGTCACATGGGTGGTGCATTTCTGAATGTTCTTTTGTGGCAGAAGCACTGCTGGTTTCATGTTGCAAATTTCCTGTAACTGTTGACAGATTCGAAGAGGCACAAACACTGCTGACAGGAACACCCACCGCAGGTCATGGTGGCTGCTTTCTTTTGGATAATAAGCATTTAAAGAACATCAAACCGCACAAAAGCCCATT
This sequence comes from Pachyuromys duprasi, assembly GCA_028658305.1. Lineage (NCBI taxonomy): Eukaryota > Metazoa > Chordata > Mammalia > Rodentia > Muridae > Pachyuromys > Pachyuromys duprasi. The sequence continues at coordinate 109,464,287 of CM053764.1, read as the reverse complement.
CCAGTTAACACAATTGCTATGACCCAGGAGGCTGGTGCTGTAAGCCAGAAGAAAGACAAGATGAAAAGTAAAAGGACAAGGATTTCCCCAGACAGATGTATACAACATCCTAGAACACGAAAGGGTTTAGCTCGTGAGACGAGAGGCAAGTATTAAGACACACGTGTAGACAGGAACGGGGCCACTGGTACAAATAGTGTTGGATACGCTTAGGACACTCACCACTTGGGCTGATACTTCCACATGGTAAATCGTCTTTCTTTTAAGAAATCTTTCTTTTTTTTTTCCTAAGACCCATTTGTATTTTTATGGATGTATGTATTTGATGGGGTGGGTGTGTATGGGTGTGTATTGTGTGTGTGAGGGGGTGAGGGAGTCTGGATGGGTATGTGGGGAGGGTTGGTGTTGTGTGTGTGTGTGGGGGGGTGTAAAGTGGTTGTTCAGGGAAGCCAGAGAGCGATTGGGTCTTCTAGAACTGGAGTTACAGATTGTGCTGAGCCTCTTGCCATGGATGCTGGGAACTGAACTCTGCTCCTTTGTGAGAGCAGCAAAGGTTCTTGCCTGCTAAGCCATTGCTCTAGCCCTGTAAATGTGCTTCTGTGACCTTGCCTGTTGATATGTGCTTACTGACTATGAAAATACGCTGTGCCATATACCTACCATACGGATAATTTAAAACTCACAAACCTCAAGAAATATATCAATCACTTTGATTTCATAGAATAGTTATACAAATTTCATTAAAGGCAAGAAACCAGTGGGAATCCCATAAAAACATTTCAAGCTTAATTAAAGGAGAATATACTTTTCCAGAAAGTTATTGGTATAGCTGTTAAGCTAGGCTCTACTGTGCCCCGCCCCCCATCTGTTTTCACTTTGGAATTCAGTTGTTATTCTGTCACTTAACTTTTGTAATTAACTATTCTAATTTTTCTCTTGCTTAATCATGTTTCATAGTCATATTCTAATGCTATCATTTGTACATCCTAACTTTAACTCTTTATGTATCTCAAGCTTGAGACTGACAATAAGCCATGGAAAAGGAATAAATTAGCAAGAGAACAACTAGTGTCTCGTTATCTCTGTTCTTTAAATAAATACAGTGATGTCTTCTACACAGGATATGAGGTCGCCGTTCAAATTAGATTGTGTCAAACATTGGGACATAAGAGGTTAACAGTTGATCCTCTTTAAAGTGGGTTTCTATGTGCCATGTTCATTGATGTGACCCATTGTGCTTTGCTGACAGTCCCCTCCCCATGACAAACCCAAGCAAAAAACTTACAAAAAGGCAGCCAAAATATGCAAAAAGAAAAATGAATTCGAGATTTTCATTTCCTCACATCAAAATTAAAAAAATAACTTTCAGAAAGCCAAATACCTTAGATTTTTGGTATTTTGAAACTGTATGCCATTTAAGCTTATTTTAAAACGTTTTATGTTCAATAGAAATGCTAATAGTAAAATGTTTAAATGCCCTCAAAATACAGATTTCCATTTTCGTGAATTAGAAGGTCCTCTGTTCAATTATTTAGATTTAGTTTCCTCACAAGAAATAAAAGCGAAACAATTGAAAATGTTAACTCTTATCATACAAAGACCCTCTTGAAAACATTTATTCTCATCTCTGAATATAGTTAGGTTGATTCTCAGCTTTCTAGTTATCCCAAGCAATAGCAATGCTTTAATTGACGGAGGTGGACTAAAGGTGGGAAAATCATTAAAGGCTTCCATTAAGCATCCTGTAATCTGCCCAATATGTCACTGGTAACAGGTGCTCGGGTCCCAGTGTCAGGAGGTCCCTCGCTTCGGCCACTCGCAGCATGCACAGGTCTGCCCACCCGGTAACCCTGGCCCTGCAACGTGGCATTCAGGCATTTACTGTTCCTCCCACTTCTCAGTCAGAACTGCAGGACTGTGGCTGTCCTGCCAAGGAGGCGTCAGGAGAATCGCTCTGTTGTCTGTTTGAATTGAGTGTTGTGAAGCAGGAGGGCAAAGAGAGGGGGAAATCTAATTTGAGAACCGTGGACTGAATCGTTTATCACATAATGCTTCCCTGGAGTCAGCGTGCCTCCAGAACTGAGAATAAATAATCACAATCCAGTGTTTGGAGGGAGCACATCAAAGTGCCTTTGTGTCCTCACCTTTGTGGGCAGGCTGGCTAAAACTACGCAGCAGTAGAGGGAGTGTTAAGTCCTAATTTAGCCTAATTAACTAGGAGACAGATGCTAATGGAATCTAGTACACGTACTTGAGGTCACAGAGCTGCAGTGAATGGAGTCATTCCCAGACAGAGTGGGCTCATTTTGCCTAGTCTGAAAGTTATATAACGAGTAGTATGCATCTACAGCAGAGATTTCTCTGTTCTTACACAGTTCATAGTAAATGCAAGTGACTTTCATTATGTTAATAGTTATGTGTATACGGTACATAATACTGTACAAGCACGTATCCTATTTTCTTTGCAACTGGTGAGGAAACTGCTAATGTGTGTATGTCCCATGTGCTCTTTAACAGTGCTCCATGTTGCCAAACACATCACCCAGACCTGTACCCCTATTGATTTTTAGCCATCTGAATGAGAACGTGCTTTACTCTAGGGAAAATGTCTTCAATCCCCTTTAAGATACAATTCCACAAAGGTCTCATTAAGGTGGGGGGCTTTGGTAATCAGTGCCAATAACTGTGGAAAGCTGGAAGGATCTGGAGGGGACAGGAACCTCACCAGAAGACTAACAGAGACAACTAACCCAGTCTCAAGGGGGCTTACAGAGATTAACACATCAGCTAAGGAGCATGCATGGTCTGGACCTAGACCCCCTGCACATAGGTGGCCAAAATGTGGCTTTGTCTTCATATGGGGCATCTGCAAGTGGAGAGAGGCTTCTGTTTCTAACATGGACTCTATTGCCAGCTTTTGGATCACTTCCCTCCAACAGGGCTGTCTTTCTTTACCTCAGTGGATGAGGATATGCTCAGTGCTGATGTGACTTGATGTGCTGGGGAGAGTTGATATGAGGGGAGTGGATTTCCCTTTTCTGGGGGGGGGGGAAGGAAGAGGGGAAGGGAGAGAAGAGGAAGAGGAGACTGTGAGGAGAGGAGGGAGGGGGCACCCATTGATGTAAAGAAAATAAAGTGAAAAAAGGAAAATAAGAAGGAGGAGGAGATTAGAACAGACATAAAACAACCACTTAGAAAAATCATAGCATCACTAGAACCAATAGCTGAAAAGTAAGAAATTAGCCCAAGAGCATGCATGGGATGAAAAAGTGGAGACAAAATCCCATCAGATGTCAGGAAGGAGGCAGGTGGTAAACACAGGTGTCTAGGCGCCAGGTCAATAGTCTCTGAATGGATGTAGGAATAATTACTCTGAGTGTTTTAAGGAGAACTAGATTCATAGAAAGTAGCCTCCCATTGCTCTTAAGTTTCGTTATAGGAGTGGCAATCATGGTAACTTGGAAGTGAGCACCCCTGCAGGCAAGAGAAGTGACTAGATGACAGAGGAACAGCATTCCATAGAGGGAACAGTATAGGCTCAAAGGCCAGGAAACAGGTTGTGTAGTGTGAGTGAGGACATACCCAGAGAGAACCTGGTCTAACCACTCTGAAGATGCACAGGGGCCTCAGAGTCTCTTCTGGAGAGCATTCTACCATAACTGGCAACCTGGAGGCTCTCCCAAGTAGGATCAGCTTGGTTTGATTTGCTCTCTGAGAATTAAAGGTTTTCCTGTAGCAAAACTCAATGTGATTAAGCTTAGTACCATGAACTGGTGTCCTTTTTGATGGAGACTAGGAAAAGGTAGCTGTGTAATGGAAACCAGCTTCTTAGCTTTGTTGGAAATCTAGGCCATCATCATAGAGAACATAGAGAATACGCACTGTGGCTCATGTTCTTTTTGAGATATCAGATGTCCAAGTGAAGTTAATTAATTGGCATCTTGGAGGTTGACAAAGCAGGCATGGACTATAGCTTCCCCTCTTGTGTATCTTTGTCTATAATTGGTGATAGTGCAAATAGAGAGAAGGGTAGGTGGCCCCAAATGATCCCTCACACAAGATGGCATGCAGGGCAGGGACGAGAAGGGACACTGTGAATGATCAAAATGGGCAGTAACACAGGGGGAGTAGAGTGTACCAAGAAGAGAAAACCTCAGCATGAGGTTCTGAAGGAGGCCATTTAGCAGTCTAGTTGACAGGGATATACCAGGAAAGACTTGCAGGTTGTATGTGACATAATTTTGGGAACCACTGGGCAATAGAGGTGGAACCAAAGGCAGGAGGGATGTGGAGTAACTCATTTCTCACCTTTCATTTGACATAAACACTGTCAATTAAAAGTAGCACCGCTATGACTTCAGCATCCCACAGAATTAGGATGAAAAACTTGAGCATCGTTTTCTCATCACTCAGTGCACATTGTCAGGGTGTCTATTCCAGAGGCCATGTGACTTGGCACATCAAAGATGACACTGGACAGAAGACTCAGAGGTTAAAACTATTACTGTTCTTTCTGAAGATCCAGGCATGGTTTCCTGTGCCTGTGGTGGCTCATAACCACCTGCCCCTTCATTTCCAGGGGATTTGATGTCCTCCTCTGACCTATGCAGGCTCCTACACACATGTGATGAACATGCATACCCTCAGGTGCACATACATAGCATAGTAAGTATTTTTAAAAGGATGATGCAACTTAATTTAACCACAACTTGTCCACAAGTAGTGGTACACTCCTGTGTGTTCTGCTCTCTACAAGACTCTTGAAGGTTCCAAAAAACAGATAGGCGCTGTGGCTGCAAAGGCAGTTGTCACAGGCGGTTTTGCCTGAAAATTCAGCTCACTAACCTCCAGTTTCTAATGGTCTCTCTCATATAAAACAGTCCCACCCCATTCAGCAATTAGCAGGGCCAAAGGCTCCCCCCTGTTGTAAACATCCAATTACTCTTAAATGAAAACACAGCTATTAAATTATCTTTCAATAAAGTAAATTAGAGAGACCAGTCACGTAGCCCTTAGCCACTTCCGCTAGTTACCAAGAAATTGATCCGGCTGAGTCAGATCTTGCAAAGCTACTCCCACCATTTTCCCCAGAGTACAAAAGCTGGTGGCTTTAGTCAGGCACTGGAGAAATAATCCAAGTTGACTTAACCCATGAGGGAAGGTCAGTTGTGGGCAATGAGCTGCATTTTCTTTCGATTCGTGCATGATTAAATGGTAATTACACAGTAATGGGAAGTGTTGGCCTGATTACAGTGAGCATAATTGCAGCACTCAGTATGTCCCCATTTTACACTGCCATGCCAAGCAGACAGGACAATGGACATTTGATGGGTGATATCTTCCCAGAACCCATGGTTCATCTCTCTGAAGAGGGAATTTTGTCTTACATGAAGTAAAGAAGTATATGATGCCTTCTGTTTCCTTTATGGCCTGGAATCACACGTTGAAGCAGCAGCAGCAGTTTAGGGACAATGTTCCTAGCTCAATATTGGTGTTTTAGTTTATTTTACAATTTTATTCCATTCTGTCTCATCCTATTCAGTTTTATTTTATTTTGAGACAGGCTCTCTTGTAACCCAGGCTGCCCTCAAATTCACTAGGTAGGTTAGGATGCCCTTGAACTTCCTGTTCCTTCTGCTTCCACCTGCAAGTGCTAGAATAACAAGTATTCGTCACCAGGCCTGGTTTATACAGTGTGGAGGCTTGAACCCAGCCCTCCATGAATGATAGGCAAGCCCTCTACCAGCTGATCTGTAGACCCTTAGCATTATTTTAGAGCAGGTGAAAGTGATCATCAATAATAATCTTTAAAATTATTAATAACTGGGTAACTGGGGTTCATTTAAAAATGAGTAAGTTTGGTTTTCAACTAGCCTCAGAATTGTAGAAACTAATCAGTCAAACAAACTTGTAAGGAGCCACACCATGGGAAAGGCCAACAAAGGTACATACACTGTGGAAAGAGCAGAATGTGTTCTTCAGCAGTCAGAGCCACAGAGACACAGCACGAACTTCTGATAACCAGTCAGGGCAGAAAGCCCTTCCTCACAGCTGTGCAGGGAATCCTCACCATTAAATCTGTATGTGGGCATGTATTGCTAAGGCACCAGTACAGATGTCTGAGAAGGCTGAGTTCTCTTGTGAGCAGGAGATGGATTGGTCACATCACACATTAAAGTCATTCAATATTAGCCATTCTGATTGGATGATCTGGGAACTGAAGGAGGTTGTATTTTGCATTTCCCTGAGAGCTAAGAATATTGAACATATTTTAAAGTATCTCTTGGCAGTTTGTTTATCTCCTTCAGAGCTGTTTAGTTAGTTCATTGCCTCATTTCTTGATTGGAGTTTTTTTTTTTAATGTAGTCCTTTACATATTATTGAAATTAACCTTCTGATGTGTAGCTGGCCAAGACTTTATTCCTATTTTAAGGGCCATTTCTTCATGTTAGTGCCTTTACTATGTAAACTTTTGAAATTCATGCAATCTCATTTCTCATTTCTCAGGATAAAATTTTATGCTATTGGGGTCACATCCAGTCAATTTTTGCTTATGCTTATGTCATAAAATGTTATGTTTTCCTCTGTCATATATTTTAGCTAAGGTCTTTGATGAATTTGGAGTTGATTTCTATCTGGGCTGATAGGTTCAGGTCTACTATTCCTGGAACCTTTTGTTTAATAGGCTGTTTTATCCCCTGTGCAAGTTTTTAACACCATTGTCGAAGACTGAATGATTGCACCTGTGTGGATTTATTTCTTGGTCTTCTTTATTTTTCTGTACCCTTGCTGGTACGTCTGTTTCAGTGCTGGCATCATGCTGTTTTGTTGCTGTGGCTCTGCATTGTAGTTTGAGATCAGTTTTTGTGCTATCCCTAGCAATGCTCTTTCTGCTAAGGGCTGTTTTAGCTACTAAGTACCTCTTGTTCTTCCACTTGAATTTTAGTATTGATTTTTCCATTTCTGTGTAGCATTTCTTTGGAATTTTGGTGGGATATGTGATAAATATGCAGATTACTTTAGGTATATGATAATTCATGGTCATTAGAGGTCTACCCATTTGCCAGTATGTTCTTTAGTTTCTTTCTTCACTGTCTTGAAGTTATCATTGTAGAAATCTTTCTCCCATTGGTTACATTTATTATATTTCATAGATGTTTTTAAAGCTATTGTGAATGAGACTCTTTTCTAATTTTGTTCCTGGCAAGTTGACTATTAATACACAGAAGAGCTATTGATCCTCTATATTGGTTTTAGTGGAAGTGTTTCATCAGTTACAGCAGATTTTACTCTTTGGAGTCTCTTAATTATATGATCCTGTTATCTACAAATATGGATAATTTGAATTCTTAATTTTCTATTTGTATCCCTTCTGTCTTCTTGTTTAACAACAAACTGAGCAGTACCCTGAATTATAATAGAGTGAGCCTTGTGTGTAGAATTAGCCTTGTCTCATTCAGCATGTTTCTTCATATAGTACAATGTTGTCAAACTCAGCCTTTTTATGATAGTGTTTGTTCCTTCTGTTACTTCTTCAGTGGTTTTTTGTTTCATTTTGTTCTGTTGTTGTTTTGTTTGTTTGTTTTCTTTTGTTGTTCAAGACACAGTTTCTCTGTGTAGCCTTGACTGTCCTGGCTTGCTTTGAGACCAGGCTGGCCTTGAACTCACCTTCCTGCCTCTACCTCCCTGAGTGCTTGTATTAAAGGCATGTACCACCACTCTTGGCTTCTTCAGTGCTTTCATCAGGATGGGATGCTGAACTTCTGTGCTGATTGAAATGATCATAAAGTTTCTGCCTTTAAGTGCATATCTGTTGAAGAATATTTACTGCTTCATGTCTATGTAACCATCCTTGCATCTTTTGAACAAAATCAATTTGAGTGTGGTATATGACCTTAAAGTCCAAGACTTTTAATGAAAGTATTTATAGCTGTGTACTTTAGGTACAATAGTTAACAGCTTACATTTTGTTATTGTTGCCTTATCCAATCGTGGTGTTAGGACTCTGCTAATCAGAGGTTGGTTATGTTCCTTCTCTTTCTATTCTGTAGAGCAGCCTAACAATACTGGTGTCAGGTCTTCTCTAAGTTCATCAAGGAATTCATCTGTGGTCTTGGACTCTTCTTTTTGAGGAGACTTTTAGCTCCTGCTTCAATCTCACTGATTTATATTCATCTGTTTCAGCTCTTTATATTATCTTGGTTTAATTTAGGTAAGTCCTATGTGTTTAGACATTCATTCATTTTATCTAGATTGTTCAGTGTTTTGAACATAAGTTTTTAAATTGCCCCCTAGAGAGTCTTTGAATATCACTGGAATCTGTAGAAACCTCCCAGTTTTCACTCTGATTTTCTATTAAATTTGGTGTTTTCTGTTTTCCTTCTCATTGCTTTTGCTAGGAAATTTTCAGCCTAGGATTTCAAAGAAGCATCAGTGCTTGCTTGGCTCTATGGATTATTCTTTTGGCTTTGACTCAATAAAGAGAGGGAGAGTTCAACTCAATAATAAGATCCTATATCTATTGTTCCTAGAAACATAACCCACGGCTAAAAACGCCCACAGAATGAGAATCAAGACATGGAAGACTACCAAGTAAACAGATACCAATAACAAGCCATCACAGCTATTTCCGACATCTGATAAAGTTGATTTCAAATCAAAATTACTCAGAAGGAACAAGGAAACAATATATCAAGAAGATACAGCAATTTAAAAATCATCAGGCATTTTCTTGATTAGATTATTTAAAGAGGGAAGACCCAATATTATAGATAGCACCTCCTGGAATCAGTCCAGATAAAGGAAAATGGACAAGATTATGGCATTTTTCCTGATTGCCTTCCCTCCTGTTGGCAGCTTCACTTATCCTGCTGTTGTATTCCTTCACTGATACTAGAAACAGTGTTTTGGGCTTCCAAAGTAGACCAAAGATCAGACACCCTCACATCTCCCAGGCTGTCTATACCCAAATGAAACTGTTATCTCATGTATTGAGCAACTACCACCTTCCTGACCTCTCAAGTCCATTGATGGACTATCTGGGCCATATCACAGAAGTCAGTCTAATTAAATCCCCTCCTTGAATGTATAGTTCTTTCTATAAGTCTTATTCCTTCAAGGACCTGACTATTGTATATTCTTTAGCTTCTCCTGTCTCTGCTACATTACGGTGTTGGACATGATAGATTCTGTCCTGCTCTCATTTGCTCAGACATCCCACACCTAACATTTGCTCCTTCCTATGTTCAAATGATTGAGACTGTCTCCTTTCTTTATGGATAATATTCCTTTAATCATCTTCTGTAATCCTGGTGTGATGGTCATGAATTGCTGGAGTTTATGGTAGTTTCTAAATACTCTTATTTCTCCATCAATTTTAAAAGCTCTTTCTGATAAATACAGACATCTTGGTTGGCAGCTGCTAACTTTCCTTGTCTGATGTTTTAAATCTGATGTTTCCAGACCGAGGTGGTGATTTTTCCTCCTGTTGCTTTTAATGTCATTTTATTGTTGTTGGTGGTGTTTTTTGCTGGTGTTTGCTTTGTACTTCTTACATCTTGAATATAATTTGTCAGGAGAAGTTCTTCTCTCCTTATACCTACTTGAAGTATTTGGATATGCAATTCTTTTTCCAGACATAGGAAATTTCATTGAGTAGACTCTTTGTATTTTTAGTGTATTGTCTCAGCTCACTCTGGGCTATGGATTATCAATTTTGGTGTCTTGATCATAACTCAGAGGGGGCATACTGACTTATTTGATTATCAGTGTTGTATATAGTCAAAACCTGCTATTCTTTCTTCTTGATGCTTTTTCATAGTGTTTATTTGTTGTGTTAAAATATTTTTTTTGCCCCGAAGATTCTATTTGAGGTTTTTTTTTTAAATTAACAAGGTGTTGTTGTTGTTTCTGTTATTGAATTTCCTTTTAGGTTTCTGACTTCTCCATCCAACTTCTGATTTTTTTTTTATATTTTGCTGATGTTTTCCCTTTGTTATTGACCTCACTTTCCAGGCTATATTTTGAATGCATCTAGTCTCCAGGAGGCTTTTTTAGATTTGTGCCTGGTATTTGCCTTGTATTGGGATCATTGCCTGTGATAGTTGAGGAGTTAGGGTCTTTTAAAATAATCTTTTTTTTTTTGTCATGAAACTTGGTCTTCTCATGCTGTGCTGTGACTTGTGTGCTTGTTGGTCTAAAAGCTCTTCTGTTTTATTTAGATGTCTGCTCTGCAATCCAGGCATAGAACAAGGAGAATCTAATTGAGTTGGAAACAAGTTTTGCTTCCCCTCCCCTGCTATGAACATGGCTACATCTGTGTCTATGTTCTACCTGTTACTATGCATCACAGGTTTCAAGTGTTCTTTTCCATCTTTTATGGATTTCTGAAGTCTTCTTTCTCTGCATCTCCTTGGAATTGAGGTTTTGTTTCTTGATGTTTGTCTTTTTGTGTTTGTTTGTTTTCATTTTGACTATCTCATTCTCAAGCCCACAATGAGGCAGCTTCTAGCTTGTCATCTTTCCCTCAAGCCCCACATCACTTTCTTTTTTTTATATAAATTTATTTATTTTTATCTCAATCACAGGTTAGGTACTTTGAATCCCAGGCGTAGCCCCCTCCCTCATTCCCTCCCACCCTCCCACTCCCTCCCTCATCTCCCTCCTCCCCGCCCCCTCCAAGTCCACCAACAGGGGAGGACCTCCTTCCCTTCCATCCAACCCCAGCTCATCCTGTCTCCTCAGGGCTGGCTGCAATGTCCTCCCCTGGGATCTAGCCAGTCTGTCACTCCCAGGCTTGTATGGGGGAGGGTCAAAGAGTCAGCCATCAAGATCATGACTGAAACAGTCCCTGTTTCCCTCACTAGGGTC
>CM053764.1:109419177-109452918 GCA_028658305.1 Pachyuromys duprasi | reverse complement strand
CTCCTTCCCTTCCATCCAACCCCAGCTCATCCTGTCTCCTCAGGGCTGGCTGCAATGTCCTCCCCTGGGATCTAGCCAGTCTGTCACTCCCAGGCTTGTATGGGGGAGGGTCAAAGAGTCAGCCATCAAGATCATGACTGAAACAGTCCCTGTTTCCCTCACTAGGGTCTTCAGTCCTACACCGAGCTATCATGGGCCCCATCCCTGCGGGGGTTCCAGGCCACATCCACACATGGTCCTTGATCCCACATCACTTTCTAAGCCTGTAGCAAAAGCACCCACCTCATTCCATGTTGCTGTTCACCAAGGAGTTCTGGCTCTCTGTAGACCTTGCCTATATCTCTTGTATTTCCCCTGCTGTTTCCACCCCCTGTTGGTTATTTTTGCTCTATTTTGGTTGTCCCTGCTCGTCATTAATATGGCCTGTTCTTTTGTGCTATGCATTTTCTGTGTGGACACTGTTTCTGTGTGTCCCTTACTATCCCTGACTTTCCATACTATCCCCACTGTGGGGTACTATCTTACTTCCTGGAAACTACACTGTTCTCTTTCAGGAATCCAGCCTTGAAAATGTCAACTTTCTTTGTCACTGTAAACCAACAAAGCCACAATCATAGGGACAGAGGAGCACACTCCTCTTACTGCAGTACAAAATGGATCCCAATTCTTCCAAGTCACAGCCCATTCCACATTTTCATCTGAGTTTTTTCTTTCTACACATTTGAAGATGATATCTAGAGAAAGTTTGGTGCTAAATGGAGGTACTACATCCCAACACAAGGAGGCAAAAGCAGGAAAATGGCTTGTTTCAGGCCATCCAAAACTACATAGTAAGACCCTACCTCAAAACAAAGCAAATGAGAGAGGAGGAGAATTGTGAACACCAAATTTTCCCACATACATAACACTCTGGGAGATTTATTGACTGGAATAAGACAGTAGGAGGATACATAAAGACTATGCTAAACCATATGGAATTGATAACACTCAGGTCATTGTCTATAATTCCACATGTTGCAAAGTATTATATATGGGAACACTGTGAAATGAAATGATAAAGTTTCCTTTTTGTAAATGTCTGCAAGTATATTTTACCATGATATTCCTAGCAATATACTAAACTATCATATAGGAGGAGGAAAAGTATCTATAATGTTCAAAAATCATCTTTTTTGTACCCTAACATAGGGACATATTCTTTGGATATAGAGAATCATGAAAGAAAATAGACAAATTAGGGATCTTGGGAATTATATGTTTTTAAGTGGAAACATTTGTAAAAATTGAGGCTTAGTGTAGAGCCAAACCAAACCATGTGACTGAATACTCTAATATTTATCAGACTGCTCTGAAAATTAATGTCCATTCAAACCTGCACATAGATGTCTCCTACAGCTGTATTCCTCGCTGCCCACACTAGAAAACTGTTTAGTCATCCTTCAGTGGGTGCGTGATGGATATGTAAACTCAGAGCTCTTCCCATAATTAATTGTTCTCACCTCTTAAAGTGTGATACCCAACATTGACAAGACAGCAACTCTGTGTTGCAAAGAGGAAGAAGTCCCATAGGAAGAGGCTGTGTGCTGTGCAAGCGTAGCTGTGCCATTTTTGGGAAAGGGACACTGAAGACGAGGAGTTGATCAAGGATGTCCAGGGATTGGGGTGGGACCAGAAGGGGTGGAGGAGAGAATACCTTTCCCATCAACTGTGAGGTAATTATGATTTGGAATGACACTGTGAAGGCAGCTATGTATATTTGCCTCCTGGTCTAAACCTCTGACAACTGATTGGCAAGTGCTGACATGAACTGGGCCACTGGGTGAGAAGGACATGGCAGCTGGACTTACAGATTGACAAAGTGCCGCTCTCCGGGTGGATAGTTGGGTAGTCACTCCACCAGGTGCCATGGAACAGCCAGAAGTCTATGATACCTCAGCACTTTCTCTTTAATTTTGGGTGAAATTAAAAGTAATATATAAAACAAAATCTGCCGAAAATGTAAGAACTTGGTGTATAGAGAAGGGAAAAAGACAGGGCACATCACTTGTGACCCTGTGGACCTTTCTGTTTTCTAAATAAACTGACCTACTACACACTCTAAAGACAAAGGATAATTTTATTCAACAGAAAGCCAAAGTAGAACAATCCTCAACTAAAGGACTTTGTTTGTTTTACTTGTTTGTTTGTTTTCAAGCTAGGATGGCCACTGGGAGGAAGCTTCTTCAGGCAGGTTCCACTACCCATCTTCTATACAAAGGTGTGCCTCGAGAGGCCATGGATGTGCCTCTGTCTGTAGAGTACATGCCTAGTATACAAGAAGCCCTCCCTTCAATACCTAGTACCACAAAAACTCAGAGTTGTAATTGTAAATACTTGGGAGGTATGGGAAGGAAGATCAGAAGTTCAAGGCTGTGTTTGAGATCTTATCCCAAAGAAAGAAAGAAAGAGAGCGAGCAAGAGAAAGAGAGAGAGCAAGAAAGAAAGAAAGGCAGAAAGAACGAAAGAAAGAAAGAAAATAATCATCAAAATAAAATGGAAATATATTTGTGAATTATCAACTCAAATCACAGTGTCACCAAAGCAAGGAATTGTGGTGTCTATAACATTGATTTTATCAATGGTCCATTAAAGTATTAACTTGATTGCAGCCAATTTCCTTATGTAAGTCCTAAATACAGCTCTCCACCAACCTGCCAAAAGACAGACTTTGTGGGCATTTGTGTATTAGCAGAATCCCTTTGGCTGACCATGTATATTATATGGCATCTCTGTCTGGTGCTCTTTGGAAGATACTAGAATGTTGAACTCTCACAGAATGTATCAACCCTGTCCTTCTGAGGAAACAGTTCCTCTGAATGGGTGACACTATGTCACCTATAGTATGGATGACACTCTCTTAAGTACCTAAGAGTTCAAGTGTGGGATTGTTCCTCTCAGTAACAATTCACCATAGGTTGTTCTATTAGTGATGCCAAACCTTAACCTGAGGAAGAATGTGGACATTTGTAAAGTGCAAGGTGCAAACTGAAAGCATAACTAACCCTTGTCAGCAGGTTCCCGAGGCCCCATGCAGACTCAAGGAGAAGTCAGAGAAGCTAAAGTCAACACCAGGTTTGGGAGAAGCCCAGGCACAAACCCCTCTGTCCCGTACTGACAATATCTGCCTCCTACTGCTGCCTAGATAGTCATTGTCCAGGTGAAAACTTTGAAGTCAGTCTCTTCGTTCCAGCATCCTTACCTGGTAATATATCCAGTTCCCCAAGCCAACTGTTCTCTTGACAATGATGGACTGAGGACACACCACCACAAAATACAGCCTCTGTCATTTGAGAAAAGCTCCCCTATGACCTCCTGCCTCTACATCTCTTAAAGCAGGCACTTAAGAATCCTTCTGTATGCTCAGTCACGTGACTCTCCTGCCATAACAGTCTTTCCTCCATGCAGAGGAAGGCACACAGTGGTACAGAGAAGACTCTAACCCAGCAGGGCTCACAGGGTTCATCACCATCATCTAGCCATACTCTTTCCTCTCATGCAGGCTTCCACCCCAGCTTTTCTCTCTATTTTTAGGTCTTCACTTACAGAGGCTCCCAGTTCACAGAAAACCAACACTAAGTTGGCAATTCTTTTCTCATGTTTGTCTTTTGTCATAGGGACCTCAGTTATGAACCCAACCACAGATGGATACAGAAGTCCTCTTCCTCCTAATGAAAAAGCAAATAAAGAAATCTTCCCTGCTTTATGCTATTTCCAAGACTCAATTTATGCTAAGCAAACACGGCTCATTAACAAACAAACACAGAGTTCTGTGCCCCTGGTAAGCCCTGGTGTTGAATGAGGAAACCCATGTCTGCACCTACTGGAGAACTGGATGGAGAAGCCAGATTTGCTGATGAAGAAATCACTGTCAAACTGCAGAGTGAGTGAGTTGAAGGTGCTGTGGATGTCCTCTGGCAGGGCTGAACCGCTCCACTCCTTCAGCAGAATGTTGCTGTCCACGGGGCCATCCCAAACCTTGAGGATGTCATGAGCCATCTCGGTGTCAAACACAATGAAGTGGAGGCTGCAAAGAGAGATCAGACCTTCTGTGTTCAGTGAGAATCGCACTTCCCCTCCACCAAGGAAATCATTCTAGCTGCAAAACCGCAAGGTGATTCTGACCACCAGCTCATGTCACACTCCCATCAAATGTGTGCTACAGACACCTGACAAAGGGGAATGAGGGAGAAGTTCAAAACATAGGACAACACAAACATATCAGTCATGGTGTGGAGAGTCAGCTGTAGACAGAGCATTTCACCCCAAGACTAGGTCGCTTTTATAATTCTAGCCAGAGTACACCCAGCAAACAGGTTCGGTAAGCTGGCTTCTTCTCATTAATGTTGATCTTAACATTCCACCTGGTGGCAGCACAGGCAGCAGGAGAAAGCCTTGCAGCGCTGTCTTGCAGAACAGGCTGCTCCATAGGTTGGTCCCGATACTGTTCGGTAAATTTTATCTTCAGATTTAGTACACTATTTGAGAAAACAACACAAAAGCAGAGCTATCCAATATAAATCCTCTTCTTTATAACATTTTAGTACGCTTCTATTAGACTTACAGGTATTTCCCAGAACCATCTTTATGCCTGAGGAAGCCTGCAATGACGATGAACAAATAGAAGAACTTAGCTAAAATGCCAGCAAAAGGCTGTTTCCCAGCGAGCTCTTGATAGGTTTTCATTTACTGCTTATTGCTCCTGAGTTGTGCTACGGACACAACTACTGTAGCTGGCATACACAGAACTGTATGTGAATCTCAACTACACCTTGCCCCACATATTACATCTACAGAGGGTTGACACAGCTGACACATCTCGTCTGGGTAAAGCACAAAGTATGTAGTGTACATTAGACATTCGGTACAGGAGATTATATATAAAGTAGGAAATGGGGTAGAATTTCTTCCTCAGCATTTATATTTCTCAATAAAATGTCCTGCTTGTTTTAACCTTTTTTTGAAAAAATAAAATTTTATGGGTACACTTATCTATTCTGCTACCTGCTTGCCCCAGTACCCCTTGCTGTGTGTTGTGACATTCCCTTTGAGACTTTCAGCATTCCCATATGTGCTGGTGTGTGCATATCCCTGAGTACCTGAGACACCTATGTGTGTTTAATGGGAAGCAAGCAGGTGGAACCACGCAAACTGTATGCACCTACACAGTTCCAGTCCAGCTTTACATTTGGCATCATGTGCCTCCATGGGTTAAAAATTATAGTGTCTGTCAATTTACTTTAAGTTTTGTTTTATTCTTTAATTTATGTGAATATGTGTGTATTCCTGTGAATGCACGTGGATTCAAGGTGCTTGCAAAGGCCAGAAAAGGAAGTCTGATCCCCTGGCATTGGAGGGGTAGGTATAAGTGGGGGTTCTGATATGGGTGCTTGAAACAGAACTCAGGTCCTCCATAAGTACGGTTTGCACTGTTAACCACTGAGCCATCTCTCCATCACCCTATTAATTACTTCAAAAGCCCAGGGACTCTGACAGTCAGTCTGTCTGTCTTTCTCTCTCTCTTTAGTAGTATCCTACAGTACTGCAGCGGATATTCTGGAATGCCCATTGAAGAGGATTTGGAGGACTGGCATGACAGACAGACAAACAGACAAACAAACGCCCAGCCGCCCTGCTTTCCTCACGACTCTTCTTTTAGTCTCATAATAACGCAACAAGGCCCTGAACATCTTTGCCAATCCCCAACACTACAGGTAACGTGTATGTAGACAAAAGAATCTGATAGACACAGGTTATCTAGTTTAATTGCGACCACTGATGTTTAATGAGATTTATCATGGTGTGTGCATGTGTGTGTGTGTGGAGGGGGGCCATGTATGTGGGCACACAAGCACAAAAGTCAATTTAAAGTAGCTGAGACATTCAATGTTTGTAGAATGACAGCAGTATATAAAGACCATCTCTGGGGTCATGGAAAAAGTCAATTGAATTACATAAGCAGCCATCACTATTTGCATTGCAATGGAAATACACAGCAACAAGATTAAACAAAAAAAAAATACTACATTCCAGTATGTGTTGAGTATGACTGAATCAAAAGCAGAAATGTGGGCAGGGGAGGTGAGACTCTAAGGCCTGGGATGTGAGAGAAGACAGATAAGGCATGGGCTGTTAAGGATAAACCACATGGCAAGATGAGGTGTGTACAGAGACTTGAAGAAACCAAGAGCTCTGTAATAGTCATGCAAGGGACCATTCTACCAAACAAAAATCCAATACAGAGGACTTCAGCCTTGGAGAAGACCCAAGAATATAAAACAGCCAGAAGAGAGAGCGAGAGCGAGAGCTTGAGAGAGTAAGAGAGAGTAGGTGAGAGAGAGGGGAAGACAGAGAGGGAAAAAAAAACAAAAAACAAAAAACAATAAGCCATAAGACCAGAGAATAAATGAGGGGTAGGCAGTAGAGAGGAAGAAAAAACAAAAGAAATAGGACCTCTCAGAATTTGTTAAGTAATTTGTCTTTTTGGCTGGGAAAATACCAAGTCAGGTGATTATAAAACAATTACCTCACCATCTGCTTTGAAAATGTGCTTATTTCACTTTCATGCTATAGACAAAAGATTGCAGGTGGATAGTGTCAAATCTATGACCTTCATGAAGGATGCCAGAAGCAGGTCCATGCACCTGGGAACATTCCACAGTAGAGATTCTGAAGACCTGGAATATTCTAGATCTGCTTTGTAGGGTAGCAAAACCAGATGGAGGGGCTGTGAGAAAGCGGGTGCATGGAACTTTAAAGGTTTGAGCCTCAAAAACAACAGGGTAGGGTGGCCATCAACCCAGTTGAGACTAGGAGTAAGTGGGCTACCTGTGTGGAAGAGCGGAATCTCTGGGTTGGACTTCTGGACTCAAACTCATGCAGAGGGAAATAAACAAGCAGCTCTAATGTGGTGAGGGACTTGAGAGGAAGTCTGGATGATATCAAATTCATGTTTCCCACTGATATATGATTTTAAACCTTAAGACAGGAGTAAGCCACCAAAGTTTATGGGCAGAGAAAGAATAGGACCACAGCCAACACATTACCTGATCATGGTCATTTACTCATTTGCATAATGTGTCATTTATCTCTCTAATTAGGGCTGATGTTGAATGAAAAGAAAAAATAGAGAGGAAAGGAAGTGGCTGCTCCTAGGTATGGGGAGAAGAAAGTTAATTGTAGATAAAAGGGGAAGCATAGCCAGAGCCAGAGAAATATGGGAAAATCCAGAGTGGACATAAACCTGAGCCATGTGAGAAAAGGAGAGAGGGGCAAGGAGAGGGGAACCAGATAGAGAGGCCAAGATTGCAAAAGGTAAAAGGGATGGGTAACCAAAATGGCTAAATTATACAGGGAAAACCTCTAGGGGAAGGGCAACCCAGCCTCATACCTGGACTAAAAATATTAGGGTAGGGGACAGAGTATGTCAGCCAGGAGGACTCTGTAGCAGATTGGGACTGAGGGATATAGAAGAACATGCTCCCAGGACTGCTTTGATAGGCTACTTAGGCACCTCAGCCAAGGCTTGAGACCTAACAGATATCTACCATGATCTTACTGAATTCTTCACCACAAGAAAAGACACCCAATCCTTAATGGGCCACTTAAACCATGGACCTGTTTGTTGCATTTCCTGGTATTTAGTTCCTCATTAAAAACAAAAAAGACTTAGGAATTTATTCCTCCCCCCTCATTTGGATAACTACACATGTTTTTAACTGGCATACAAATTAGATAGATTGTAGAGTTCAGCTAAGGATTTTTTTGTTTTTGGTTTTGGTTTTTCTTTTCTCCTTCCTTCATCCTTTGATGGATGGGTTGCTTTAGACTGTTTTTAAAATTAGATCACTCTCTTTATTGATTTTTCTGATCTGGAAGCTATTTACAACATATCACTATAAGATAGTCATTATATAACAAGTAATCTTCCTGTTACAAAAAGTAAAATGTCAGCTATTTTTTACCTAATGATATCCAGAAAGAATTCAGTTTTGCATTTATTATTTTTATTGTCTCTGTTTGATTTATCTGTTGAGACAGAGTTTCACTCTGTGCTGGGCTAACCTGGAACTCACTGTGTAGCCCAAGCCGGCCTGAAACTAACAGCAGACCTTGCACCCGCTTTCTCACAGCCCTTCCATCTGTTTTTACTACTTTACAAAGTGGATCTAGAATCTTCCAGACCCTCAGGGTCTCTACTATGGAACTTCCAAATGGAGCAGGGATCTGCTTGCAACCCTCCCAGAGGTCACAGATTTAGCACTATTCACTTGCAGCCTTTTGTCTATAGTGTGAAGAGTTGATAAGCATCTGCAATTCAGATCTTTATCCCAGCTCCTGACTCCAGCACGCTTTCTCTGGGAACCCACTAGCCACTCCTGCCAGTGGTGAAGCATGTGGGTGAGCTTTAGATCTTCACCCTTCTTCCTCTCCTCCATATCCAATCCCTAGTCTCATCCCCTGTTTTGTGGCTGACTACCTCTGTGGTCTTTCCTTGTTCTCTGACTCCATTCCTAGGTAGCTAAGCAGACCCTGAAGAAACATCCTGCTTTCCTCTCTGCCATAGATCCTCCCAGGTCCCCCTTCTAGCCCATGCCCACTTTTCAGTGTCAGCTTCAACTTTATACCTGTAACCTCCAGTGGCTCCACCAATCAGGATCTCAGAATTCTCTATAAGTCAATACACAGCCACCACACCTTCCTAAGAAGTGGAGAAGGCAGCAGAAACTAAGGAATGAAACACTCACCCAACAAAGATGAGACCAGGTATTTGCACCTAGAATTACAATCATCTAGAACATAGCTGCCTCCACACCAGAGTTAAAACACAGCCAGAGTTAAAAAAACAGCCAGAACACTGTATCCGCTAAAGCAAAGCAACCCTACTACAGAAAGCACAACAACAAACATGTTGATCAATGAAATCAATTTGAAGATCCAGACATAAATCCACATACCTGATTTTTTTTTATAAAGAAGCCACAAATAAACAATGGAAAAGACAGCCTCTTGAACAAATAGCTGCTCAAACTGGACAACTGCTTGTAGAAGAATCCAAATAGATCCATACTCATCACCCTGCACAAAAATCAACTCCAAATGGAACAAAGACCTCCACATAAAAACCAGATACACTGAACCTGATAGAAGACAAAGCAGGGAATAGCTTTGAGTTCATTGGCACAGGAAACCCTGTATAAAATACCATTACCACAGACACTAAGATCAGAAATGAATAAATGGAACTTCATGAAACTGAGAAAGTTCTGCATGACAAAGGACATGATCATTTGGAAAAAGCAACCAGATGAGAAAATATTTTTATTAAGTCCATATCCAATAGAGAGCTAATGAACAAACTTTATAAAGAACTCAAGAAACTAGATATCAAGAAAACAAAAAAACGAATTAAAAATGGATTCAGAGCTAAACAGAATTCTCAAGGTAGGAAACTAAAATTGCTGAGAAACACTTATAGAAATATTAAACGTGCTTAGCCATCAGGAAAATGCCAATCAAAACTATTTTGTGATCTCATCTTATCCTCCTTAATTTAGCTAAGATCAATAAAACAAATATGGCAGCTCATGCTGGTTGGGAAGGAAAGTAAGGGGAACACCCATCCACTGCCGACAGGAATGCAAACTTATAAAACTACTTTGGAAATCAGTGTGGCAGTTCTTCAGGAAGGTGGATCTACTGCAAAATCCAGCTATATCACTCTTAGGCATATACCCAAAGTATGCTTTATCCTAACACAGAGACACTTTCTCAACCATATTTGTTGTTGTTCTATTAATTAACAACAATTGGAAATAACCTATATGTCCCTCAACAGATGTCTGGATAAAGAAAATGTGGTAAATTTACACAATAGACCAATTTTTAGAAAGATTTATTTATTTATTATGTATATAATATTCTGCCTACATGTGTGCTTGGAGGCCAAAAGAGGGCACACAATTTTTTTTATACATGGTTGTGAGCCACCATGTGGTTGCAGGGAATTGAACTCAGTACCTTTGGAAAATCAGCCAGTGCCCTTACCCTCTGATTCATCACTCCAACATCACTGGACTATTAATCAACCATTTAAAAATGAAATTTGCAGGTAAATGAATGGAACTAGAAAAGAATTCACCCTAAGTGAAGTAACCCTGACTCAGAAAGACAAATATTCACATATATGTATTTGTTTATATGTGGACATTCATTATGAAAAGGATAAGCAAGCTACAATCCATAGGACAATAGGGGTTAGGAGGGAAATAGACTCATTGATAGTTGTAGATGGATGTGGGGGAAGGACTGGAATGGAAAGATCAGAGAGGGAGGAACAAGGGAAGGAAGGAAACATGGGGGAAAGTCTGCTAAAATTAAATAGCATTTGATCTAAATGAAATCACCAAATAATGGAGAAGACAGAGCCCCAATTGAGTGTCTTTTGTCACCAAATAAAATTTCTAGTACTGAGAATGGATAATATCTAATTGAGTTGTTGGTCAAAGGGGACCCATTGGAAAGCTCAAGAACCAGGTTGTTGCCAAGGCTATAGGTTGCTCTCTGTAAACTGATAGCAAGGCCCTATTGCTAAAGATAATACCTAGACAACTCATTAACATAGAAAAGTTGAGCTGGTGCCTATCTAGAGCCTTTACTCATATGGGCTAGTGTTCCTGGTACTAGAAGATAGACAGTCTGCATGCTACCAAAGCAGAAATATAAATACCAAGCCAGTTATAAATGGAAGAAAATAAAACCCAGAAGCAGACTAACTGATATACAAACCTCTACATTATGACCAAAATCTCACATGAAATCTTGTGAAGAAAGGACTTAAGGACTTAGATACATCATGGAGCAATATTTTTTTTACAAGGAAAAGGATGTGGAAGCTAAAACAAGCTAGAAGCAAACCCAAGACAACACTAGAAAGTTAAGGCATCTCAATATGAACAGAAACCAACCAAGAAAATACATGACACAATGTACTTTACATATGACTGTGAAACTTCAATAGTAATTAAAACTGAGTAACAATGAATATGATGATTCAATAAAATGAATATAAGAATAAATGAGTATACTACATAACTAGCTAAATGATGACTTGTGCTATAAAATACCACCTGAAAATTAATAAGAAAGTGCGGAAAACATACCAAAGACATCATGTGTCAATGATGAAAGAAGGTATTAGAAAGGCCAACTGACAAGTCATGATTAGTCTTCAGGGAACTACAAAGCAATCTAAATTACATGGGCATGACCCAAACAGATAGAATGCTCCATGACAAGTAGATATAAGAAAAGGGCCTTGTTTATTTTCAATGCTCTCATGGAAGAGACTAAATGCTAACCTTAGATGGGGCTGCTGTCTTTCATGGCTAAGGGTGGGACTCACTGTGTCCCAGAAGTTCTATATGCCCTTTGAAAACCTGAATCTACACTTACCGATTGACTCATAACCATATATTCAACACAGGACATCTTGTAATAACCCAGACTGGGTTGGACCATCTTTGTAACTACCAACACACAGAACAGAGATTAAACAAGATTTATAGTGGGTTCTTACAACAGGATCAAATCCAAGGCAATAGGAACAAAAGATGAGGAAAATAAGCCAGACACCAAGCAAACCACTGTGCAATACCATTCTGAGTCATGTTCCCATCAATAGAATCTCACCTAAAGGCAGAATAGAAATTCAGATGTAGGAGATGGCAGGAGTTTTAGTAGGAATAACTTTCAAAAGGAGGAAACTCACTAAGCAAATCCATGTTTAAATTCCCAACACCAACAAGGCAAATAACCCAATTAAAAGTGGGGTACAGAACTAAGCAGAGAGTTCTCAGCAGAGGAATCTCTAATGGCCAAGAAGCACTTAAAGCAATGATCAACATCCTTAGTCATCAAGAAAATGTCAATTAAAAAAAAAATTGAGATTCCATCTTCCACCCATTAGAATGGCTAAGATCCAAAACTCAAGTGACAGCACATTCTGGTGAGGATATTTGGGAACCCAATTCCATTGCTGTTGAGAGTGCAAACTTGTACAACCACTTTGGAAATCAGTCTGGTACTATCTCAGAGAACTGGCAATAGCTCTACCTCAAGACCCAGCTTACTCTTGGGCATACCCAAAATATGCTTTACCAAACCACGAGAACATTTGCTGAACTATGTTCATAGTAGCTTTATTTGTAATAGACAGAGAATGAAAACAAGTTAGATGTCCCTCATCTGATGAACGGATAAAGAAACTATGGTGCATTTACACAATGGGATATTACTCAGCTACTAAATACAAGGACATCATGAAATTTGCAGGCAAACGGATGGAACTACAAAAGAGCATCCTGAGTGAGCTAACCCAGACCCAGAAGGACACACATAATTTTTACTCCATTATAAGTGGATATTAGCCAAATGGTACAAGACAAACATGCTACAACACACAGACCCAAAGAAACTAAATAACAAGGAAAGTTCAAAGGAGGATGCTTGAATCTCACTAAGAAGGGGAAATAAAATAGACATCAGAAGTGGAGAGAAAGAGGGCACTGGATGAGAGAGAGGGTCGAGAGGGGAGCTAGGGGGTGGAATCAGGCGCGGGGAACAGGTATGGGCTTGAGAGGGCTGGGAAAGAGAAGTGAAATTGGTGTTGGTGCATCTCCTGGACAAGCTGAAGACCTTGGGTGGGGGGGACTCCTGGGAAGATACGGGGTGGCCCTAGCTGAGCTTCCTAGCAGCTGGGGATACTGAAACTGAAGTGGCCACATCCAGTAGCCAGGCAGGACTTGCAATGGAGGAACAGGGACACACCCCACCCACAAAACCTCAGCCCAGAATTTGTTCGGCCTAAAAGGTATGCAGGATAAAAGACAGAACAGAGATTGAGGGAATGGCCAACCAATGACTGTCCCCCAATGTCAAAATGTGAAAGCTAGATATTTGGAAGAGATTTTTCCTAAAAAGACTGGCACAGGCTGGCAAAGATGCTTGAGTCTGGTGGTGTT
The DNA here is from genome assembly GCA_028658305.1 of Pachyuromys duprasi. NCBI lineage: Eukaryota > Metazoa > Chordata > Mammalia > Rodentia > Muridae > Pachyuromys > Pachyuromys duprasi. Next base: position 109,439,860 of record CM053764.1, on the reverse strand, counting down.
GGGCTAGGGAGGGTGGCTAGACTATTACATCTTGCTCTGGCCGCAAACACTCCTGTACAGCAATTTGGTCATGACTATGAAAATCTAAATGTAGATACATATCTATCATGGAAATGATTCCAGGTGACATGCTAGGAGGACAATGCTTATATTGTATTTCTTACAACACAGGATAAATAAAGAACAACTCAAATATTCCCAGCAAATGTCATTTAAATAAATTCAATGTGGGTAAGGCATTCAGACAATGGAATATTTTCACAATTTCAGAGAATAGGATATGCCAACAAAAATGTAGAAATCTGACAATGATTACAAACAAAAAAATAAAACAAAACAAAAACAAAAACAAAACAAAACAAAAACCTTCAGGGTAATATAAACCATGCTAGTTCCATTAATAAGTAAATGATTATGCAAACCAAAATTTAATTATTTGCATTTTCACAGAAAAATATGCTTTCAAAGTGTCTCCTAAATCTTAGGTTTCTATGATTTTAAAAAGTGTTCTTTAAATTTTATTTTTAAGATAATATCTTATTAAGTTAAAGTAGGTCAAATTAGAACATATGTATCATTTGGCAAACAGACAAATACCCCAAAGAAGGATTTGTACTAAGGCATTTGAAAATGTGCACACTGTTTAATTAAGTAAATTATTTCCTGGGATTTGTTCTAAGGAATTAATCAAAAACAAGGACAAAGATTTCCTTGTAAAGCTGTTTGCCAAATCAGTGTGGGTAAGGCAAAAGCTAGCAACATGAACATTTGACAAGATACCCAAGGTTTAATCATGTATGTTCATAATACACATTACCCAGTACAGTCCAGTCTGTCTTGTGGGCTACAAACCACACACTTAATCAAATTAAAATGAAGATATTTCAAAGCAGATGCTGAAATTCATAACCTGACTTTGGGCAGAGTGTAGGGAATCTTATAAAAGAAGGGGGAACTAGTAAGACCTGGAAAGGATAGGAGTTCCACAAGGAGAGCAACAGAACCAAAAAATCTGGGCCCAGGGGTCTTTTCTGACATTGATACTCCAACCAAGGACCATTCATGGAGATACCTAGAACCCCTGCTCAGATATAGCCCATGGCAGCTCAGCATCCAAGTCAGTTCCCTAGTAAGGGGAACACGGGCTATCTCTGACATTAACTGATTGGCCTGCTCTTTGATCACCTCCCTCTGAGGGCGGAGCAGCCTTGCCAGGTCACAGAGGAAGACAATGCAGCCAGTCCTGATGAGACCTGACAGGCTAGGTTCAGATGGAAGGGGAGGAGGACCTCCCCTATCAGTGGATTTGGAGAGGGCCATGGGAGGAGATGAGGGAGGGAGTGTGGAATTGGAAGGGGATGAGGGAGGGGGCTACATACAGCTGGGATAGAAAGGGAATAAAGTGTAATTCATATAAAAAAGAAAGTTTAATTAAAAAAGAAATTGGAATAAAATGAAAGTATTTTAATCGCGTCTGTGACGTACATGCACATGCCCCTGTGTCTTGGCGTTATTGTCTGTATACCCCCGCAGCTGTTAACACAGCACTTGCTTTGTAGTAGGTGCTGTAGAAACTCTAGAGACAAGTGAAGCACCTGAGAGGGTTTTTGAAGTTTATCTGAAATTAATGCATATGAGGTAGGTTTAAGTATCTATGGACCTCCTAAAGCCTAACCACACACAGATGACAAAGACCAACAGCACACAGAGGTTTATGTGGGTATTTGTCTATGTGGAGTGGTGAAGTCTGATAGAGAGAGAACGTGTGCTTCTCAAAAAGAATATGTATATTAGTTTTATAGGTATGTAAAATTAAATTTTAATAAAATTTAATACTCTGCTCAGAGTATGACAGGCAACTGTGCAAATGATGGAGGTCAGCTAACAGGTCCTGAGAGCTTTACATGGTCAAGCAAGGAGTTGTAGCAGGAATGGGCAGGACTGTCCAGGAGGCTTCAGGGACAAAAGAATCTATCCCAATGGAGGATGCTCTGGGCAGGGCCAATCAGGGAGGAGGAAAGGGAGCATGGGAGGTAGAATGTATAAAAGTTCAAGCCAGAGAGAGCCCCTGGGTGGACCCTTAATCAGGCCTTTCCTCTGCCCTTGATTTTTTTTTGTCCCCTCTTTGGCTAATGCCTGCTTGAGATCTCTAACTGTTACTCTCATTGTCTGATAGACCCATGATCTCCAACTATTAGGCTTTCTCAGCAACTTTCTTCTCTTCAGCTGTCATTTCACTTTCCTTTCACATTCTCACCTTCTTGTTGGGTCTTTTTTCCAAGATGTACAATTGTTTTGTCTGTCTCAAGTAATGGACTTGGTGGTTCCCTGGACAAACACCCCTCACTCAAGACCTCTGTAACCAAATAGAAATTGAAATGTTCTGGGCTCATTGCTACCTGCTAGTAAGACACTCCAACCCAGACAAACCAAGGGAGACCAAAGCCATTAATTCACCCAATTTGTCTCTTTGAAAGTCTACATTAGTCATAGTATCTACAATGTTTATAATGTTATGTCTGTAATGTTAATAATGTGTAAGCTTGTCCAGAATTTCCTTCAACTGTACCACATAGTACAATTTCCCGTGGACAGTTAGGAACAGAAAAACAGTCAAAGAGAGCTGTGAACCACTGCTGAAGTACAGTCAAGTCTAAGGCACAATGTACCGGTATGCTGATGCAGAGTACAGTCCTTGGTGCCCTTTCCTGGTATTCACATTTTGTCTCCTTTATTGTGTAAATCACAGCCATTCTTAGCACTGTTATGAATGCAGTATCCCGGAGAAATTTTAGTCCACAACTGTTAACAGTACCAAATTTACTACAGTGTCATGTTACTGGATTTTTAATTAAACTCAGATCTGGGAACTACAGCATAATGTTAAAGATGCAAACAAAAGCATCTGCAAAACTCTCCAGTGGAATGAGGAAGAATTGGGGGTAGGAAAGTATGGAGGGAGAGTCAGCTAACATATAATCTGCACTTGCACTGTATGCAATAAAACACAGTACCATGTACAGGGAATATATAGCATGAAACATGATGAAGGGTACAGTCTCTTCCAGAACCAATATCCTCTGATAGCCATCTTTACATTTTCTCTCACCATTCTTGACGTAATACCATCCAAGACTGGTCTGAATTTCCTGGGATTCAGAAGCCCAGCTACAACTATCTCAGCAAATGCAACCACCTTCTTATAATTTCCATATGCAGCTGCTTATTAATATTGAGAGCACGACAACTACCTCTATTTAAAAGTCCCAGCATGACGGTGCAGCAGTGCTTCCGGCCACATTAGGACAAACTGTGTACTTATGTTTACCGGTAATTTTCAGGTAGAAGATGTAGGTTATATTGACTCTGTCCCAGTGAAATTATTAAGGTTTGTTAAACTCCCAGAAAATATTAAAATCAAGATCAAGTTATGTTTTGTGGGTATAGTGAAATTTTAAAAAAATGTACAATGTGTACTTTTAGTTATTTTCCAAGACATTATTTTCAAAAGTCAAGCATATTTTCTTAAAAGAGTTACTTCATCAAAATTATGGGTAGGTGATTTGAATATCAATTGAGTAAATTATTTACAAATACTTATGCCTGTCTCTTAGCTTCTTCCTTCCTTAATTTATTTGAGTTAAAATGATGTGCTGATACATTTTAGAATACTTACTTTCAGGGAGAGGTGTAGACTGAGTTCTGGAATGGTACAGAGGTGTATATGATTGCTTCTAGACTCATGATTACAAAAGCTGTACATTTGAGAGATGGGAGGATGCTCAGTGATGTGTTTCTATGCCTGCATGAGGACTCAGACTTGATCTTTAGAACGCACATAGAAAAGCTGGGGATGGTGTCACACCCTTCTCTCTCAGCACTAAAGAGGCAGAGACCAATGGTTTCCTGATATTTTCTATTCAGGTGGCCTAGCACAATTGGTGAATGTTGGTCAGGGAGAGATACTGATTCAGAAAAATCAAACCAAACCAAACAACAAAACCAGGAAGAAGATAGAAAATGTGATAAATAGCTCTGGGGAATAACACTCAAGGTTGATGTCTGGCTTCTAAAAACACATGTACCCTCTCCATCATACTCACATATAAAAAGTTATATATTTATTAATATTACATAACACCACTCTTTGTTGATTTCCCCTCTCTTTTCTTATTAATATTTAACAGAGGCTTATATTCACCTGCAGGATCGACCCTACACTTGCTCTCATTCATGAGAGACATTGCCCTTTTCCATCCAGGAAAATAAACCACAAGGGGAATTCTGAGAAAGGTAAACATTGAAGTCCTCAAAAGAGACAGAAAATTCTGGTTTTACGGAGTCATTCACAATGGTGCATGTTCTCTACTCCTTAGAGTCAGTGGGATGATTTTTATATCACTGCAGTCAGGTATACTCCATTCAAGAAATTCATATTTACTTATATGTCACTCAGTGAACAAGTGAATTTATTGACCCCGCTGCTCAAATTCACCTTGGGAATCTCCTGATATAGCAATCACTTATCTTGATTAAGCATACATTAAAATTTAAAAGAGCTATAAGGTAGTATGTTGGCATTATGTATGCTATTATTAGCATGTAGTAAGCAGGCAGAACAACAGGTTTCACTGTGACATTTTCCTATGTGAATAGAAAATATCTTGATGGCATTTGCTCTCCATAATCCACGGGTATCCTTCTTCCCCATTCTATAGTTCCCTTTCCCATTCTCTAAGAGTCTCCTGTCTACAATTCTACAAATCTCACTGGTTCTCTCTCTTTTCCTTTTTCCTGCTCTTTCTTCCTCTCTCTTCCTCTATCTCACTCTCCAATTTCCCACCCCAGTTCTAATTTCTCTTCCTTGGCCCACTTGCAGATGGGATCTATTGTGAGGTCAGTCAGTGGATCCTTATATAAAACTCACAACACAACAGCCTTCTACTCTATGTGATGAGCTTGGGCAGACATCTCTTTGTGACTTAAGAAACTCACCATGGTCTCTTGATTGCAACAAGTGGCTTTGTTTAAATGTTTTCCCCTTTTCCTTAGTTTCTTACAATTTCATTTTATCAGTCTAACTTTAAGTTGGCCTTTTTTCTGCCTTCTTCAAAACAGCAGGCCAATTCCTGTTTTGTTGTTTGTTTTTCATTTGCTTCCCTTCCACTAACACAGGTAGAGATTTCTTTACACCTGAAACCCTGTCTGGTCTCTGAGGCCTGCTTTGGCACATGTAAATGTAAAGCAAGAAGAAGACACAATTTGTCCTTTCTTACTGATAAGATTCCTCCACCATGACTCATTCAGCAGGAACAGAATCCAAGGAGGGGACCTTCTTGGATGGCCTTCTCAGACCATCCAGCTGAGGCTGAACACTGAGGACAGCCATGGAAGCTCAGCTCAGCAAAGCTCATGCACACATTAAAGACACACAGAGAACCCATAGAGTTAGTACTCAGTGTTGAAGGTATTGTGCCACACAGCAAAGCTCACAACAAACATAGGTTTCTCCAGTTATTATAGACAGGTGAGTATACAGTCACAAAGACACAGGAAAGCATGTGAGGAACAACTAAGCCACAACTGAACATTTTCTTCCTAAGCTCAGACTTTGATCATAAAGTTTATGGCCTAATGCTTCTCACGAAAGGACACTGAGCACACCTCTCATTGTCAAATGATTGCTCCTATATATTAAGTACCTGATGGTCTTTCCAGGGTCGGCCTCTATGGTCCAGGTGCAGTGAAGGTTGTTGTCATAAGGGGCGGGGTAGCCAGGAGACAGTATGCGCCCTGATGTGGCTGCATGGATCAGACCTCCACATTCAGCTGCAAAAGACACACAGATGGGAAGTCTATTCAGCTGTCTGCTTGAATTCCTACTTAGTTTTGCAAGCAAACCCTAGCGTGTCTGTCTGAATCACAAAATAGGAACAAGTCACCTGCCCATCACTTCTCTTTTACTTCTTCCCAAGCTGAAGCCACACGGGTAGCATGTGCATCTGCAGAGCTATCATAGCTGAGCATGCAAACATTAGCACCAGCCTCCCTGGTTCTATTGACAACTGCACATGTAGTCAACATTGCACAGAACAGGCTTGTCTACCTTCACTCCTAGCATGTGCTCACATGTGCACACACATCTTGGGAACTGGTGGAGAGGACTATCCTCCCAGCCATGATGCTGCCAGTTTCAGGAATTTGACCAGAACTACTCACAAAAGGTACTTATACTTGGCTCCTTAACTGTTGTCTCATAGAAGATGGGGCTTGGAGAGAGATGATCCTTACTTGAGTACCCACCCCTCTCCCCAAAACCAGTTGTATATAATTCTGTCCTAATTACATGGGCCTCTGGAGGTCTCAGGGAAGAGCTAGAGTCTATAGGTGGGAATAGACTGGGTAGGGGGAGCTCCATCTACAGGCCATGAGGGTGTTACCATGCATTCTGAGCGCACACCTAGTGTGGCTGCTGCTTCAAGGCCACCCTTGCCTCTTTGTATAACTCTGGACACACTGTTTTGTCAGTAAGCCAAATAAAATCTTTGGTTCCAAGAGTGAATTGTGATAGAACTGACCCTTGTTTTGTTGTTGTGACGTTAGGAGTAGGGGTAGTTTCTGTTATGTCTAGATTGGGATAAAACCAGCATATATACAAACACAATAACTGAGCAGGGAGATCGATGCCCTTTCCCAAGAACATGCCCCAAGCCATGTGTAGCATGACCCTTTTGCCTGGCTCTTGACAGAAGTCTGACACAGCTTCCCCCACTCACCCACACAGGAAGGCATAGGTTTGTCCCACACCCTCCGGTCCCCACTCAAGCAGGTCAGGGTACTGCTTCCATGCATTGTGTAGCCTGGATTGCAGCTGTAGAGAACGACAGTGTCTGTGAAGTGGCCGTCATCTCGGATCCTGTAGCCATAGTTAGGGATGCCTGGGTCCTCACATTTCACTAGGTCAAAACCTGGGGGGAAAGAGGGACAGGTGAATCAACTCAAGAGAGAACACACATCAGCCTTTAAACCGGAGGCCTGGATGTGTTGGAATAAAAAGGCACAGGCTTGCTTTCAAAGGAAAAAGGAATTATGCATCCTGGTAAGATGTATTAGCAAATGGTGTGTGTTCTTCTTATGCTTTTGTTTTTCAAGGCAAGGTTTCTCCGTGTAGCCTTGATTGGCCTGGACTAGATGTGCAGACGAGGGTGGCTTCAAACTCGCAGAGATCTGCCTGTCTCTGCCTCCCCGAGTGCTGGGATTAAATGTGTGTGCTCCTGCAGCCAGCGATAGCCCTGCTCTTAAGAGTACAACTTTGATAGTCTCTTTTCCCTCTATTTTCTGCCTCGCAGGTTCTGTGTTTCCACCATTCTCAAATCTTGTCAGCACACTGCTTTCTCCAGCTCAAAGTTCCTTACAGCCATAAGCTCAGAGCTCCTGTTCAACTCCGACTCCCCCGTGGGAGAGTGTCACTCCACAGTCGTGAGGGCACTATGCAGCGAGCTCACAGCAGTCTGAATCACATCGCCCACCTCCTGACAACATTCCCACCTCCAAGATCTCAAACATCACAGGAATTAAAAAGCTGTTGTCAGAGCTTGAGAAATAACTCAGTCCATTGGTTGAGTGCCTGCCTTGGAAGTACAAGACTTGAGTCTGGATCTTCAGAAGCTACATAAAATACCTCCAACGTGGAAAGCAGAAACAGGAGAATTCCTGGAGCTTGCTAGCCAGTCAAGGAGCTCCAGTTCAGTGATAGACTTTGGCTCAACAAATAAGATGGAGAGCAATGGAAGAAGACACCATCCTCAACCACTCACCTTCACACATACACACAGGATGGATGCATCACCACATAAATCACCCCTGCCCTCACAAACTGGGTCACAGAAGATCCCACCAGCCATGATCCTGCAGCCTAGTCTTGAGCCACCTGAGGACCTCAGCATCTCAGACTCCATCAGGAATCACAAAGATGTCTTACCATGAGCCCTTAAGTGAGTAGAGGAGAGAAATGAAGATTTACCTGCTGTTGTTCTGAGAGCTGCCCATTGTTTTCACGAAAGGCAGTATTTCAGGGCCGCTGTGGAGTCAGCCTCACACTGACATGTTTCTCTGCAGCTCACGATGCAGATTTCAATGGTTATAAAAAGCAGAGCTAGAAAGTTGTGGTGCCACGTGGTCTGTTTGCTTCCATTCCTACCTAACCTTTCTTTCCCAAATTAGATTAAATTTGCAAATGGATGTGTGACTTTCCACACTGTTTGCCTGTCAAGCTTGCACGCCTTTGAGGAGAATTGCTCTTTACATTCACAATCTGGTTTTACTCCAGCAAGCTTTAAATAAGCAAGACTGCATCTTGCTACTTTGTAGATGGAAAGAGCAGGCTGCTGCTCCCTTTCTGGGCTGCACCAGAGCTATCTTTTGCAAAGTTACCTGCTCTACAGTATTAGACTTCACTGTCTATGCAGTCATTATCCTTACAGTAACGTTGCTTTTTTTCCAAATGCTAACCATGTAAGTAAACTGGAACGCAAGAACAGACGTGCCTGTCACATTAGTGCAAAAGAGGGACAGTTTGAATTGCCACAGCTCAGTGTCTGACTAAAAAACGGGCCTGAATTGCATGCAGCTTTGTGGTGGTGCAATTATCTATCTCAAAACGATCCTGGAGCCTTGTGCAGCATATGAGGAGGCCCTCCAGGGCCCCGGTGCTGCCTAAGGCCTGAGTGATGGTGTGAGTGTGGACTGTTCTGGTGCCATTTCATGTGGCTTTGATTTTGGAAGGCTGTCATCTGAATTGTACATCAGAATGCAATCCTGCCCAGGCCTTGGGGCAACAGGGAACAGAATAACCAGCTAGGCTACAGTAACCTCACACCCGGAGGAAGGTTCCATTGGTGAAAGCAAATGTTTTGCCCAAATGTCTCATTATCTTCATCTGTGTGTGCTGAGCATCAGCCCAGGGGGATATACACTTGGGAATCCATTAAACAGAAAAATTCCAGGTAGAAAGTTATCAACACCATGAAGACAATGTTGAGCCTTATCATCCATGCTACTGTATCAGGACCCCAAATCAACTGACACATCCAGTTAGTGTGACACTTCGCACAGAATCAGCCAGTGTCTCCTGTCATTGAGGAATCCAACTGCAAGCCACCCAGAGACTCTTTGCACTCTGAGGTGACCAGGCCATACGGACTATCTGAAGCTCACCCCACCATCATCCAAAAGTCTATCTAATGAGAACAGCTGGAATCCTGATATCGTAACTTTATAAAATGCCACATGTGGATACATGTTCAGCATGTACAGAGGTCATACAGCCTCATTTGGATTGTTAGAACAAGCTGTTGACAACATTGAGTGGGTATTTGATCAGAAAACCTTGCAACTGCTTTGCATCTGTGAAAAGTGCCTGTTTGGTGTAATGGTCTCAAACACAATTGGAGTAGGATAATTTCTCCAGTCCACTAATGCATGTCAAGTAACTGTACACACATGCATACATTCAAGATTACATATACTCACACACACAACAATATACATTCACATACAGAGCTATAAGCCATCACACATACATACCCAAATTTGGAGAAGATGAGGACAGGCATATACAAATGATAACAGTGGCCATTCAGTTTCACAATGAATCATGGCTTCCATGTAGAAACAACCCGGCCCCAGAAGACTTTCTTTAATGTGGATGTGTGCCTGCATTTATAAAAACCTAATCAACCACCCAGTTCACTCAATGTTGCCAACAAAGTGCTATAGCAACCTAACTCAGGGCAACCATGCTCTTGGGAGTTCAGTGGATAGTTTCAGGAGATCATAGCCACCATGCCCAGATGGAACACAGATGTGAGTTCTTATATTACTTAGGACCTGCATCCATTATGCCGGGCAAGTGTGTTCTTTGTAGGACCAAATCTTCCAGGTCCACAAGTAGTTTTATCCCACAATTATCTTACAAGAAAATTTCTTCTCTTCTAAAGGCGAAGAAGCAAGGAAGAAACATTTAAAAAAAGTGAGATGTAATAACACATACCAGTAAAAATGTCAACTGAATTTGATGTGGAGGAAGGTTTCGTGATTTTTCTTTCACTTAGTCTAGGAACTTGTTTGTAACACATGCCAGGCCAAGCCGGGAAGAAAGTTGGTTATTGATAAAGGAGACAGCCAGTCTTCCTAGGCTATGTATTATTTCTTCCCACACTTTTATTATTTCTTCCAAAGGTCACATGAAATCCATTGCCTTGTAAAAGTCCTATGCTCAATTCTGCACATCCACAGGCTTAGCCAGTATCTTCTGTGAAACATACCCTTCTTCACTTGAAAGCAAAAGAGGATTTGGCCATTCCAGGACTCATTTATCTAATTTTCAATCCATCAAAGAAACTTTGTTTTACTAAACTTCTAATGCCTTGTTAACTCACACAGTCACAGCAGAAATCAGAGTATTTATACCTGGGTAGGGGTGGGCTACACAGAATGTGACTTTGATCTATATTTTGGTGGGGTCAGAGGAAAGTATATAGTCTTCCAGAGCTAAGGCTGAATGTCCCTTGTGCTACAAAGGACCTGAGTCACGTGCCATGAAACAAGGCACAGCCTGTGTGGGTACCCGAGTTTGGTCAGTGCTTGTGTAGGTCTCTAGCCTTAGAGCTACCAGTGTTTTAGCTTTCCCCATACACAGTCACACATCTAGAGTCTTTGGGTCCCCAGGAATGCAATTCTACAGTGGCACAGAAAGCTGAATCCACATCATCTGCAAGTAGGATAATCTAACACAAATTTCAAGTATTGATAAAGACATTGACTGGATGTGTAATTGAAGAAGTCTGCAATGATGCTGCATCATTCTGTGATAAGTCCTCACGTTTTTTTTTTACTAGAGCTTATTTTTTTAACCACAGCTAATACTTTTTTGATACAGCTTATTTTATTAATCCACATCATTAGAAGACACCTTATTTGAATCTGAAAAAAAATTTCTCTGTAAAAGAGGCATATCCAATACTATATGAACTTAAAAAGTTTTTCTGGAGTCTACTAAGCAATAATAGCTTAAAAAGGCAGGCAAGTAATCTCTCCTACGGTGAAGTAATAGGGCCGCCAGGAGTCAGTGTGAACACTGACTGTGTGTTTTCTTTATGCCACAGAAACTTTGAAAAATAAATCAAGTTATTTCTGTCAAAACATTGTGAGTAACTATAGTCTAACTCTGAATATTTAGTCATTTTGCTTCTGTCATTCTTCTAGAGATTTCTTCATAAGTCATCAGTACAGCAAGGATGCTAGGAACAAGATGTTCTAGTCAAAACAAGATCCAGAAATCAAGTAGATTAAATTTACTCCCCAATATCTTTTACAATAATTACCCATTTTGATATTCTTTATACCATCTCTTTTCTAAGACATGTCTTTTATCCTACATCTCTCCCAAGTCTAATCAGGACTTAGTGATAGACTGAATTTTCATCCTCTAATTTTCTAACTAAAGCTTTACTCTGCATCCCTCTTTACAGTAAGGGCCAGGATCTGAGTGTTATTAGCTCTATCTATGTGCCCTGAAGAATGTGTTCTTCTGCTCAGTGAGCTACAGAATCAGGTTAGAGGAGGCAGCCATCACCTACCATCTTTACCTGTGAGCAGCCTAAACCATCAGGCACTTATGGCAAACCATTACCTCACAGCTTTACATAAGGCATTTCAATGGACACAGTGTTCTTGCCTTAGCAAACTAATAATTTTCTTTTCTTATTAATCCATGAAAGCTTCCCCTCTCCAAAATGATGGAGAATAATTTCACATTTCTGCTTTAGAAAGGGGAAGTATACTGAAAAAAAAATCCCTGTATTTGTATATGAGTATTTGTACTCATATGAAATAAAAAAGAAGTCAGTACAGGGTTAGCACTTAAACTAATTTTTGTGACTTATTTAAGAAGGAGAGTTAATTAATATTGAACTTCTTGAAGTGGTTAATTGACCTATATTCTGAAACACAACTCATACTCAAGAATTAAATTCTCTAAATGAAGTGTTTGTATTTGGTTTGAAAATATTATTATAAATCTGTGTCATTCTTTGGTCAAGGCTACTATAACTTCTATTGATTTATTAGGTGAGGTAAATTTTCATTGAGTGATTTCATTCTCCCCATATATTACAGTTTTTCCTCTTAACTTTTAACATCACTTTTATTACTTTGTGATGTGAGATTCCTGTATCCTGATATTACACATTTTCAGTAAAATAATAAGAGTCGTCATGATGTTGATGCTACTGAAATAAAACTGTGAGTTTCTGAACTCCATGGAGACAAGAAAGCCAAAAATCTAGACTGGAAATCACATAATGACTAGAAATAACATAATGAAAATGGCTATTGTGTCACATGTGCATTAAGTAGGTAGCAGAGAGAAGAAGGACCGAGATGACAACCAGATCAGTACTATGGGGCTGGACAGGAGCTAGCCTGCAAGGGTGGGAGAGACAGTGCCCAAGATGACCCCTGGAAGGCACTGTAATAAAGAACTGGGGCATGGCACTCCTGAGACCACTGCTGAGATGAACCCAGACATTCAGAGACCTCAGGCACCACAAAGAGGAGGAAGCAAGTGGTGAAGAAATGGGAGGGAAAAAAAAAAAAACAGAAGGGTGTGGGCACATTGAAGAGAGGCAGAATTAGAGACTTGAGGGTAGTGAGGCACAGCCTGATGATACCACCTGAGACCACAGGGACGTCCTGGCCTGTGCTGCCAGGGCAGGGGTGGAGACCACATCTGGATATGCATCCCTGCTGCAGCAGTAGTCTGTTATCATCAAAGCCCAGGTAGAGAACCCTGGGCTGGGTTGCTCCCCAGGGACATGTTGATGTCTGACCGCTGTGCAGAACTGGACCCACCACTCACCTGGAAATCCTGGGAGAGCTGGTCCTGGGGCATGAGAGCAGGAAAGCTGACCCTGTCCCTAGCCAGCCACAGTACTTCATAGAGCAGGAGTTGTAGGACAGCCTGCCTGAGTAGACGTGTGCAGGAAAGATGGACCTTACACTTGTCTCCCAGGTTGTGGTGTTGACAAGGAAGAGACACCCTCCTCCCTACCATTCCCCTCACCATCTCATGACCTGGCCCTGGAGTCACAGAGTAGGAGAGATGCCCCTGCCCCTCACCAACTATAGCATTCAGGAGAGGAGCCCTGCACCTTGCCTGAACAGCACAGTAGAACTGACCCTGGTGGCAGTGCCATGAGGGTGTAACAGCTGTCCCTGCCTCTTCACTGCTGGGAAGTGGCGCTGACCAGGGAAAAATGCCCTCTTCCCTTCCCTCACCCCTCACCATCAATGAAGGCAGGAGAGCTGGTCCCTTAGCATCATGAGAGTGGGAGTACTAGCCATGTCCCTCCCCGGCTGCAGCACTTCCGCACCTCATGTAGGTAGCAGGGTAGAACTGGCCCTGTTTGTGGGGGTTGCTGCTGAGCTGGTGGTTGCTATGAGAGTGGAGAGCAGGCAGGCTGATGAGCACAGATACATCTCAGGCCCAGATCCAGGACTTTTAGTTGGGCTACCACAGCATGTACCCCGTGGAGGAACTGCTGGAGTGAATGAAGGGGTCACTCCTCTACCTTCAAAACTATAGGATCTTCATGTCAAAGGGCAAAAACACAATATCTGAGAGGAGTCCAGTGACATTCCAGTATTGGCAGAGTAGCAGAACACAGAGGCCTTATACCAGACCAACAAGTCATTGCAATGAACATTTACAAGCAAAGTAGTGTGGACAAAAGGGTAAACTGTGGGACACACTGTGACACACTACCGCTTTCACAGTGAGATTCTTTTTCTGTGTTGGGGGAGAGGTTACAAGGGTGGAGGATGAGTATGAAGGTAGGGGGAGATAAGTGGGATTGGGGTGCATTTTGTGAAATTCACGAAGAACCAAAAAAAAAAGTTTTGTAAAAAGAAATGCCTTCTGATATCCCTAAAACTACCCTGTGCATGTTATCAAGTAACTCATGACTGTACCATAAATATACACTAATCAATGATAAAGCAAGGTTACTACAGATAAGGTCTTTTCAAGTTAATCCTGAAATAATTTACTATTCTGAATTTGATGTCCAAATTCAAGACAAACTGTCATAGATGGTTGGTTCTACCCTCATGAGAGGAGCCAAGAATTGGGAAAGCATTTTCGCTGAGGTTTCTCTGTAGAGGAATTCAAATTCTTCATCCTCTGATTTTTAATTATGTATTCCTACCTTCTGTGTTTTAGGGTGACGCTGTATGGAGCAGGGACACAGGGACACATGCAACAGAGTGAAGCGATGACCTGCCTATGGCCATTAGTCTCACCTACACACTGAGCTTGAAACTTTAGCCAAGGACCCTGATTCACTTTCTAAGACACTGTCATCACCACTTTTGAGCCATGACTACTGCTGGGCTCAGGAAGTAGAGGAAAGAGGTCCCACATTCTTCTCTGGAACCGAGAAAATCAATACTGGTAAAGCATTTTGCTAAACGCTGGAGGAAAGGCCAGGGGAATACAGGCACAGGGAGGCATCTGGGGGCTAGCAGGAATAGATCACACGATGAAGACAAAAGACATCTGGACAGGTCTAGAAAGAAGCATGGGTGTCCTTACCAACTCCTCAAACCAGAGTGAAAACACACTGAAAAGATAATTCTCTTTTCAGGCATGGCAGAGGAAGAATGTGGTGCCCAGAGAAGAATGAATAATGTGCAGCCCACCCATGACCTCTGCATCTTCTGAAGCTCCCCATCAGAGGTATGGAAATCAGAATGGTGGGACTGAAGAGAAGAAAGTTTCAGGAACACAAAATACACTGGCCTGATGCTAATATGTCACCGAACCTGCCCAGGCTGCCACAGAAATGCTGGGAATGACATATACACAAACAGACCCACAGGGGTGCTGGGCCTGACACCATAGACCCAGCATTTAAGAATTCATTTGTGGTAACATGGATTGGACTGGAGTGAGAAAAGACAGGCAGACAAAGTAACTGCAAAGCTAGCAAAAGTAGGATTTGGAGGGCAATGATTGGAATGAGCACATGTTGGCTGATGTGGAAGAGAGAGCAGAGTGCAAAAGGGAGAGAGAGTCTGCATTTGGTGAGACAAGGGTCATATACAAGTGTTAGGTGGAATCTCATCATACCATAGACTCAGAGATCACCACCCCTCACCATGGCTTCCCTAGGAGTCCAGAGAAGCAAAGGCTACTCTTTCAACTGATAATAATTATGAGCTAATTTTAATAAGCACGATTCAGGGACTACTCACACATAGAACAAGACATCTTGGTTCCTCTTAGATTCTGCTGGGAAAATTGGACCCATGACTAAATGTAGATTGTGACAACTGTCTAGGAACACATCAACACATGCGCCTGCACCATCCCTGCCAGGGCACGCCATGCTCACTCATGCTTTGGCACTTCCTTTGCTCTTCTCTCTTTGGGTTCTTCCAAATTATATGTGCAAGCTGTTCATTTCCATCTTTGTAAATTCAAAGGAGGGACATATGTGGTGAGAGGAGGCACAGATTATTTTTAGTTTCCTGTTAACATTTCCAGAGTTCTTGCAAGTAACTATCACAAGTAAATAATGGACAGTTATGTGCCTGGTATTAATGGTTTTCTAGCATTTATGCTCACTATGGCCATATGTTGTAGTTTCTTTTTACACATTTAATTTTAATTTAAAATGTTGAGACAAAAACTGATAACTGATGTAAAAGTGAAATTTCAACATTATTCTTCAAAATCTACTTTAATTAAAATTTCTGACTGATGATGAAACTATTGATACTAATCACATAGAGTAATTCAGTCTGCCCACTCACATTTCCTTTTTATTGATGAAATATGTTTGCAAGTGTCATCACTTTTCTTGTGTGTTTCTGTGTGCACCTGTATTCATGTATTTGTATACTCATGTGCATATAGAAACCAGACGTGGATGTTAGGTGTCTTCCTCAATTACTCTCCACTTTACTTTTTGAGATACATCCTCCCACTGCCCCCTTCAGCCTTTTGGCCAGAACTTGAGTTTTCTAGGAAGCTTACAACTCTACCTATCACTGCTTCCTTAGGACTTTCCAGGCACACATTGCCAAAGACATGCTTTGAGTGAGGGGTTTTGGGACTGAACTCAGGTCCTCAGACTTACATGGGAAGCAACTTACTGATGGAGATGTCTCCCTAAGTCAACATAATTTCTTATTATACTATTTTCTGGGTAGATGGTTTTAAAATCAAAGAGACCGAGAGGAAGAGACATAGACAGAAAACACATGCAAGGTTGTTCTCATTAACAAGCTGAGGACACATGTCTAAAGTATATTGTCTTTGTTGGACTCATTGGTTACTGAGACCACACAGCTTCACACATACATAAAGCACATCTACTATTCCTGACATTTATGCTGAAGGGATAAAAAAAAAAGTGCTTCATTCAGAGCTTGAAGTTGATAGTGGTTGAAACCCAACATGTAACAGTTAACATTTCACATGTTAACAGGACCCCATTTGCTCACTCAACACACTAGACACAATATCTTCACAGGGTACCATGCCATGTTTCATTGCACAGCCCTGACCTCAACTCCCAGGGAGAGATGTCACAGACCTGTCAGTGAGTGCCTAAGGAAGGCAGAAGAGCACACTTGTGCTGGTGGCCCCCCAAGCAAAAGAGGTCCCATGCATGTCTCCTTCTTTGAGCATCAGTAACAACAGGAGAGAGCCCATATATAGACAACCACTCTTGGAGTGTAGGATGCTTCTCCAGAGGCAAGCGGCTGACAAGGAGTTACAGGGGTGGGGCCTGGGCGTGGCTCAGTTAGTTTCACAAGTGGACCCCCAAACAAATGTTCATGCAAACATTCACATACAGGAACACCCTGGAGTCGTAAGCCTGTGATCTCCGGTACCAACATTCCACATTCCACAGCATACTACTAGTCTCCAGAACATAATACAGGACAATAGTGGCTTCCAAAAAGGTGATCATTTAAAATGACACTCCCCTCTTTCAAAGATCCGCCTTTCAATTTTTTTTTTCAAATTTACTTTTCCTGGTAATAATACATCTAAGGAACAAATATAACTCAAAGTAATATTTTTGTTTTACACTCTGAAATTCCACAATTTATTTAAAATACTTAGACTATTTTAAGCATCTAAAATTGGCACGAGAATCTGTGTAACTGTAAGGTCTTCCTGGACAAATATGAGTGAAAATTTATAAGATAAAAGTAGTCTCATATAATTCACTAATAAATATTTGTTTTACAACATAAGATAAAAATAAAGCTAAATTGAACACAGAGTTTAAAACCTGGGAATGTCAGCACAAATAAAAGTAACCTGCGGAGGAAGGCAGCAGCAAAAGCCAATCCCGGCAACACAACCTAAAGGCCAAAATGAAGCAGATAGAAATTATGTCTCTTCAAGATTTTAAATTCCCAGCATGCCCTTTCAACAATATTTCTAAGAATCTTTAGTGCTGTTGAAAAATTAAAATACACAATTATTTCTAAAGGGTAAGAATAACCACAACATGAAACCTTTTAAATGCAGATGTTGGCTAAACAACTGGAAACATTCAAATATATATACACACATATATATTCTGTTAGTACTTTCTCAGCATTTAATTTCAGTTCTCACTGTCTAAAACTCAGTACTGCATAATTTATATTTATTTAATTTTCATGATAATGTCCAAACTGAAGCCTCTAAAAATACTTTCTGTAAGCTCTGGTTAATATATTCTTTTCACCCACCATTGGCTTAGAAGCCTGAGGAGTTGGCGTGTCCTGACACTGGAAGCTTATTTAGGGACATGATCCTTTGTGTGGCCCTCACTTGTCAAGGGCTCATTTGTCAGTGAGTACACATGCTCCATGCCATGAGAGGCAGAAAGCAGTTATCTACAACATATTCTGACATGAGGCCAGTCATACAAGACACAATACTAGGACACTTAAAGTCAAGTTAAATGCTCAAAGCCTGGTGGCATTCAGGCTCCATTGGGCAGTGTGAGGCCGGGGAATTACTAAGGAAAGGAACTTCATATCCACTTAGTGTTTCTAACCCAAATACTGGGAAAGGGGAGGGAAGGAAGCCAGGGCAGGGGAGGTGCAAGTCCATCTGCTTCCCTGTGCTAGCCTTGGAGAAATCGTCTGTCAGCAGGCCCAACTCCATGCAGCTCCCAGAGGCCTTGGTGCTTGGGGAAGATATCCTGCCACATTTTGGGAATGTGGACTTCAGCTCTCCTTGCTTGCCTGGGCAGAATCATGTGCTTTTTAATCATTCAACATCGTGCCGAAAACCTCATTGGTTGTTATTTATAACTGTGAGATTTCCATCTTCCCAGAACCGAGTCAACTTGGATTGAGCATAGAACCAGCATACCGCATGTTGAGTATCCCCATGTTAGCTGGCCCACACCTGCCCCCCCCATATGTCTCCGAGGCTGATTCCTGGCATAGCTACTAGCAAAGGTCAGAATGTTTTGGATATACCCACTCAATGCACATTTCCCTCTTCAGTCCATATCCATCTTAGAAAAAATCAAAGCCTCCCACGGAGAGCACCCAAGGACCCTGAGAGAAGGACTAGAGCAGGCAACAGTCCACCTGGAGAAAGAGGCTGAGAGCACCTCAAAGAGATGCCAGGGGCCAGAGAAGTGGGGTTGGAGGAGAAAGAGGAACTGGGCATCTGAGCCCTGCTTGGTGGTGCTCTGGCCTGAGCCCTGGTATCCCTGGACCTGGTCTGTCTTGTTTCTTGCTGTTAAACGGGACTGGCATATAGAGGGTTTTTAAAGATGGATTAAGGATTTATGAAAACACCTTGAGCTTTTCATAAATCAACTATGCATAAATATATGGGATTTCCAATAATACTTGAATTTATTGCTTCTATGCTATAATGATTCACTTGTTATTTCTATCCTCTGAGAATTAATAGATACGAGGGAGCGGCTGTACCCTGTGTGAGAATGTGCCACCTCAAGCATGGAATGAGGTCGTCATTCACTAAGAAGTGTTAGCAGTGGCCAAAGCACAGCTCACATGGCCCAGCATTAGGAGGCAAGCTACATACAGGTTCTCAAGACTGGCATCTCATGCTTCAAGAAATTGCTGAGTGACTGACAGCTGTCAGTCTGACTGTAACTCCTGGGTACCAGACAGCCCTCTATCTGCTGCCTCTTCAGTCATGAACAGACAGCCACCTTCTTAGTAGCTAAAGCTCTATAGTGTCCTAACAGGCTTGGTGCAAATTCTAAACATGAAGTAAAGATGAATTTCATAACACAAAAATGTTGTGAGTAGAATAGAACCATTGTAGTGTGTCTCTTTGTCAGAGTTTGCTTTCCTGTCCTGGGAGATCAATTATTGTAGGGTTACCTGTAAGCTCCCATTAAATTTCTGGTCATAAGGTCATCCAAGAAGCTTCCAGAAGCTAACTTTCTGTCTTACAGGGAGAAGTGTGGCTCCCCACTGTGCAAGTCAGTTTGTGCCCTCAGACGGAATAGCCTCCTTTTGCAGCTCCATATACTGTCCCTTGCTACTCACCAAGCACTGTGTATACTCTCGAATTTCTTATGATTCCTGCCACAAACACAAGGACCAGCGCTGTTCTTGCTTTTCATTATTTTATTTCCCATTCCTAGTGCCTGTTACTTCATGTAGGAGGTAACCTTCCTAATAGTAGGTGCAGGATTACTTTAATTTTAATCCACAAAATGCTGGGCCTTAATGCATAAACCATGACATATGGTCATGTCACCACACTTTATTGGTGTTCATTTTAATCTAGACAGCACAGTTATAGCTGCCAATGACTAAACTAAAATAACAATCTTCTGGTGATTTCTAAGTTTAGTAGAACATACACTTGACTGCTTGTCCACACACAGCAACTAGCAAGTGGGCTTTCAAAAACAAGAAGATAAATTTGTCCCCTGTGAATTTTAATACTTCCTAATTTCTGCAAGGGATTGGAAGAATTTAAAAATAGCATTCAATCAGAAATAGGCAGCAATGGAAATTTCAAAATGAGTTTAATAATAATAATTCATGTGTGTAGACTATAAGCTGGCAAGTTTCCCATTTCTCCACAAATTGAGTTTCCAAAGTGGGAATCCCATTGGCCTTGTGCTGTATTGATGTAAGGATGCTCATGGCACGTGCACATATTAAGACAGATACAAACATGGGTTATTTTACATCACATAAATTTCAATACATTCATCTTTATTAAAAATACAAAGTGATTTTGTTTGGGTTATAATAAATTTAGTTAGAGAATGGAATAGGAGTGGAAAGTGAACACTCAGGTTTGTAACAGCCAGTGGCCTGGGTAGCAGAGTAGAGTTGCAACAGAAACAGAATCCTCTCCTGTTCTTTTATTTCTTGGCTTTGTTTTGCTTTCTCTTTGCAGGCCAGGCTATTCTGGAACTGGCCATTCTTCTGCCTTACTCTATCTGTCACTGGGATTATAGGCGTGTGCAACCGTCCAAACAGTCTGCATTTCTTGAAGAACACTGTTCTTGTTTCTATCTTCTACAAAGAGAACTGCATAACATCATGTCTGGATGTGTCTTTTATTTCAAAATATCAGTGAATATCCATTCAAGTCATCAAG
>CM053764.1:109352625-109418677 GCA_028658305.1 Pachyuromys duprasi | reverse complement strand
TGAATCCCAGGCGTAGCCCCCTCCCCCATTCCCTCCTACCCTCCCACTCCCTCCCTCATCTCCTTCTTCCCCGCCCCCTCCAAGTCCACCAACAGGGGAGGACCTCCTTCCCTTCCATCCAACCCCAACTTATCATGTCTCCTCAGGGCTGGCTGCAAAGTCCTCCCCTGGGATCTAGCCAGTCTGTCACTCCCCGGCTACTTGAGCATATTTTGGATATATGCCTAGGAGTGGTATAGCTGGATCTTGAGGTAGTACTATTCCTAATTTTCTGAGAAAGCACCATATTGATTTCCAAACTGGTTGTGTAAGTTTACATTCCCACCAGTAAGGTATTGTCCTCTCCAGCATGTATTGTCACTTGAGTTTTTGATCTTAGCCAGGATCCTATCACAGAGAGCCTCTAAAAGACTCTACCCAGCAGGGTATCGAAGCAGATGCTGAGACTCAGCCAAACGTTGGGCAGAATCTTATGAAAGAAAGAAGAGATAGAAAGACCTGGAGTAGACAAGAGTTCCACAAGGAGAGCAATAGAACCAAAATATTTGGATCCAGAGGTCTATTCTGAGAATGATACGCCAACCAAAGTCCATGCATGGAGATAACGTAAAACCCCTGTACAGATGTAGCCCATGGCAGCTCAGTCTCCAAGTGGGTTTCCTAGTAAGGGGAATAGGGATGTCTCTGACTTGAACTCAGTGGCTGGCTCATTGCTTACCTCCTCCTGGTTGGGGGAGGGAAGCCTTCACAGGCCACAGAGGAAGACAATGCAGCCAGTTCTGATGAGACCTGATAGGCTAGGGTCAGATGAAGTGGAGGAAGACCTCCCCTATCAGTGGAATGGGAGGAGAAGAGGGAAAAAGTACAGGATTGGGAGGGGACAAAGAGGAGGACTACAGCTAGGATACAAAGTGAATAAATTATAATCAAAAAAAATCTAGGAAAAAAACAGTCTCCCTCTGTCCTCAGCAGCTACAAATATAGACTTCAATATGGCAGTATTCTGCCACGACCTCCGTTATCCCACTCCAGGGTGTGACATCATCCCTGGGCTCAGTCCAGCTTCTATTGCTCCATATACCTGCCTCCTCACAGACTTGGTCTATATTATCCACCTGATGGTTGGCAGAGAGGCTCATATTAGACAACTAAGGTCTAGAATCTCCCTCAAATACATTGTCATAGAACATGTGTTTTTTCAGGGATGATAGCTTGAAAATCAATAGAGAGACACATGATGGACTAATCATATGATCATTTAGATAACATATAGATATCCTGATAATAAATACACAGTCCATAAAAGCACAAAGATTGGTACCAAATAGGTATACCATAGATAGATAGATAGATAGATAGATAGATAGATAGATAGATAGATAGATAGATAGATAGATAGATAGACAGAGAGACAGACAGACAGAGAGTACACACATGGGTGGACAGAAATTTTACAGATGGGAAGCAATAGATAACTGATGAGAGATGGAACAGATGCTTTGATCCCAGACATTGTACAACAAGATTATTTGTCAGAGGCCTTGGAGTAATAACCAGCATCCATGGTAGTGAGATTCGAGCAGAGTGAAGAAGGCACTCAAGCAAGGACAGAAGAAAGAAACTGGGGCTGTAGAGATGGCTCAGTGGGTATGAGTACTTGCTGAGTAAGCATGAGGATCTGAGTTCAAGTCACCAGGCCATATAAAACCTGGCGGTATCCATTCTCATCTACAATACCAATACAATGGAGGCAGAAACAAACACTGCTGTGGTTTTCTGGCTATTTTTCAAGTTCAGTGAGGAAGCTATTCTCAAGAGAACAAGACAAAGTGATAGAAAAGGACACAGATGTCCTCCTCTTCTGGCTTCTGTGAGCACAAAGCTGTGTGTGTTTATACACATATACCATACTCACATACATGTACACATGCAAAAAATTAAGATATAAGAAAATATAAAAAACATCAACTAAAACCAGAATGGTACTCTTCTTCAAAGACCAACAGCCTGACCTTAAGGCCTGTTGGTGGCACTTTTGTTGGGGTGTGGCATGCACTTCTAATTCCTCTTAATTTAAGACATCCTTCCAACTTCCTTGCTGATAAAAAACATGTTGCACAGGCCAGTTCTTTTCTTTTGGTTCTTCTTCCTATCTCAGTTTTACTGGTTTCAAAAAGTCTTCATTTCTGTGTTTGTCATAGCTGCTTTACTTAGTTCTCATTTGACTGTGACAGACCCTCTGAGACCTGGGATCAGGTTCATTTCTGTGATAGGAGAGGCAGCAACCTGAGATGAAATTGCTATGGGCCAAAATTAGAAAGCAATTTCTCAGTGAACATTAGGACAAGTCATTTCTAAGAATAAACCCTGATGACAAGTCCATTCATTGCTCTTGCTTATATATTTCTTGTTTTTATTACATTTATTTATTGAGTGTGTGTGTAGGGGTGCTGCTTATATGCCAACACAGGGTAGTAAACAACTTGCAGTCTTATTCTTCTATTGTGTGGGTCTGAGAGATTGAACTCAGGACTCCATTGTTGGTGTTAGTCAGTTTTGTCTGCTGCTATCTTGCAAGACCAGGCTTTGAATCTTTGTGAGAATTCCTGGTAGTTTTGAGAGGCCAGCTGGACCTGAAGAGGACTTTCCTGGGGTTTATTACTCATAGCCCAACCCAAGAGGCGCTTGAGTTAGACTATAAACACCAGAAAGGGAAAGTTGGGAAGGAGATAGAGCCATGGGCCAGTGAATGGTTTCAGAGATCCGTGCAGACCAAATTACCATCAACAACAACATGGAAGATGACTTTAAAACCCTTGTATTTGAAATATTTTCAAAGTTATTTCAATCTGTTAAAGTATCTAATTATTTTATTTAAATTATAAAATTATTTTAAAATAAAAGCATAATCTCTACCTGCTGGATTATATGACTATATGTGTACACATTCAAACAGATATTTTCCAATTTATGGAATTATGTGAAGAGGAATTATAACATGTTCCTAGGGGGAAAATGTAGGCACAGACTCTACAGTGACATTGATGGTCCAGGTCTGTGTAGCCACCCTCTGTACACATAACCCACTCTACTTCCTGTAGTGTGAGCAGGACCCTGGATCTGCTTCCTGTCTGGTGTTGGAGAAACACTGCAGGTGTATGCAGGTACCACATGGGCTAAAAGGGAGTTAGTGAAGTAGGAGTATTCTGAGAGACTTCAGCAATCAGGGGACACCTTTCAGAGAGGGCTAGCTTCTGAGGAGGGTGAGCTTTGGAATAGCAGGAAGACTACCACACGCTTCAAGGAGAGAAGGCAAGAGTGTGCAGCAGGAAGGAGCCAAGAGACACAGCTTCAAAAGAGCCTCAGACCTCATGGTAGCCTGTGAGCCCCTGAGGAGAAACCATGCTGTGACTCATGGGCACCTTGAACAAATGAGTGTGGGCGGTGTGTGGCAATTCATTTCCTACCAATAGGAAATCGACGCACAAAGGACTACCTATTATTTTTAAATATCTTCATAGAATTGCCTAGCAGCCAGCCATGGGAAAACAAATCATGCTTAGGACAGATTCCAACAGTTTTCCCAGCTGCATTAATGGCTACTTGGGAGCAAAAGCCTGTTCCAGAAGCTTTTCTGAATAATGCCTACATAGGCACAATAGTGTCTCATGATAGCACTGTAAGACAGTATGTTATGTTTATCTCAATTTGAATCTCCATTGAAATTAAATAAAAGTCTGTAACTGTTCCCAGGGACCCCTGTGCAGGTCGGTTTTTGTCTCTTCCTGACTCTGTTCTGCTTGACACTTTGTGTTGGTTCATTGCATAGCTGTAAACAATTTTTTTTAGAACTACTCGCTGCATGGTAAGCTGCCCTGTCATAATTCCCTGAGTATAGAACACGATAAAGACCAACAACGTAAGGGGGTGGAGAGATGATTTGGTGGTTAAGAGCTCTGGGTGCTCTTGCAGAGGACCTTGGTTTCATTCCCAGCACCTGCATCCAGCAGCTCACAACTGTCTATAACTCTAATTCTGGGAATCGGACACTCCCCTGTGGCCTCCTCAGCCACTCCATAAGAACCCATAAGATCTTCACACATACATGCAGGCAAAATAGTCATATAGTTAGAAATTGAAAAATATCTCTAAAAATTTAGAAATGCTGTTCATTGAATAGCATGGCCTATTGAACTTTAAAGCGGTGATGCTTGCCTACAGTACCAAAAATGTCTAGAAACTCTGTTTAAATTTTCAATAAGATTAGTTGTTAGAATTTGTATTTGAGGACTGATAGCTTGTACAGAATTTCTGAAATGTTGTTTTCAAATATAATCAGTTATGACAGGAATACATTGTCAAGTCCTTGAGTCTCATTCACAGTTAAAGAGGTTGTTTGGAAGCATCTCTATCAAAAGTAGTTACCAACACTGGATATGTATGGGAAAGGGAAAGGGAAGAAATTACATCAACCTCTCCTGGCCACTAGCCAATCCTATAAAGTATTATGTGTCAATCCATGACCTCAAGGTCTGTAAATAGAAAATGTGCTGTCCCCTCCTGCTCTCAGCCTTCTGGCATGTGCTCTGTGATTACATAGTGTGTGTACCTGGCTATACTTCAAGCTCATTATATTTCTTTGGGGAGGTGGTGCTGAGGAAGGGTCTTGTATATTCCAGCCTGGCCTTGACTTCCTTATATAGCTGAGAATAACCTTGAACTTCTGATCCTCATGCTCCACTTTCTTAGTACTCATATTACAGGCATATGACAGTATACCTAGTTTTATGTGGTCCCAGGTCTCAAATGCAACTTGTTTTCTATGATTTATTACATTATTATTAAACATTGCCATATCCGCTCAACAAAGACGCCTCTGGTATAAGCCAGTACTTTTCCTTCAGCTTTCCATTCATTTCTGACCATCACCTACAAGATTTATCATAGAGCCAAAATTTAAGCTTGTGATTTCTTGGATGCTATGAAAATCCCTCTGGGTCTGGGATTTTTTTCCTTAGTGGTAATATTGTTAGCATCTTAAACATATGGAAAGAGAGACATATTAAATCTTAGTCTATAATGCAATAGTGTTCCAGGCTTTAGTAGATGGTGTAGGATCTCACCCATGACTGGATTTATCCATTCATGAATTCATGGTTTAATGGGCTACTGAGAAGCAATGGCAACTGTAGGAGGGAAGACTTGGAAGGTTGCTACAAAAGCCTCTTCTTGAGGAAAAGTATTTTATTCCTGCCCCCCTTCCTTTATGCTGCAGTCACTATGAGGAGAACTTTCTTTCATCTCATGCTTCTACCATGATGTACTCCCGCCCTCACAGACCTGTAATCAACTGTACAACGTGGATTGAAGTCACGAATCAAAATAAACCTTTAATTTTTAACTATTGCTGTCATGTGTTTTATCACAGTGATGCAGAGCTGGCCAACATGGATGAGGCATGTGGAGAATAGCAGTGCAAGCTCTTGGTGAATAGTGACTTCTTTTGTTAGTGCCATGTCTAAAGTGAAGGGCACAGAGTGACTATTCCTTAACTCAGCTCTAGGAAAGACCAAGTCAGGGTGTCAAGTTTATGTTACAATGTTCCAAGGCTGAACCCTTTGCTACTAAAACTAAGTGGCCCTGTGTGGGTTCTCTCACACATGCTGTAGGTATGGAAAAGGCAAGTGTCTAATGACCAACTGTTTTCTGTCAATAAACAAGAATGTCCCTTTGGGTACATACACCATGCACACAAACCTAATGTCTGTAACACTTTTCTTGTCACAGTTGAAACTTTTAAGAATGTTTTCTTTCTTGGACATCCCTGCAAGGCTGTGGGAAGGAAAGCAGAACAGATTGGTTCTTATGTGCTTCATAACTGGGCCTGCATGTGACTGTCTCCATGGTTTTCTAGGCTTGTCACTGCTTTTGTTTACCAAGTTCTATTACTTGTGAATGATGGGGTTAGAATTATGTTTGAAACTACATGTAAATAAAAATTAAGAGAACCCCCATTTGAAGTCGCTATGTTGCAGTCTATCTATCTAAGTATCTGAATCCAGTTCTAAGATGCTACAATGAGGTTGTCTGAAGGCAACTATGGACCAAAATTAGTGAATCTGTAGTCCATCTAATGTATAATATATATTACATACACACCGTGATAAACTGGAAATGTAAGGCCAGATGTAATATATAGCTTCCTGTTTTACACATCCAGGCAGTCCAATCATTTACTCAGCCAAAATCATAGAGATGATCAGAGAGGCACCCTATTCTTGCCATGCTGTGAAAAGCCAGGCACCCTCTGTGATAGGAAAGCTGGTGATGAAAAACAGAGGCAACAGACAAGAGACAACCATGCAAATGAAATAGCTACAGTTTGGTAAGAGATGAGGTAGCTAAGCACAATAAATCATTGCTGGAATCCAAGGCAAGGAGACAAGGAGCGGTTTCAGGGGCCAGAAGAATTAACATCAGAGAAAGCCAGAACACAGATGGATGCAGAATAGACTAATGATTCTCCCCACTCCCCTCTTTCCAAATAAATGCCGATCTGCATGGAACCTAAACTTGGGGAGTCTCTGAGTTTGTAATTAGTTTACCCTTACAGAGAATGGTTCAGTGCTGTCATGGTAAGGGCACTCTCAGGCAACCCTTTCCTGAGATGTACTCTAGAATCCATGCTCTAGAATCCATGCTGCAGAGGAGTCCAGTGAAATGAAAGAGGCCTGTACTGCAGAACTGATCCTTTTACTCTAAGGTGACTTTCATGACCATCTCTCTGTGTTTATCTGTTTCTGAACACTTTTTAGCTTCGGGCATTTCTCTATAGTATTTTGGAAGCATCTATGATTGTGGGCTGTCTATCCTTTTGAAACATGAAATAATAAATGAAACTTGTAACAGTGGCAACCTAGAGGCTTTCAAAGACTTCTTGGAGTCATTCTGTAGAGTCAGATATCTTGGTCCTGTCAGAGTATCCCAAACAGCCCCACATCCTCTGTGACTTAATATGCTGGCAGGGTTCCACTTTCCTAATTTAAGATCCTTAACAGAGTCAGCTCACGTACTGGAATCCCAGTGTCCACATCAATAAATCATATTCCTTCTACGGGGAGAGCTGCCTTGACATCCACTGTGTAATGAGGGTATCTCCAGTTAGGTGTACAATCAGTAAGAAGTTACTTCAATAAACCCAACACTGAAAGGGAAGTTGGCCTAGTTACTGAACCACCATGATAGTGTGCACTCACAATGGCTTTGAACTTCAGCTTTCTCTGGCTCGGGGCTCTTCACACAGACATGCATCTAGAAGTTCCTACAAAGCTCCCTTCTGGAAAGCGAATCTGCCTGTCTGCCCTTTGTACCTCCAAGTGATTGAGGAAAACTTTGAGGATAGGGGAGGTATAAATATATTCAATTCATCTACTCAACTCATGAGTGCTGATGTCTAAGTAGTGGTGCTCAGGGCTATTGCCTATGAAAGGGAAATCCAGGAGGCAGACGTTTCTCTTCTCAGGTCATCGTAGATGGTGATGGCACCACAAGGGCCATTTGTAACCATAGTCACCCTCTGAATAGTGGTATCTGGACTGTCACGAGTTGACCTTTCTCAGGGTTCTGTGTGACTTCTCTGCCCACACACTGTGTGTGCCACCTTGATGGGCACAGTTCTGCAGCTTTCTGATCAGCTCCTCACTAGGCTACCTAGCTCCTTCTGCTTTTCCTGCATATGCATCCTCTTTCTACTGGGCTTTCCGGCAGGGTATCATGAGCTCAAAGTCTCATTGACTCTGCACATCTTTACTAGACTTTGATGTCTCTTCTGAAAGTCCCCTTCAATGCCAGCCATGTCTCCTCTCTGCAAATTCTAGGCCATGTCTATTGATTCCCATTTAAGTTTCTATGTTAGAAACATGAGACTGACTGAGTTATGATCCTCCTCAGGAAGATCATATCTTATCAGTGAAAACAAAAGATACAGGGAAACATTTTGGAGCTTTTGGGACATAGAAGAAAGAACAATATTATTGTTTATCAAAAGAAATAGTGGGCAACTTTTGTATAGGAAAATGGCATTTAAACCCAATCCTAAGGAATGAGGTGAGAGATGTCTACAACCAAGAACATTTTTCCCCATGGATATTCTAGCCTTCAATCTTGCTTCTTTCTTCTAAAAATCTCTGTCTGTTGTCATTACACACACACACACACACACACACACAGAGAGAGAGAGAGAGAGAGAGAGAGAGAGAGAGAGAGAGAGAGAGAGAGGAGGGAGGAGGGAGGAGGGAGGGAAAGTGAAATAGAGGTTGAGAGAGACTTATACAAACTCATGCACAGATACACAGAGACACATACTGCAACAGTATGGCAAAGGTCAAACTCAAACAAATATAATCTATAATTGGGTATGGTGATGAACACCTTTAACTATGTCATTCTGTAGGGATTAGAGACAAAACCTGACTTCTCCCACATCTACAGATACACTCCATAGCTGAGCACACTGTGTTTTATGTCTGCACATAGATAGCAGCCTCCCTTTTACTGATCAGCTTCACAAGTACTGAACCTGACTGTCCAGCATCAGTTCCTCCCTAGCAGGAGCCACAGTTGTGGGCTGACTCAGCATAGTCAACTCAACCCAGCACTTGTTAGTTACATAGCATCTGCACAGTCACTGGTAATCAGGAAGAAGGATTGCCCTGGAAGCCGGACATATACTCTGGGACTGTGGCTCTTTCACACACTTTTAGGTAGGAATGGCTTTTGTTAAACTGTGGCAAACAAAAAAAAATCTGTTGGTTTCTTATAATGTAGACAACTAGCTGTACAATACAGCAGGAGCCTGCTTCGTCTTCAGTATCACTGGGAAGTCATATACTGAAGAGTATTTGTGTGTTGGTGCGTGTGAGGGTGTGTACCAATGCACACATGAAGGAGTTATCTAGACTTCTTCTGTAGTCACTTGAGATAGATGGGGTCCCTCACTGAACGTGAACAAAGCTGACAGCTAAGAGTGATCCTTCTGGGTCTGCTCTGCAGCTATGGTGTCACAGACACATAGCTATGCCTGGGTTTTAATATGTTCTGGGGATTTGAACTAATGTCTTCATCTTGTGCACCAAACAACTTGCCCTCTGAGCCATATTTCTAGGCCCCCTTTAAATTTTTCTTTATTATTATTTATTACAACTATTATTTCTTACAATTTTGTATCCTGGCTGGAGCCTCCTCACTCATCTCCTCCCAGTCCTACCCTCCCTCCCTCTTTCCCCATCTATATCTCTTCCCTCCTGCACTAATAGAGGAGGTCCTCCTCCCCAAATACCTGACCCTAGCCTATCTGGTCTCATCAGAACTGTCTGGATCTTCTTTCTCTATGACCTAGTTAGGCCACCTTGCCAGGGGAAGGTGATCAAAGAGTCCCTGTTCCCCATACTAGGGTACCAACATGGAGACTGAGCTGCCAACGGGCTACATCTGAGCAGGGGATCTAGGTCGTCTCTATGCATGGTCCTTGGTTGAATCATTAGTCTCTGCAGGACCCCATGAGCCCAGAATTTTAGCAATGTTGTGTTTCTTGTGGAGCTCCTGGCTCCTCCAGGTCTTTCTATCTCCCCTTCTTCCATGAGATTCCCTGCACTCTGCCCAAAATTTGGCTGAGTGTCAGCATCTGCTTTGATACCCTGACAGGTAGAGTCTTTCAGAGGACCCCTGTGGAAGGCTCCTGTCCTGCTCCCTGCCTTCTCCTACTTCCAATGTCTATCCTGTTTGCCCTTCTGAATGAGGATTAAGCCTCTTCCCTAGGGTCCTCCTTGTTGTTTAGCTTCTTTGGGACTATAGATTTTAGTATGTTTATCCTATATTATATGGCTAATATCCACCTATAAGTAAGTGTCTATCATGTGTGTCATGAAACTGAAAAGCTTCTGAAAAGCAAACAGTATTGTCAACAGAACAAAATGACAGCCTACAGACTGGGGAAAGATCTTCACCAACACTACTTCTGACAGAGGACAAATATTCAGAATATATAAAGAACTCAAGAAGTTAAATACCAACAAACCAAGTAATCCAATTTTCAAAAAATGGGGTACAGAACTAAACAAAGAATTCTCAACAGAGGAATATTGAACGGCAGAGAAACACTTAAAGAAATGTTCAATGTCCTTAGTCATCTGGGAAATGCAAATCAAAACGACCCTGAGATTCTACCTTTCACCCATCAGAATGACTAAGATCAAAAACTCAAAGGACAACACATGCTGGAGAGGATGTGGAGAAAGGGGAACCCTCCTCCGTTACTGGTAATAATGTAAACTTCAACAATCACTTTGGAAATCATCTAGCTCTTTCTCTGACAATTAGGAATAGTGCTACTTCAAGATCCAGCTATATCATTCCTTGGCATATATCTGAAAGATGCTCAACCATACAACAGGGACATTTGTTCAACTATGTTTTTAGCTGCTTTATTCATAATAGCCGGAATCTGGAAACCTGTCCCTCAATCAAAGAATGGATACAGAAATTGTTGTCCATTTACACAATGAAGTACTACTCAGCAATTAAAAATAAGGAAATCATGAAATCATGGAAATCATAAAAATTGCAGGAACTAGAAAAGATCTTCCTGGGAGAGGTAACACAGAAGCAGAAAGAATAATTTCTTGAAAGTATTCTGGGATCTACTTACAATATTTAAAAAAGGAAAATATATTTTAAAGATAAGATGTCTTTATAGGATTTCAATGTAATTTGCTAGACATTTTCTATAAATGCATTTCTTCAAATATTAAGAAAACAGAATAACTAGTGTCAATTTGCAGTTCTTGTTGAAAGCTGAAGAGGCTTGTAAAGACTGTCAGAAAGCAATACAAAAGTCTGCATAATGTGAAGCTCTTCTACATCCCTGCTTGGGCCAGATGGGGGTACTCGACATGCCGGAGAGTTCAACTTGGTCATTCTGTACTACCTTTCAGAACACTGTGGAGAATGGGTCAAGTCCTGAGTGAACAGATAGTGTTGATATGAGCACAGCTGTGTCAAGGGCCTGAGTGGAAATGGCAAAGTCATCCCTAGGTCTATGTGCAGGTGCTGACAGTGTGTACAGGAAGCATAGACTGCTGCTTCCCCCTCTTGGCTGTATACCTGCCTCCTCTTTCAACTGTTTATAATGAACCTGCCTCCACCGTTAAGGTGTATGAAACAGACACATTGAGTTTCCAGGCTGTTGCTAGTGAATCTCCATCAGTGCACATGACACACCCAACCCTAGCTTTTCTGCAACTTTGTCTCTGTGTCTTTCATCTGTCACCTCTTTGCCCAAATCAGGGCAACATCAAAGCTATTCGGGTCATGGCAGATCACTCATTCCTGTAATGTGTCAAGGGACATGAACTTGACACTGTAACCCTGATCTAAAAGAGGCTATGAGAAATAGGTACAAGACAAGGTGACTTTGTGGGAGTACGCCATCTGCCAGGCCAAGACACGCCTGCAGAGTGAAGCAGTGTTTCCAAGGTGGGTTGACTTGTAAGTGTCGCTGTGGTTTCCATGGTTACCCCCAAAGCAGTAGTAGTTACTTAACAGATGACTAGTTTACCTATCTACTACAAATTGGCCCAAGCCTGACATTTTCTGTATCTTCCTGGCCAGTGTCCTTGTTTACATCACACCAGTCAGTGAACTAGAGAAGGCAGTCATATGAAATGCTTTCAAATAAGTTTGCAGCAGCTCTGGGCTTCAGTCACAGCTGAGATCTGGGGTGCCATCACACCACACCTTGTGTGAAATGTCAGAAAAATCCCTTTAAGACCTGGATCAAAGTTCAAATGTATGGAAAAAATAGTGATTTAGCAAGACCCGGGTTGAAAAACCAAGTAAAGAGGTGCATAAATCTGTCTCACAGGACGTCCGAATACTGTCTGTGCCTATTTCCAAACACTTCGCTGTGTTAACTCAGCTCTGTGTTCTCTCTCTACGATAAGTAAAATCCACCCATGTGTGCACGTTAATAGATCCAAAACCTGTACATCCTGATGTTTTCCCAAGTGGTGCAGAGGTAGCAAGGGGTGACTGCAGGCCTACAAAGCAGTTAAGATCTCCTGTGAGCCTTGCTTCAAGGATAAAAATGAGTTTCAGGTATTGGGCTGCATTGTGGAAGCTTGGGATTTCTTAAATCTAATTACTGAGCACTTAACTCTAGGGCCTTAATGTGAAATCAATAGTATTTTGATTATATAGCCATTGTCATCATCCTGTCTATATTACTGCTATCATTTCCATGTGACAGCATGACCAGATTCTGAGACAATTGTCCAAACAAAACTCCCAGGCTTGTGTGCCCTCAGGTAGTAACACAGAAGTGTGACTATGGGTGATGGTGAGAACTCAGTTGTCTTTCCAGATGAACCTACTGAGAATCCACGACCAAGACCAAGTGTTGTCAATATCCTTTCCTTCTTTGTTTAAAACATCTGACCTTTTTATGTAATAAAACACAGGTCCTACAACCACAAGGTGCACATAAACAGATGGACAATGGATTGATCCTCTCAGAAAAATCTGCAGCAGAGCAGGAAGAGCCAAAGGCCATCAACTGCGCTAATGTCAAAGAGAAAACTCGAATTTTGAATTTTGTTATCTAAATGGGCAGGTGTGAACACAGTGATGATCACAGTGTCAAAGGTGCTCACCCCAAACACAAGCCAACACTCTCCAGCCTCTACCAGCTCCAGGGATTTAGAGCCCAGGGGATCTCCTAAACTTGCTTGAAAAAGTGGAGGTGATCACCCTGAGGGGGGGGGGGGAAGAGCCTTACCAGGCCACATAGGAAGACAATGCAGCTACTCCTGAAGAAACCTAATAGACTAGGATCAGAGGGAAGAAAAAGAAGATCTCCCCTATCAGTGGACTTTGGGAGGGACATGCTTGGAGAAGGGGGAGAAAAGGAGGGTTTGGGAGGGGTGGAGGGTGGTCACTACAGGGGGAGGATACAAAGTGAATAAAGTATAATTAATAAAAATTTTAAAAATTTTAAAAATTGGAGGTGATATTAAAAGGCAGGAAGTGGTTAGTGGTTTCCTCTTAATCTCAGAGCTGTTCACTTGAGGCACCAACATGGCTGAATCCAGGGGCGTCTTTCACACCCATGAGAACATATAACTGGATGCCCCTAGATAAACAGTCACACCAACTGGAAACAGGCAGCAGTTGTCAGTGTTGGAAAAGGGATAGCAGGATAGAAGCCAGGCTCCATGCCTTTCCTCAGTCAGCCTTGGGAGAGGATGCAGGAGCTGAGACTCAGCTGGGAGGAGTGTGCTGTGCACATGACACAGCAGTGGGTGACACTCAGGTGGAGAATCATGACAGGAAATGTGGCTGGTGAGAAAAGGTACCAAAAAAAGTGTTCCTTAGCAAAAGAACTAAAGGGCCCTCAAGTCAAGCGGACATATTGTCTTCAGGCACTACTCTCAGGACACTGAAATGTTTTCCTAAAAGTTTTCCACAGTCAAACCTGTCTTCAAGATAAGGAGCTACCAAGTGGAGTTAAGACACCCAAGAAGAAAGCCATCAAACTTAAGAATGGAGAGCAAGGGATAGGAAAGAGGTTATTTATGCAACTACGCCACCTACAGGGGCTTTGCAAGAGCGTCCACGGAATCTTCAGACAGTGAGGATTTCAAGCGGGATTCACCTGAGGGAATGTAATGTTCACTGTAATGTTCACTGTGACTTACGACGTGCGTGAATTACTTAATAACCCTTCCTGTTTATCAAGTCATTTCAAGAGCATTATTCACAAATAGGAAACAGTGGCTTTCTCATAAAATTGGGCACTAACTTCTCCTTTTTCCAAAGCTCTTCAGTTCTTCAACTGTGATGCCATCTTCAGAGGAGGATCTAAGGTGGTTCATCTACGTGTTAGGACTTGTACCAGCTTAGGATAGGAGCTGTGGGATTGTGAGGGAGTCCCTAGTCATCATATGCTCATCCTTTGAACAGAGGCATCAACTCTGACAACCTCTCACACACTTCCATAATAAAATATGAAAATTTCAAACTTCTCAGACTCTGGAATCAATTCCACACAGCCAAAATCATCAGATCAATAAAAAGCTGGGTCAACTTTGGTATGTGCAGCAGCGTCTTAGTTGATGAGATTCCTTTACTGATACAAAGCAGCAGGTATTCCTATCCTTGTCCGTGACCACACCCCCTTGCATGCATTTCTGTTTCTGCTCATACAGATAGATACATATGATTATACATACATACACACATGCATACATACATAAATACATGAGCATGCATGCAGTGCTGCAAAGATGGCACTGCAATTGAACGCATACTACTTTTAGAGAGGGCATGGGTTCAGTTCCTAGCATTCACATCAGGTGGCTCAGAACTGACTGTAACTGGTTCCAGGGAATCCAACACCCTGTGGCTTTTGCAGGCTCCTGCACTCACGTGGTGCACATAAATTCACATAGGCACACACTCATACACATAAATAAACAGAATTGCCAAAATGTCAAAAGAGAATGAACATACATCTATTGTATATATATTATATATCAGTCATTCAAAGATTTTATTAATTATACCATATATTCTCTTTAAATCTTTCATGTACCCAGTTGTTGTACATTTGTATACGTGCTTATATGTACATATAAACACACCATACTCACTTCTTCAAAGATTACTGATAATTATATCAAATATGCCCTCTAAATATTTCACATGAATATTAATCACATTTTGACCATATTCATTATTCAAAAATCAGTATTTGTACATCCATTCTGTCTCTAAAAGTTACAATATTTTTCATTTTCAGGCCAAGCTGACTTATTATTAAGCTAGGAAGTCTTCTGTATAGACCAATATAAAGTGATGGCCCTGTTAAAAAGTCCAAGTTACTGTGTTGTCAACAGTGGAGATAATTAACACTACAAGTCAGAGCACAGTCTACAGCCAGCAAAGAAATCTATGATATAAAGTCACTGTAAGGTTAAGTAGCAGGTGTTCCCTAACCAAACAGCCAAGTTAAAGTGTATGGTTGGCCACAGGCTACTCACTGGTGTAGGTGAGCTGGAACCCTTGGGCAGTATCTGAGCCATTGGTGTTGAACTCCAGCCTCAGGTGGTTAGAGGTGCTATTTAGCACCAGCCCCATCAATTCACTTTTGGTGAAGACTCCCAGTGACCTTGAAGAGCTGTCCTTTCCATCGTAAACCTAGTGAAAGTAGGCAGAGTGAGTATCCTCTTTTGTAAAGCACAGTTGTTAAGCTATGATTTTAACAAGTGATTCCTAACTTTAGGTGTGAGGCTTCATTCAGAAATTCAAACTCTGTTTACAGAAATACAGATGGATGAAAGACCTAAATAATCTATTTTCTTTCCATTTTATCTGTGCCATTAATACCACACACAGAAGATTCCAGGTCCCATTTTTTTCCCAAATCATTTCCCATTCATTGTTTTTTTTAATTAAATATATGTTCATTTCCAGGTTCTGTTATCCACTGTTTCATTCTTCTCATTGCCTGTTATTCATGAGGTTTCATTGCAAAGGCATTGGGTGAGGCACAGGCCAAGGCATAGGCATCTTACTCTTCTTGATGCTCTGTCTAATGCACTGACCCATGACAGCGGTGAAACCATCACCATTTGTAAGTCTGGCATGTGAATGCCCTAGAAGTAAAAGGGTCCCATCGCATGCCAACAGCAGAGCTCGCTATGAAATCCTGTGTTGTGGTACTGTTTCTGAATGGTGTGAACTCGGGCGATGTAATCTGTATGTGGAGAAAGAGTGCCCAGGTTCAGAACAGATGATTGAGGTGAAGATGCAGAACAGGGGGGGGGGGTAGGGTAAAGAATGGGCTCTCACCTTTGAGCAAACCAACCCTGTACCCTGGGGCGGAGGGGGGGATCTTATCAGACTACTGCAGAGCCTGGGGCACACATCCCTCTTCACACAGCACTGTTTCTGCAGACAGTGTGACTCTTTCCAGGACATTCTGCTCACATTGAGTTTGGCAGCCTCTCGTTTTCTAGTGTTGGTGATATGCCGAGTGGGAATGGTGTCATTCACCTCCCTCACCAAGAGAGGAAAACCTTGTGAATAAACGTCTCGTGCAAAGAAGACTGAAAACGCATTAGATTTTCTTGAAGAGTATCCAGAATTTCTCAAAGAACTTAAATTCAGACACTCGAGATTTGTGAAGCTTCTTCTGAGATCTGGTCCAGCCCCATTGGTGTCCCTCTTCACAGACTTTTGTTTTCCACCAATGTTCCATATCAAGGATTTATCACGTTCATGTCCCCACCAATTATAGAATTTAAAGGCATAAAAAATTGTCAGATACAGCAGAGCAGCGGGTAATAAGCTTTATTAAAAGTGAAGTACACATGCACAGACAGAAAAAGAGAGACAGAGACTCAGAGACATAGAGACAGATACAGAGAGAGAGAGAGAAAGGGGGAGAGGGAAAGGGAGGGATAAAGGGAGAGGGAGAAGGTGATGGAGAGAGAGAGACTGCCCACAAGATAGGAATAGAATACAGAAATCAAAATTCAATTCCCCCTAAGGGCTGTAGTTTTGTTTCTGGTGGTGTGGGATAGGTTTCCTGCCCCTTATTTTGGGTTTGTCAGTTTAGACAAAGAAATGGGAGCTGATTGGTCCATGGCTTCAGGCAAACATGCTTAGGACAATCCTTGAACATAGCTGATCAGCCTGGACCAGTGACCTGGCAAGAGAGTCCTGCTGGCAGCCTAAAAGGTTTACCAGATCTTTATCCTAGGTCAGGAGGGACAGAAAGAAGCTGGAAGTTTTTTCATCCTGATCATTTATCTGTGGTCCTGTTTCCTGTTTGTCTGCCTGGGGACCTGTCTAATGCCTGGTCCCTCACAGTCATCTTCCTTCTATCAATGCATAAGCCCTATGCTCAAGAGACCTCACCTATGTGTACTCACAAAAAAGAAAATGCATACAAAAAATAAAGTTATTTTACCTCACTGCAATTAAATACACAAATACTTAAACTGTAGATTCTAATGCTATTGCTTACTAAAAGGCTATTATCGTAAGCTGTTGTTCTAAGAATGAACATTGATTAAAAATTTGGCTCTGTAGGATATAAGAAGAATTCTGGCACTCAATAAGGGGTTCGTTGTCCAAGTCCTTCTGAAAGCTCCTGGGTCCTCAATTGCCAGGCTTTTCTCTATGCATGGGTATGCCTGGATAACTGCCGTGGCAGATACCGAAGTATAGTGAGATGAGTGCATTGCTTGGCACTGAACCCATGTTTACAAAGAGCAAACTCTCTGTGGTATTTTAGAGGAACTCACTCATAGTGATCTCCTTGTTGCACAATCAATAACTAAAAAAAAAAAACAAAAAAAAAACGTGTGTAAATCCCACCATTCCCAGCACTCATGCTTATGTCACTAGAGCTTAAGCTCTGTGTCCAGCTATGAACATCCTTAAATGAGCAATCAGAGAATGAGCAGGCTGCTAACTGAGAGTGAGTGGCTGGGGCTTTTTGATTGTAGAGTGGAAATGGTGGCTTACAGTTGCCTTCACTTGAGAGGAAAAAGAAGAGTGGCTTTGCTATTCCTCAGGGCTTTCATTGGTCAGAGTCTCTCGGCCACCAGCAGCAGACTCAAGAGTTCATGGTTGTCAAGAAAAGCATCTTGGAGGCTCTTGTTCCAGACTCTATAAGGATCGGTGAAGCATCTCTCTCCAACTCCCCTCCCTCACCCAGCTTGGCATTTTATTGCTTCTTTGATCCACAGGGATGTGGGCCTGGGTCACCACACATTATGTGACATCCAGAGTCAAAGCTGAGAGTTCTTCTGACTTACAAGAGCAGAGCCCGTTGGCTCTTTTTGAGTAACCTGCTTCCTTGCATAGGGCTTAAAGGATAACTGAGTTCTGGCCATTGTGTGGGCCTGTGATGTGAAAATAAAGTAAAAGTCCGTATTGCTGTGCACAGTGGTGTGAACGAAGGATGAGTGTGAACAGCCTGTGGCCCCAATAAGATGATGTAACTTGAAACAGATTACATAAACCTCAAGTATTTATTATAATAACTCAACAAAGTGCAAGAAAAATGTGCTGGCATTTTAAAGGCTGGATAATTTCTTCGCAATTAAATGTAGTGAGTAAAATCTTCTTCTTCTTCTTCTTCTTCTTCTTCTTCTTCTATCTCTTCCTCCTCTTCTCCTCCTCTTCCTCTTCTCCTCTTCTTCTCCTCTCCCTCCTTCTCTTGCTTTTCCTCCTCTTCACTTCTCCTCCTCCTTCTCTTCCCACTCCTTTTCTTCTCCCTCTTCTATCCTTTTTTGTATTTACTCACTTATTCACAATTTACAAGTTTCAAAATGGAAACTATTCCCTTGCTTGTGCTCCAATGATGCATTTCATTCTGTGTCTCTAATCAACCTACCCAGAACATATTTAAGGTTTATCTAAAAAGTTTATCTAAAGAGCATAGTGACACATAAATATGGGATTATCAAAGAATCAAGAAAATTCCTACTTGCGTCCTAACTTTTGCATTAGTGAGACTGCTAGTTTCCTGACTTAATTATAGTCATTCATGCTGTCAGAATGAGGCCTTGAAAGTCTATTGAAATGGGAGAATAACCAGAAAAATGTGACTCTGTTAAATTATGGAATTAAAAATTTGGCCATCTTCGGCATGGGAGGAAGTAAGCCCAGTCAATATAGATAAGTCTCTGACCCACACCGGACACTCTTTGTGAGCTAGAGTGGATACACTGAGGGGTGCATTCAGACCCAGGTGAAGGAATATGAGCAGGGAAGGTGGCCACTCTCCCCTCTTTCAATCCTCTTATCGCTTAATATGAGGTGAGGCCACAGCATCTTAGACATGCCCTTGCTTCTTTCATGGAACTAAGTCTAACTCACAAAATCTAGAACTTTAGAAAGGACCCAAGGATGTCAACACAGTGTTACACTGACACAAATCAGATTCTTCACCTGGAAAATTGCTCCCTACTCTCTGGAAGGAGCAGAGGCTAAGTTCCATGATTTATGTCCCATTTTTACTTTGGGGTTGTCTACCAATGCCTGCTTTTCTTCTCTAGGTCCTAAAAGGTCTGCAATTTCCTAAAATAGTTACAGATGATGAGGGAGTTACTTGAGAAATATTAGAACTAAGAATATTTCTGATAGAGCTGGCATCTGATCAGAGAGTACCTGGTATCCCACTGGTTTGTTGTGAGATTCCTGCTCACACCGTACCCTGTCTATAGACAAGGGCTGGGCTCCTTTCATCAGTATACCAGATCCTTCCTAATCTAAATGTGGCAGCCATATTTGACAACTAAAAATAACTAGTTAATGAGTAGACAGGGGCTCTGTAAATTTTATCAACTGTTGTTATGCATTACACATGACAACCAGAAAAGTCAGCATCATCACATGCTCTCACACATGAGGAAGTCAAATGTCAAGTAAAATAATCTTTCCAAGATGCATGACTTAGCAGTGTTGGTCTACTGTTATGTAGGTGATTTCCAAGTATGCACATTCTACTGTGTTATAATCTCTCAATTGATAAATAGGACCAAATAATATGTAAATAAAGATATATTAATATTTCTATGTAAATTGGCACATAGATGAATGGATTGATCAACACAATGGTTAATAAATATATATATACACACATGATAACTAGCTGATAAATAGTTGCTACATCATTCATAAATAGACAGATGGTAGATAATTGAAAAGAAATAAGTACAGATAGACACAAGGCCATATAGATGGAACATACACAAATTATAGAAGACAGACAGATGGTGGATAGGTGATAGAGAGAAAGATACAAATAGACAGACACAAGGATGAATAAATAGAAGATAGCTAGCAGATTATAGATGCCAGGTAGGCTGGTGATGGATTACCTAAGAGGAAGAGCCTCAGTTTCAGCCTAGAGAGTATTTTACCTTTAGAGTGTCACCTTCAAAGAGCTGAAAGGTCCGGGCTCTGAGATGGATCCCCTTGCCGGCTTCCGTTTCTATTTTATAGATACACTCATGGTTATCATCATAATTGGATGGGAAATTTGGAGACAGTAATGTTCCTTCATTTCCTTTGACACTTGCTCCACATTCAGCTAAAATAAATGGAACATTAAAAACGGAGGATTCAAAAGTGGAATTATTGACTAAAAGAGATTAAAAACTCCAATAGAATGACCACCCCACCTCTATCAATGTACAGCTGATTTCCAAGGTTATCCTCAAAAGTAGATTGGTGACACGTTTCAGTCACAATTCAACACACCTCTCTCATTCTCAGATTTTTCTTCATTACATTAACCACAGAGTTCTTACTAAGCAGACCTTGCACCCTGCCAGATAGAACTTCCAGAATAAAGCCATCATGCTCCGAGCACCGGGGTAACCTCACCATGCCTCCTTTCAGACTCATCATTTGCCCAGGCCAATTTCTCTGTTTTACTCCTATATTGATGTAATTTTCCTCTGCTTAGGTTTTATGGCATCAACCAGGGAGTGTTACAAGGGAGTCTAAAGGCAAACAAAGCCACCGAGTTATCTTGTCACATGGCATATAGCTTGAATGTCCTCACATTTCATCTAGGGCTAGGAGAGCATTAGATGACAGGGACAGATTTCACTCCCTTTTCTTAATGGAAGAAAAGGTTCACTGACTTCCAGCACAAAATTTCTATGAAATAAAATACTTTTAATCAAGTTAATGCTGACAGTAAGATACTTAACTTTCTATGAAGCCCGAGAAAGCCAATAAAATTACAATATGTTTTCTCATCTCTGGAAGTGAGTAATTTTAGTCAATACCTCTATCAGCTCTAAAATGTTGAAAGAAAAATAATCACTAACAAAAAAGAGTACCACACACCAGCACCACCATCATCATCTTGATCATGATCATCATCATCTTTGCATAGGCAGTGTGTCTAGGGAACCCAGGCCTCTGTGACAGCAGCTGCCTGGAGCTCAGTTTGAAGTGGTTTCTTTTCCTTGTATTAATCATGATAGAATAGGATCTCCCTGGCCTCTGCACCCTTCACATCAGCAAATTTTTAAGACAATTTTGTTTGCTTTGCTTTTTAAGAGTGAGTTTTGTTTGGTTGGTTTATTTTTCTCCCCCATGATGAACTTGACAGTTAGAGATTTTTTTTTATAGGCAGAGCATTAGCAGTCTCAGGTAGGTGCAATCCATCATGCTAAGGGTAGGTGACTTGTTACAGGCAGCCTGTTTTAAAAATAAGTCTATCAACCTGCAAAGATGAACACAACAAGCAAAAACTAAAACATGCCAAAGAGCCTGAGAAACATGCCAAAACCCCTGGCGCTCCATCCCAGGGGGAAATCACTACAGAAACACAGCACATTCAGTGATAAAGCAGGTGCTCAGAAAACTGCAAAGTTAACTGACACAGTGTTGAAAAGACTTTGAACTTTGTTCAAGGAATCCACTGTGACCCTTCATCATCAGAGCAATTAAATGTTTCCCCTTTTAAGTCTTTTAAAATTCTTTCAATAGTTCATTTAATATTTCTCCAAAGTGCTTGAATATCAATCATATCCCCTGATACAAATCTCTTTCTTCTTTATAGAGAACCTAATGAAACAGTAATGAAAAATTAAATTCTTGTTGAGAGTTTTAGAACTAAATTAATTAAAAATAAAATTAGTTATGATGGAAGGGCATCAGTTGATTCTTTCATTGATTTTTGTATAGAGTGGCATCTGTCTACAAATTCAAGTGGCTGCCTATTCTAAGAGCTGCTGCAGCATAGGGCTCCTGCAAGGTCAAGCATGAAGATCTGCAGGTGCATACTGCTCAGACACAGGTTGAAAGGCTGACACCCAAGCTCTGGCCATGTACAGTCTATATGAATTGAAAAATATTCACTCACAGGAAAGTTATTTCATTGGAGGTGCTATTTCATTTGTTTTGCTTATATGAAATATAACTTTGCAATATGCCTGTTTGATGCTTAAATTGGAGTCAGGCTTCAGCTGTCTCAGAGACTGGTCCTTCAGCATAACACCGAGGCCATGAGAGGTCATACAGATCACTGTGGTTTGGGAATGGAAACACTGGGAGATGATGCATGTGGCTGTATCTACTATAACTTTGCAAATTATAGTGGACCACTGAGACTGTTGTGAAATGGACAGAAGTAGTCATCTACTTTCATTTACATAGACCCATGCTTTAGAACAGAACTATAGACTAAAAAAAAAAAAAAAGCAAAGTAACTCAAAATCCAGGCAGAATCTTTTGCCATATTATGTCTCTCTGAAGTATTTGCAACCATTGAACACTGAGTTTTTGTATTCTTGTAAAGAATGCTTTATCCAGGAAGTGTGGTTGAATGTGTTTTCATTAAAATATATATCTCAAGTTTATTTTAAATATGACATCACCCTTCACTCTATAGTGCATATTTCTTAGGGATATTCAACCTGCAATCATTGGGATAGATTGTAATTATTGGCCAGGGAACTATCAATTATATTTTTAAAACTTTAACAAAAGGAAGAGAGAGTTTCCATTGATCAAAGATTCTAGAATGGAGTAGACTCCAATGAAGACTGTTATGTCCATCTGAAGAAGGGTTAGATTTTAGGGTTCCAGAGAAGGAGCTATAGGTCCAAGGGGTGCTAAAGAATCCATGCAGAATCCTGGCCTATTCCAGCAGCCATGGAAGACCTGAAAGTGAATCTAGTGTGTGTGTGTGGGGGGGGGGAGAGGCCCTTCAGGGATGAGCACAGTGTGCTCAGAAATAAAAGGAGAAAACAACTTATCAGGGTGGCAAGTCTCCCCAACTGGGATGCAGAGAGACAGGCACAGGGGTGAAGGCAGAACACTGAAGCATGGAGTTCAATCTACCCAAAGCCTTTATTGGTACAGGCAAAATCATATTGAGTGAGAGCAATTCAAGGCAGGGAGAGTCCTGCATGGCCATCATTAAGAGAAGGTTTCTTTT
This sequence comes from Pachyuromys duprasi, assembly GCA_028658305.1. Lineage (NCBI taxonomy): Eukaryota > Metazoa > Chordata > Mammalia > Rodentia > Muridae > Pachyuromys > Pachyuromys duprasi. The sequence goes on along the minus strand of CM053764.1, from coordinate 109,395,645 downwards.
GAGTAAAATGGAAAGTGACTTAGTAGGTTTGTAGAGAGGTGAGGATGTGAGTTTCTCAAAGTAGATGATTCCTTTCAGCACCAAGACTTCAGGGGTCAGTGGAGACCTGGGAAACAATGTAGGAATAGGAGAATCCCTAGAGTCAAAGCTGATCAGGAGCTGCATAGTTGATAAACTCATTGGCACCAGAAGCCAATGAGTGTTGGCACCTGAGACACAGAGGTGATGCCAGATGTGCCTCATGCCTGTTGGATGCAGTATAGTTTGTTGCCCTTTATCACAGGTGCCTGGTAACCTGCTGTGCTGGAAAGAAATGCAGAAAACAGCAAGCAAGGTACAAAAGGCTGAATAGAGAAGAGGCCAATGCAAGGCCTCTGTGGGCTTTCTCCAGGGATGTGGGTGGCTAAGAGCCAATGGCGCCTGCTGCTTGGCAATCCAGAGGCTATGCAATTTCCTGATGAGATTCTGTCTAGGTTGTTCTACCTGTAAGATAGAGCTGGCAAGACCATGCTTACAACATAGACCATACATTAAGATAGGCAAAGCTCATGGTGCCCTCTAGACAGAGCTCAGTAAATTATTTTACATTAAAGACAACATTGCAAAATCCTGATTACCAAAAAAGCAAAGCAAAACAAAACAAACAAACAAAAAACAGGGTTGCAATGGTGAATTGGAGTAAAACAGCCTAACAAGCCTAAAATGAATCCCTAGACCAATCGCTTGATTTCATTTTTTATCCAAAGCTCAAACTATAAGTTTAAAAATGTTAAAACATGGAGATTCCATCCCAGAGAATTCTAGGAAATTCTCAGTACATCAATAGAACAATGTCCATATAGTCTTTGAAACTTGAGCAGGTTTTCAACACGGTGATGGGGGTGGGGTGGGGAGAGAAGGGAATGAGGAGGAATGTTAGCTTAACTTTATATAGACTCTCTATGGATCATGAGGAGCCAACGGCCAGCACTGACTTTTAGACTTCATAGTACCCCTAAGTCATGCCTAGAAAAGAAGATACTTAGAAATATAAAGAAATATGGGCATATTTTGATAATCTCCTGGCATTTTTTTGTTATTCAGTCTCTCCCAGGGATCCTATGCCTGCTTCTGTTCTGTGGCCTGGGAGTTTGGAATGACCCTTTGATCCATCTCTATGAACCTGAAAGTCTTAGGGAAAGCATGGTCAGTCTCTTCCATGTGTTCATTGTTAGGGTATCCGGTCATGAGCATACCTCTGCTAAGTTGCTGAGTATTGTGTCAGACTATGTCTCAGGAATAATGACCAGGCATTTAGGCCTCACAGAAGTCTTGTGCTAAACCCAGGGTGGCAATGGTGACAGTGTTCCTCCAGTTCTTCAGACCAGTACAATATCCAATATCCAAAAACAGTACAGAACCACTGCTCTGAACCAGCATGCCCAGAGAACCTCCTCGAAAACAACCCAAACTATGCTCCACTTCACAGCAGAACAACTGCCTGCCTTTTCACAGATGACACTTCAAAGCAAGCTCTGCGATCAAACACTGGTGACGTGTCTTTGCTGGACTACACAACAAACACATAGTAAAGGCCTCCAAGGGACAGCAAAGCCACTCTGACTTGCCATTGTCATCCCAGGGAGTGTGGGAGCGTGGATCTCAGGAACAGTAGAGCCTGTGCTACTATAGCATGTCTTGTAGCATTTTTCTTTTTCCCATTTTCTAAGTTCACACAAACACATACACACACACACACACACACTCTTACTCTTTCCTTCACAGAGACACTGGGCACATATTCTGGTCTCCCCTTCCACTCACAGAACCTTCTAGCTTACAAAGACACAATTTACAGATGAGAAAAGTCAGACTCCCAAAGTGAGGTATCTCCCCACAGCCCAACCTACTGCAGTTACAGCCTCTACCCTTCCTATGCAGCCCTCTCTCTGACCCACCGCCAATGGATGAATGAAATGAAAGCGTGTGGCCACCTACCCACACACCTTGGCAGAGGTGCACTCCACACTCGGCGTCCCCCACCCAGGCAGGTAAGCTTGGTTGCACCTTCTAAGCGGTATCCCTGGAAGCAGGTGAAAGCCAGTGTGTCACCCACACCGAACTGGAACCCAATTCTGCGGCTGAAGGCAGGGACTCCAGGGTCATCACAGGGCTCCAGGTCATATTCTGGAAACAAACAGACAGGGTGAGGGTGTGGGGCCTGGGAAGCAAGCAAAAGGTTCTTAGCATAAACTAGGAAAGAGAGCACACTGAAAGACACCTCTCTTTCACCCCACTCTCTCTCCCTTCTCTCCTTTCCCTCTCATTTTGTTATATGAATCCATTTCCCATGGATTGTAACAGAGGTCTCAGTAGTTTATACTGTAAACATATGTGTGCAATAAGGTAAAACGGGATGCAGCACTTTGAGAGGATGGAATCAATTTTCTTGTATTCACAGCAGAGAAAACCAGCTCTGCACTTTCCTTAAAGGTAATTTTCATGAAGAAAGCACAGGGTAGAAGGCAGAGCAGGGACCAGTGTCATGCTAGCCATCAGCTCATCATGTCCAAATCACCCGTAGATAGGTCTGTATACAATGAAGCTATTCTCAATGTACGAACCTCATTTTATTGACATACAGTGGAAAACACTTCATCAAGTAGAAACTTCTACATGCCCCTCCAGAAGCAAGTTCTAAACCAAGCAGCAGGGTCTGACACATAACTGCATATGGAAAGTATGCCTTCAGAAGACTGGCATCACCAAGGACCATTTGTGTCAGACTTATGCTTTCAGCTGAGATCACACTATCTGTGAAGTTCAGACACTGTTTGTCATCGGTCTTCCTGTTTATCTATGGAGAGGCTGAGAACTGGTGAGCTAGAAGCACAGTGAGGGAGAGCAGATGCCCATGCTCTAGCTTCTTGCTGCTTGCTCCATCGGATATGCTCCATGTTCGGTTCAGTCATGTCCGCGCCAGCTCAGAGACCAAGGGATAGTCTCTAGAGTCTGGCATCCGGGAAGTGCTATAAGGAATTGTTCTGTTTTTTTTTTTTTTTTTTTTCTGTTGCTGCAACAAGACACTGAGAAAAAAGCAAGTGTGGAGAGGAAAAGGCTTATTTGGCTTATATTTCCAGGTCACAGCGCATCACTGAGGGATGTCCAGACAGGGACTCAAGGAGAAAATGAGGCAGAAACCATGGAGCAATACTGTTTACTGTCTTGCTCTCTGGCTGCTCAGCCCAGCCAGGACCATTTGCCTAAGGATGGTCCCTTAGTGGGATATGCTTTCCCACATCAGTTATCAGCCAGGACAGGCCCACAGTCCTCTCTGATCTGAACAACTCCTCAGCTGAGATTCCCCTTTCCCAGGTTACTCTAAGCTCTGCCAAGTTGACAATAAAAACTCACCCAAACAGAGACAGTGAAAGGTTTACTGAGGGATAATCTTTACTGCGAATTCCTGGGAAGACAGAGGCCATTTCTTCCCAGTGAGGCATGTGATCAAGAGGGGGACCTGGACTTGTTCCTAAGAAAATGTCGCCTCTACTTTCTGATATCCCTGTCATTAAGTTTTAGACTCAATATTGTCAATGAACACACAAAAGAATCCAATCCACCAGTGTTTCCTTCCGCTTATCCTTTTCACACCCACCTCTTTTTCTCACTGTAGTATTGGAGTGTTAGAATTTCACCAAAGTTTCACTGTAGAGCACTAAGCACACGCCCGTCTTTCACGTCACCGAGCTACCGCCTCTGAGGCCTATGCTGTCATTTTGCCGGGCCCATGCTGTCACTGTTGCTCTGCTCTTCCCTTGGGTCAAAACTGTGCTCTAGTCTTAAAAATACTCCAACTCACCTCGCCATTCTGGATATGCACTTATTAATTTGACTTTAGTTTACTATGCCCCAGGGAGGAAAAAAAGATGGGAAGTATTATCTACTGAATTCCACCAATCATCACTGCAAATCTGTCCCACACAACACATAGACTGTGCAGCAAATGCTAAGATAACAATGCCATGACCTAGCAGACATTTCCTTGTGAAATTATTTTCTTTCCATCTGAAAAACACGGTGTATACTTGGTGAGAATAATGTCTTTCTGTTCTTTTAGAAAAAATTTAAAACTATTTGCATAAATGCTAATGACATGCATGTTGTTCCTTCTGTGTTTTGTACAAAGGCACCTCATGGCATTAGGATTCTTTGCTTTGGTTATATTTTATTTTGTAGTTTATTTTTAAATCTTAAAATATTTATTTTATTTTTTATTTATGTTTATGTGACAGTGTGTACACATATGTATAAGAGTAACCACAGGGGTCAAAGGAGGCCATTGGATTCCCTCTAGTGATCATATTCTGCTTCACATGAGTGCTAGGACCCTAGCTCAGATCCTCTGTAAGAGAAGAGACAGCTTTTAGCTACTGTGTCATCTCCCAGGCTCCTTATTTGGTAGTTTAGATGATACCTTCTCCCTGTTCCTGTTAAAATATAAAGGGTCTGATCTTATACCATGGGAAATGGGGCATTCATCTCTATTATCCATCAATGTAGCAATGGCTTCTCATATTAGTTGCTATTTATTTGTTTTTCGATCATCACTTGCATTGTGCATCCCTCATAAGAATTCTTTTTAAAAATACATGTATTAAATTTATTTTGTATGTATGAACATTTGGCCTACATGCATGCATGTGTACTATCAGCAATGCCTGGTACCTATGGATGTCAGAAGAGGTGGGTCTTGACAACTGAAGGCAGGTCCTCTGCACAAGAAAAATGTGATCTTAGCTGCAGAGCCATCTCTCCAGCCACATTCTTTACAATTCTTACACCAAAAAGACATTTATTGCTCTTGAGATTTTACCTTCCTTTCAATGGAAAGGTTTTAGTTTGGGATATTAACTACCTTAGAGGGACCACATCTCAGGAGAGTTGCAAGCAGTCACTCTGGGGTATTTTTTGAGTGACTAAAGTGCAGTGGAAGACTGAGTGAGCTCTTTTCCATGCCCAGGACTAACAGTTTGTGGAAGGAGGCACTATCCCAGCTACATATGTGTGGCAGAATGAGATCTTGAAATATACACTTTTGTGGATGCTATATGTCTTTTAAACATGACCATGTTGGAATTCAGTTGTCATTGTGACAGTACCATGAGGCTGGAGCTTTGAGAGGTGAGAGGTGGTGAGACCTCTCCACACAAATGCAAGAAGGTTTAGTGTTGCTACAACTTCTGGGAGTTCCTCACACCAAGAGTATGCTCAGCTGTGCTTCTCCATCTAGCTGCTTTCCTGCTGCCTTGTCTGCACAAAGGGCCTCATCAGTTATGAAGGCCTTGTTCTTACATTTAGAGCCACAGAACCATGAGCCTAAGAAACTTCACTATCTAGAAATGGACTTCCCATAGGGCTGCAAAGGCCCAGAACCAATGCTTTGCTGTGCCATGACCTGTGTGATGGCTAAAATGAAAGAAATGTTTTGGTTGAGGTTTAATTTCTGAAGTTTGTAGCTGTCTTTGTTCTAAATGACTGGCTCAAAGTTACATCTTGGATAGGGTGTTGGGCATTATTCTCCAAAAAGGGTGAACTTGAACATTGTATGGCAAGGATGCAAGGCAGCTGCATCACTTTCCTTCTGCCATGTGAAGACACAGCTCAGAAGCAACACCAGATTCCAGAACTTAGCCCTGGGACCTCCCAGAACCAGAGCTGTGAGAATGGAATCTCTACTCTTCCCCCAGAGTCTCTGCTGTTCTGTTACAGCAGCACAGATGGACAGAGGCAGAAGCAAGAAGCCTTGACTGTCATCCGTGGGCTGGGGATAATAGAATTAAGAAACAGATGGGGAAAGATGGATGAAAATCAGATTGAACCTGGGGTAATGTCTGTGGAAGGCAGCCACAGTTGTTACTGCCCTCTCCTCTACAGTATTCAAGTTTACTCATTATAGATCAGGATGTAAGAACACAGATGGGAGAGAAGTTTTCCTGGTTTCTCTGACAGATCCTCTATTGAATCTATGGAGAAAAGACTCATGTACCAGCTGAGGAGACTGAAGTCTCTGATAAACTGGCCAATTTCATCATTGTTATGATTAACACTGCTTCTAAGAAAGCATTCACTTGAGCCAGTCCTGGAAACCTCTCTTCTGCTAAGACATAGCAAGAAAATCAACATAGTCGAACTAAAATAATTGAAGCTCTTTGGAAATAGAAGAAAAAAAAAAACAAAGAAAAACAAACAAATAAACAAAAACCCTACCTGTTAGGAATACTGCTAGAGAGGCATTCCATTTTAGATAAAAAAGCTTCACACAACAAGTGAGAATGTCCCTGTCATGTGGCAAAGAGAGCACAGAGCTGCTGATGGGAGCTAGCAGGAGTCTTCTATCCACAGGATGTATGATAAATCATCAAACATTATAACAATCAGTAAGCGTCTCTGATAGTGTTTACGGAATTTAGGCTTGAGATCTTACACGGAAAAGAAATCACAGACAATTAAGGTATTTGCAGACTATAGTATAAAACTGAATTACTTCTGAACTATGATAAATGACATTGGGGCTTTGGTCAGGACATCAAGTCAGTCAGGACAAGTAAGTGCAATTGTTCACTCCCATTAGTGGTGGGGGTTCAGTCCTCGTCAATGGGTATGTAGAGCATGGAAGAAGACTGCTCCTCGAGCCCTATCAAAATGATCAGATTTATCTTGTTCATTTTATCAGCATTTTTCTCATATGTACAAAGACTACCTGTATCTTAGCAACACAAATTATGCAAATCTCACCTATATAAATAATTTCAAATGTACCAGAAATCTTACACAGTAAAAACAAAACAAAACAACAACAACAAAACCATAGAGTTTCTTGACCTTGTCAGGATATTGTCACCATGTATAATTTTGATAAAGGAACTTAACAGTCTGTCCTGCTGTGCGTATAAGTAATTATCCACTGGAGGGGCAAAAGTCAAGGGCAGCTGCCCGTGCACTTTAGTTTCTGGGAGTGTGGTTTGCTCAGTGCTGCTTCAAGCGATGAGAAGTGAGTCAGGAACACTTTTCCGGAAACAGAGTTTTATTTCTCAATTTCCAAGGAGGAAAATTTACACATAGTGCAAGACTGAATGGCACACCAGTTGCCAGACAGCCATGCTAGCAGCCTCTATATCCTGTGGATCAAAAATTTGCTGAGGAGAGAGAGGGGGCACAGAGAGAGTCAGAGACAGAGAGGGAAACAAAGACAGATAAACAGAGACACAGGAGATAGAGAGGGAGGCAGGGAAGGTGGAAGGAAAATGAGAGAGAGAGAGAGAGAGAGAGAGAGAGAGAGAGAGAGCATATTATGGCCAAAGACAGAAACAATAAGGAGCCATCATACCTGCAAACGTGATGTTGAAGCCTTCGTAGGAGATGGAGAAGTCAGAGACAAACCTGAGTTGTGCAGTGAAGTTTCCAAACAAGCCAGCCTTAATAGTGTGAGGCAAGACTGAGCCAGTGAGCCTGGCCACCGGCTCCGAGAAACTCCCATCCTCCGTGATCAGCAAATAGTCGTGGGAACTTTCGAGGTGAAAGGTGTGGAAATTCATCTGCACTCCTGAGAAATGAGGGCGGGACAGTTGTTTTAACTGCAGCCTGAAAGAATCTCTTCTGGGCATAATTACAGACATCAAAGCTTTGGATCAAAATATCTCAAATTGCTAAATATTAAAATTATCTTGTATGACTCTAGCTTTGAACTTTCAGAGAAAAATTAGATAGCGGCTGTTCTAAATTCAAGAAGAGGAGTTAAACAAAAACAAATGTTCAAATAGTTAAGGGACTGATCAGTTGCAGAAGGACGCTGCCATGGGTTTTGGTATAGTTATGTATGTGGGTGTCCCCTGGGCCTGGTGCTCAACCCAAAGAGAGACAAAATACTTAAAGTCTCTCCATTTTCAGAAATTTTAGTTTGGAACCATCATATGAAAACATACAACTTCACAGGGCAAATTAACTTGAAATTATAGTTTTGTAAGCCTTGTATTGTCTTCGTAAAAACTAGATTCAAGCACTGTCTCTTAATTTCTCTGCTGATTTTTTTTTAGATTTACATTTTTCTAACTAAAACATCTTAGTTACTCATAATCTGGTAATTCTGTTTACCTCAGTACCACATTCTTCCTTCTTTCTTTCTTAGAGGCTTACTGTTTTCTTTAATGGGTGTATCCGTGGCTCTTTGTGTAGATGTGTGCATGTGACTGTGTGTGCCTTCAGGGGCCATAGGCATTTGACTTCCCTGGATTTGGAGTTGTAGGTTGTTGTGAGCTGACTAATGTGGGTGCTTGGATTTGAACTCAAGTCCTCTGCAAGAGTAGCCTGTGCTCTTAGCTTCTGAGTCACCTCTCCATGTATTTTTTATTTTTAATATGTGCTCATGGCAAAGTATAAAACATGCCTATGAAGGTACTGTTCCATGTAGTTCACTATAAAGCTAGGTCAATAAAGCAGCAAGAAGAGTTCAGATATATGTTGAAAGGCAAAATCTATTGACCAAAGTTTTTAAAGGATCTTTAAAAGCGACTTAGGTATTTATAAGAACATATGTGGGGTACCTTGATAAACCCAGCATTTATAATCTCTATTTCCTACAAAAAAATACCAGTTTGCTTCTCTTTGCATTTATCATTTGTGTAAGGGTGGAGAAATTCATGGTGTTTAAACATCATTGGGTTACATAAAGAGCTGGGATTTATCATAAGGACAATGTCAAGAAAACTTAGAACAGAAGCACTGATATTTTTTAAACATACTGTAAAAGTTTAAATAATCCACTCTTCTTATATTGAATCAATATTCACATTTTATTTAATTGAAGCTCATTTTCTTTATCATTACATCTAATTTCCAAGTTTATACTCATACATATACAGCCAGGTTACTGAACAAAGAAGAACAATAAAAATGACTTCTGCCTAACTCTCCAATGATACTAAGATCTTGAATAATTTTAGTCTTATCAAAAGGTAAAAGTTAAGGGTGTCAAACCTCTGCAAATTCATTCATTTGCCTGGTATTTCCTTACTGTCTCATCTAGCCCATTGTGCATTACTCCTTTTGCCATGACCTGCCCTTTGTCTTACCCTTGCCATGAGAGACTTCGATGGTCCACGTACAGTTCAGGGAGTTTGGATAAAAGTCTGGAAATCCCGGAGAAAGGACAGTCCCAGTCTTGCCGTGGATGTAGCCTCCACACAGCGCTGAAATAACAGAAAACATGAGCAGTCCACTGTGATTGCTGGGTTGGAGTGTTTCTAGATGGACAGTGTATTTTTGTAAGTACTAACAGGATGGAATCAAACAGACATTGTTTTGCTTGCAGTTATGAGATGCCCATTCATAAGCAGGCGTCTCTATCACAGCATAGCTGTAAAACCTAGCTGAGAGTAGAACAGGGCAGAGAATACCAAACTGTGTCAGTTCATCAGGAGAACTGGGGACACATTAAGCTGTGATTCCTACCCTCCAGTGTGAGATTTTCTAGCTGTCCTTTAGTGAATTAAAAATCAGTGTAGCACAATATGCCAACTTCAAACTAACTCGTAGATTTAAGAACCATGAAGTTATTTTTAATACTTTGAACCAGAAAATAACAGTACACAGAAGTACAATCTGGAAGCTTTTAGGATTTTTGACTGACATGAAAAAAAAATTGCAGACATGAAGTCACAGCAGCTGTGATTGCATGTACATGACCAGCACAAGATCAAGCCGGCCTGAGTTCTAATGTGGATGGGGAGGGGCTTATGAAGTCCCACCCCTAGATGGGGAGCTGTCAGTAGGTGACAGATACTGTGGAATGACAGTCAATTTTACTGAGGGATACAGCCCCTGAGAGGCCGCCTATGCTGTAACAAATGGCCCCACAACCATGCACATACAGGCAGCGCTAAGTGCATTCACTGGCGAAGAATCTAATACAGTATGTGTATTTGTCAACTTGATACACTGTAGAATCAAGTGGGAAGAAAGTCTCAGTGGAGATCATTTAGATTAGGTTAGGCCATTAGCATGTCTGGGGAATTTATCTTATTTTGGTTAATAGAAATAGAAGGAACCATCGTGGATATGTTTGGCATTATTTTATGAGCTGAGCTCTGAATTGAACAAGAGAAGAGACAGTTGCTGAGTAGTACACATTCATACATCTGACTCTTTCTGCTCCCAACTGTGGACTTCACTACCTGCTTCAAGTTCCTGACATTTTAGCTTCCCTGCTGTGATCAACTGTCACTTGGAACTATAAGCTGAAATCAACCCCTTTCTCTCATCATTTGCTTTCTGTTAAGATATTTATCACAGCAAGCAGAAATAAATCCAGGTTACAGTGCTAGGAATATAAACTAGCTTAGCTCACATGGAAAACAACATGAGGATGCTGTTGTAGAAGCTGAATTACATTGGCATGGTCCAGAAATCAGGATATGGAAGGAAAAAGGTGCACCAAAGATATTCTGTCAATCCCCCACATTGACGTAGAAATCCTTGTAACAGTCAGCACACAGAAGCAACCAAGGTATTCATAGACAGAAAACAAAGACAAGATGCTATCTACACATGCTGGGTGGTCACTTGGCCTGAAGATACTAGGTTGCTGCAACAAGGGTGATCTTGGTGGGGAGGGGCGAAATGCTGGAAATGAACCAAACCGAAAGACAGAGCCTGCAGTTTATCACCAGAGGAGACTTTAGGAACTGTCACCCAATGGTAGAGTTCAAAGAACAGGCCCTCCACTTGCTAGCTCAGTGAGCTCTGTGAAACTCCTGGCCTTTCGTCTTTTATATTGCCTTATGATAGAAATGGACAGGGATAAATTTCATCTTACTGTTAGGTGTTTGTAATTACTAAATTGTAAATAGGACTTCTTGGCCTCCCTTACTGTATGAATTTTTTTTTCATAAAAGATTTTCCTTTATCTTTCTTTGTCTCTCTGTTTCTCTCTCTCTCTCTCTCTCTCTCTCTCTCTCTCTCTCTCTCTCTCTCTCTCTCTCTCATGTGGGGTGTGTGTGTGTAGACTGACTACTGATTCTGTTTCTATAGAGCCCTGGATAATACATCTTCTCACTACGTTATGACATTGTGACACAGAGAAGATCATACTTCTTTGTGCTCCCTACTGTGTCTGAAAATGTAACAGTTCCTGTTCTGTGTGCTGGAGAAAGAGATGAGCCCCGGGAAGGACTACCTGCACTGTGTAACAAAACTAACACTGAGTCAGTATGGCTCTCAGGCTTGTTCTTTGAGAGAGCTTTGTGGTATCTGAGAGAAGCTCATAACCTGAGCTTGCACCTATACTTCCTTCATCACAGTAGACAGATCATCTAGTTTAAACCATCTATTGTGAACCAGAATGAACTATCATTCCCTAACTCATACCTGAACCACATCTTCCCAGTGTGATAATTATAAATTGTTTCATGAATAACACTTTCACAATTAATATCTGCATTATTGTTTGATAATGAATGAAAGACACACTTTTCTTCCTATGCTCTCTGGTTAATACTGGTAGGGAACTTAACACATTGCAACACATAAACTTAGAAAGAATAGCCACATGAAAACCAATTCAGCATAAACTTTTAAAGGTCATTTCTACAATATTTCAATGCTTTCACATTAGGTTTTCCCATCATAATGTTGCACTGGCTCTCTATTTCACTATGAAAGACAGAACACTAAACATAAACTTTGAAGTTAACTTAGTCAACAAAGAATTGCTTAGAACCTGCTGCTAGACACTGTCCTCGGCACAGGAAGATAACGATAAGGAAAGAAGACAATAACATGCCTCTTGTGGAGTTAATGGCATGGTGAAGACCATAACTGTGCAAACCCTGATGACAGATTCTGGAAGAATAGAGATGACTGTCAATGGATCCATTCGAAGAAAAAGGAGAGCAGAGTCCAAGACTTACGTGGAGCTGGACGCACTGACATGAGTTGTCAGAGGCAGCTAGAAGAAAGTGCTGCAAAGAGTCTGAGCAGTGAGTCCCCATGTGATACCTGAACAAGAGCATGGGTGGCTAGAACGTAGAAAGGAAAAGGAACCCTCAACTCCTCAACTAGCATAGGCTTATTTGCAAAAGAAGCCTGCATGGCAGTAAGGGAAGGTGAAAGGAAGTCCTCGTAGTTGCACACAGGGCCCCCCATGCTTCATAGGCCATCCTGGAATGATGCCTTTTTTCAGAGGCAGAGGAAGGGATACATTATGTCTTTCTCTGTGGATCACACAGGCTACTTTTTGTTTAACCAGGTCACAAGGATGGTCTATAAGACATAGGGAGAGAAGCAGGCAGATGGTATGGGCAGTTGCAGAGAGAGGCAGACATACACCAACTGTAGAGCTATCATAGCTTCCTGCTATCAGGATTGGCACAGCAGTAGAAACACTGCAAACTGGAAGCCTAAGCATGACATGGAAGGGGGATGGAGATGTGTAGGCAGAGTTTTGTAGGGGAAAGAGGGATTCAGCTTTGGAACCCTAGAACTTGATGCAAAGTGATGGAGTTATAATGGTGTGGAACGCTGACTAGAAAACAGAACAGCACAGTGATGATTAACTAGTATTGTGGATGTGAACAAATAGTGCAAAATGGCACCCAGGTATTCAGCAGTGTGGAGATGAAAGATTCTAGAGAGGAACCTGAAGCAGAGTGGCCAGGACAGAAGAGGAGGACACAGAGGACTAAGGTTTGGATGGTAGAAGATGCATACAGTTCATTTTAATCTATTATAGGGCAGGCATAAATCACCACAATGAATTCTCAGATTTTATGTAGGCTTAACTACAAGAACTTAGAGTAGTTTATGTTATACCAAGATGTCATATATTCAGTGTTTCTGGGATAAAGCCTGCCTAAGCTTCTAAGCTCATAAACAAAAGTACTTCATATCCAACTATATTGAACACTCGCAAAATCCATAATTCTTTATATCTTTGCATTGTATGTAGGCTAACAGGTGTGTGCAAATATGTGCATGTGTGGAAGACAGAGGACATCCTTCGGTACCATTGCTTAAGAAATGTTCATCTTACTTTTGAGGCCTACACTGGGCCTAGAGCACACTGGTTATCTCAGGGTTGGACCAGCAAGCACCAGAGATCTGCCTGTCTCTGCCTCCCCAGTGCTGTTAGGTGGTATCACATCCTGCTGTGGAAGGCTGGGAATGCTAATCAGACAGAAGGTGTTTCTGTTTGGAGCACATGGGGAGAACTTTGCAGGTGAGTCGGTGCCCCTGTCAATCTTTATCCCATGGTGCATACGCAGTTCTTTCTGAGCCTCCTCTTACCAGCATTCTAAATAATTGCATGAGGCCCACAGGCTTAAGGAAATGGGAGTTTGATGTACAGGGAATGGAATTGAGATTCTCAGCTAAATCTAAAGAGAGAAGAGAATAAGATAAAATCCAGACTTTTACTGCGGGCTCCCTATAGGACTCGAGTATTCATAGATGGTCATGTCTCTGTTCCCTTGGCAGAGACATCAAGATAGCCCTGCAGAATCTGAATTACATGAACCTGTTTCCTCATTCTCTGTGGAGGCTTTTCTGGGTAGTTATAAAAGCTACAGTAAAAATTTTACTTCTAATTTCCTTGAGGCTGTCACTCTGTGAGCCTGACATTTGTATTTCTAATATCTACCCACCATCCAGGATACAGACAGGTTTTATCAAAAAGCCCCTTGGGGAGGTGACTGAAATATGCAGGAAATAAAGAAGGCAGAGAGGAGCAGATTGAGATCTTTTCCTGGGTGTACTGAGGGTAAGCTCCCAGCAGTGATTAAGTTTGGTGTTGACCTCTGCTTGGATCCCAGTCTCCATTACAAATCATTTACTGAAGGTTTTAAGGGGTTAAGTGAGACAGGGGGTTTTACTAATACCCCTTCATGCTTGCAGACATACAAAATACATATTCAAAGAAGTCCTTGACATCTCCAACATTATAGTCTAATAGAAAAAGAAAAAAAATAAAAAATATAGATAACAAAGTGAGGATTATTCTGCAATCAAGGAATATCAAGTAACTTTCGGTTGTCAAAAGCAGCCCAGGTGTTCAGTCTACAAAGTGCTGTTGACATGGCAACAAACCAAGATGGGACTGAATAAGCTCAAGACTAGGTATCTACCTCCACTGAGGAAGGCAGTAATTGACATCTGGGACGTATACTTCAGGCCAGAGTCCTTCAGGAGAGACAAGTTTACTAGAGAGGGAAGAGTAAGGTTCCATAAATTATGCTTGCTCTCTGTTTTGTAGCCCACAATACCCGCAGGAGCTGAAGACCATCAAATCCACACAATCTTTTCCTTGAATGATTTCCATCTGCCTACTCCATGAGCATGCTTTGTGTCTTTGCTCTATCCCATACCCAATATCATGCCTTACACATAGCACTTCTGCCTGTGCCTAATTCAGCTTTTCTTTGTGCCTGGTGCTACAGAAAGACACCAGGGCCTCATGTGCAGTGGACAAATGCTCTACCACCAAGCTAGCAAGCTTGCCATGATCTGCATGCTTTAACTGGTGTATTTTGGTCTTTTGAGCTAACTAATCTCAGAGTACTAGCATCTTCTTTGAAAGTAAAGTCCACATGAAACACAAATTCTGTGCTTCATTTTTTTCTTCCTTTTCAATATTCGTGGTTTCCGCTTTGTTTATTTGGATTGTGTGTGTTTGTACATTGTGGGTGTGGCACTGAGTAAGCAGAGCTGTATTTCAGTTTTTCTCCAATGCAGGGTGACTCAGGACTTCTATGTGTTTGACAGAAGTCACTGACTGTATCTCCTTATTTAGTTATTCATTTAAATTGGACTCATTCTCAAAAGAAATTTTGGACAGACACCCTGCATTTCAAGGCAGTGTTAAAAATGCCCAGACACTTAAAAAAAATGCCCAGAAGTTCTTGCCAGACAAGAACGTCTAAAATACATCCATAATTGTTTCCACCCCCAAAGATGAAGGGCTCTGGTTGTGCATTCCTGAGGTATTTGCCCTGAATTCTGAGTATGCCCAGAGACTAACGTTAAACACCTTGAACTGTGTTTCACACCTCCAACCTCACCAACTAGCATTCACTGGCCCATTCTTACATCCTCCTGTTCTCTCCTTGTTTTTGTCTTGCGTCAAATTATTGCTCCACAATCAAGTCTCTTCAGGAAGATAAATCTGGAAGGATGCCTCCCAGGCCTCTCAATACTGCACATTGTAAGTTGTATTTATTGTTTTTTCATTTCCCTATTCCAAGACATTTTTTTTCCTTTACTTGCTCCTATGTGTGATTTCAATGTTGTGTTCCTTCTCCTTATGCTGATGTCAACTATTAAGAGGCAACAAACATAATTGTTTTGCAATGACTATTTGCAAAAAAAATAGTTTGCAAAAATATTTAATAAAAATATTTTCAGAATGATACATGCATTTGTCCTTTACCAAATAAAAGGAAGACAATGCCTCCTATGCTCAATTTATTTCTTTAAAATTGAAGTGTGCTAACATTGGTATTAAATCGGAACAAATGTAGTACTTGGAGAAGAGAGAGAGAAGGTTTATCTTTTTTTCAGGTGAGATAAAATATTATGATTAATTCTAATTTATGTTTCCTTGCAGAGGACCATGAGTTTTTAGAGGTTTACATTTCTTATTGATATATGGTCTATTGCAATAAAACCTGTGAGATTTAAGAGATTGTGTGAGATTAGAAAGGGCAAGGAGATTCTCAGAGCTCAGTGCAAACAGCCATGACTAAATAAAACTCTCATGCTAAACCCTAAACTCTCCTGAAATGTGAAGATTTATTAATAACCTTTCACTGTAGGCTTTTTAGTCCTGGAAAGGTGCTACAACGTAGCATAACAAATCACATTAGGGATCTCCTTGGATGGATCCGATTTCACATTTGCATAAATTTGACTTAGAAGACAAAAGATAAAATGTCTACGTTTAATGCACTTTTATTTTCTCTAGAAAATGTCATTTATAACTGTCCTATCATAACATCTCGGCCAGTTACTGAGCACAAAGAGCTGAGTCCCCCTCCATTTCTAAGTCACTTCCTGTCTGTGCATTCTTTTTACACAGGAACAGGCAGTGTTGATGATTGTTGAGAAAAGTCCACCTCAGAATGGCAACCTCAACTGGGTCAAGCAAAGTCTTCTACTTGGAAGCATCGTTTTCATTACCCAGGCAGGTGCCTTGACAACGTGGTGACTGTCCACTGGTGAGCAAGGACACATCAGTCACCACACCATCCCATGACTTCGTTATTCAATTCCTCATAGCCACAGTAGAAAAGTCTGCAACCAAAACAACATGGCCCAGTACTCTGGAGACTGAGGAAGGAAGGTTGCAGGGTTGGGGTGGGCTAGGCTACATAATCAAATCCTATCTCAAAACAAAACAAGCAACAAAATAAACAACATGAGATGCCTTCCAGAGAGACCATATCAATACACATTTCCTGCCTCCACGTAGGGACACCCTCTTCTCTGCATCTTTGCCAGGATTTATCCTTCATATTTTGATAACAGTCATTCTAACAACAGCGCAAGGGGAGACCTTCTCTTGATTTGATTTGCCTTTTAGCTCACCACATTTGTTGTACACATGCCCAACCTGCCAGCCACATGCAGCCAAAGATAAATATGCCACAATGCAAAAATCATAAATTAATTTAAACCATTATTAGATTTTTCCTTCTTTGCAGCTTGATTGCATGGTTCTCGAGGGTGAAATTTTTAAATGGCAATGTTGTGTTACAATGTTGAAGGGTTTTATATCCCATAGCATGTAATTTGTAGTACCTTTAAGATCAGCTATATTGACATTAGGGGTAGATGACAATAAAATTACAATGTACGGCAGCAAAGAACAATACCTCAGCTGCTTTCTGCCAAAAAATGAGCAATGTGTGACTATTATGAAAAAGGTCATTATGCCCAGTTTCCCATCTTTCTTACCTTCCTACCAGTAACCCCTTTCCCAATTCTGCCCAGAGTCAGGAATCTCTACCAGTCCTGTGTGCTTGCCTGCAAAAGCATTCATCTACCCTGTGTGTTCTACCTCTTGACTGCATGTACCAAGCACTATTTGAGTTAGTACTCTGGTTAAAAGGAAGGTCAGAAATTGTCTGTACTTGGCAGTACTGTAAAAACAACCTTCCCTAGACCCTGCTATTTGCATCTATTATTTTGAGAAAATCAAGGTGCCCCTTACATATATAACATTTTAAAGAGAAATACTTACAGTTTGAAAAAAAAGGTATGAAAGTGGAAATTATATGTATATGTAACTCACACTTAATTAATTTTCCCATATACCCATATACTTTTCTAAAGAAACAATGTTATAATGGGACATATTCATGACTAAAGAGAACATGCATGCCAAAAATGTTTTCCAAATGATAACATGTAACAAATTTACCTAAGTTTTAGTGCAAACCCGAAAGGAACACAGTGATATACAGTATCAAAAATATTATCCTCTTTCTGTATTTCCAGGAGTGGTTAAGTACAGAAGGATCCTCTGAAAGACTCTTTGGGAGCATTCAGACCCAGAAGAAGTATTCTGGAAGAGGTCAGTCATCACTGTTACAAGCTGTGTTAGCTTTGAGGAAACTCTGGCTGTGGACCTGAGTTACCTACATCAGAAGAGAATAAAGCTTGACCATCTGGAGTTTGTAAATAGACCACGATGTCTCTCAAGCCTTCTATAAACAAACGCTTCCATTAAAATGCATATATAATTGATCTCTCTCAGCCTATGTGTGTAGGTAATGCTAAAGGACTGACTATAGGTTTTCATTGTTTCTAAAGAGTTACCCCACTGGTAGAGTAATATTGCTGACCAACCTTCTAAGCTGCTGTGCTTAAAGAATATTTTGTAAAGGGAGCCCATTCTTTGGAAACTTTGTATCATATGTCAGGTGTCATGCACCCTGGCCCATGTGTCCACATGTCCACACGTCTCTTCAAGTCTTTTTGGTCTAGCTTAGCTCTGCCAGGCCTAGCTCTACCTACCATCACAGCTGGGCAGGGCATGGCTCCACTGATGGCTCTTTTCACAGATGAGAGGCTCGTCATCACTCAGTGTGTACCCAGGGTCACAGCTGAAGGTCACTGTAGATCTGATACCAAAGCTACTGCCGTGCCGATGACCATTAACAGGGATGCCTGGGTCCAGGCAGGAGTCGGATTCAAGAGTTACGCCTGCAAGAGCAGAGAAAATACATGACTGAAAAGCCTTTCTGCCTAATTGGAAAACACACACACACACTATATTATGAGCTATAATATATTCTCTGATATGCACAGACCCAGGGAATTATCTAAGTGAACTCTCCATTACTGAATTGATTATTTAATATCTAACAGTCCATTAATGTGAAATGTAATGTCTCCAAATATTTGACCTTGTTTTTCAAATTAAAGAGTCATCTTGGTGTGTTCCTCTCTAGGTCATAGAGAATTGGTGCAACCTTGAATAATTCATTGATGTCTCCGAATTTTACTTTACTCCCTGGAAAATCAATGGGCTGCTAAGGGAACACCAGCTAGATCTCATTTCAGCTCTTTTCCTTACCCTCTCACTTCCCTTTTGTATGTTGCATTTCAGTTAGGCGTTGGCAGCTGCACTCCAATATTCCTAAACCTGCACACATACAGGCAAGCAAATACATGGAACACAATTTAAAACTTTTGAGAGCAGGTTTTCTAAAACTACATTCTATAAATCTACACTTTTAAAATCTGCACACAATCTGCCATTTGCCTCTGCCACAGGAGAAGCTGGTATATAAAAAGAAGGAGGTCGCCTCATCATGAGGTTTTGCATCCTGCTTTTTAATTGTCTTCTCTAGAATAATCTATTCAAGAATGTGAGAACCGAGGAAGAGAATGTCATTTCGATATTTGTGTAGATAAATGAAAACTCCCTTACAGTATACCCCTCCAGAAGCAAGCTCAGACATGGACTGATATCTCAGGCTGCTCACCAAATGTCATCGTAGGTTCTGGCAATCAAACTTTCATGGCCCAACACTGACATCCTGGATCCCTGGTCTGATTGTTTGGACATTAGTAGAGTAAGGTGACTAGTAGAGATAGGTTTTCCTTTCTGAGTTCAAACATGTAATTCATAAAATACAAAGTAACTGTTTAAACAGAACACCATGACCCAAGAAGTGGTGGAACAACAAGGCCACAAAGAAGCTAGATGCTGAAAGACAGCATGCAAGTACTGGGACTTTCCCAAGGCTCCACAGCATCCTGACATCCCTGGTGTGTTTCCTGAGAGTCAGGGCCATCCTGATTATCCTCTGTGGCTTCATGAACATAGTGATCACCCTAGTTATCCTCATTGGGAGTTTCCTGAGGGCCAAGACTAATCTGGTTATCTGCAGTGAGTATTTCCTGAGCATGAGACACATTCTGGTTATGTACCCTGGGCATTTCTTCAGGACTATTCTGTTATACAGAGTAGTTCTCTAGCAGCAGGACCACCCTGCTTACCCCGTGGTCTCTTAATTGCTGCATCAGTTTTGTCCAGCCTATAGGCATACAAGTGTAGAAGAAGCTTAGCCACCCCTTCAGTGACTCCTTCAACACTGCCCATTTTGACACTACTACCTGAAGAACCTCCCCAGGCCTTCATGTTCTCTGCTGGAGTACACCATATTCTGATCTCTTCCAGGCTCACCACCTGTGTGTTTCCTGTCAGAGCATGGATAGAGGGTTCTTAGTCTGAGAGAGAGTTTTTAGTTAACAACTGAGAAAATGAACATGCCTAGGGCAAGATGGGAAATTTGTGAGCTTACAGAGCTTTGAAGAATCTAGAATTCATAGAGCTGTGACCCAGGCCTCCCAGGATAAAACCCAATATGGATTTTCACTCATATTTTAAAAAGTTGGTGGTGGGTGAACAATGGGAGGAGAAAAAGCAAATTGAAGAGAATTGCATGATTTTTACCAATAATTGTTTTACTTTAACAGTCATTTTAAGTCTTTAAAAACAAATGGCCAGGGTTTCCATAGATACAAAGCATAGCAACACCAACTGTCTCACAGCAGGTGCTGTGGTCAGCACCATTACAGGTGAAAAATAGTCTGTGGAAGTCTTCCCCTTGTCTTTATGCCTTTCTTCTCCCCTCCTTCTCCTACTCTTCCCTCCTTCGCTGTCCATCTCCTCTTCCTCTCTCTCCTCTCCCCTTCCCCTTCCCTCCCCTCAGCTCATCTCATTTACTTTCGTTTCTTCTTCCTTTGCCTCCTATTCTCTCATCATACACATATCCATTTCACCCATTTTTATTAGAAACATGTTTGACATACAAGACCTAAACAACATGCTCCCACATTGCTGATGGGAAAGCACCCATGGGATGATGGTTTCATACAACATGGCTAGCTGTGCTTCGTGAGGAATGTTTACAGTGAAAAATCATAATTTTTAATGAAACCCCTTTCCATACAAAATTTGCTTTAAAAAATGGAAAACTGTTAAGGGAAAGCAAAACAGAACTTTGTGTTGATCAATCATTAGAGGCAAATCTAGAGACATTTAGAACGCCATACTGCATACCCATAGATGTTTTCCCATACTTGTTTTCTGTTTTTTATTAAAAAATAATACAGATGTGAGTTGAGAAATATGAAAACACTGTGTTTCTAATGTTGCATGTGTGTGTTGATATAATTACTATCATGAATTCAATCTATTTGCCTAAAGCAGGGTTGGTCCAGGATTTCCCACAAAACTCAGAAGTTGGAAAGCACAAACAAGGGATTGCAGAGTGAGTGACAGAAACAAAGCCAGGCCTGTGAGAACGGGGCTGAGGTCATGCTGACCAGGCTTGCTGGGGTGGGCACACATAGCAGCAACCACTGTGAGAGCTGTACCTTACCTGCCCTGGCCTCAACCTCACATCACAAGGAAAGGACAAAACAATGGATAGCTTTTGAAAGGAGAGATGCACTTCGACTCTGTTCTTTCTTAGGTGAAACATACAAGTGCTGATATTTGACCTAAGTAAGATGCAAATATACTTCTTTTCATCAGGTGGCCTTTGTGAACAGGTGACAATGAAAGTGTTCCTTGGTGAGTAAAGGCAGGTGATTGTTTTCATAGTCACCCTTGTGTCCTTCACATCCCCATGTGGTTGATGTGAGTCTTGCTTTGTGTCACTGTCAGTCACAGATTGGGGTAATTAAGATGTCTATCTCCACACCTTCCCTCCAAGAAGGTATAATGGGATACACACACACACACGCACACACACACACACAAACCGTAAGAGAACAAATTTAACTCTTACATTTATTTGTGTTTTAAGATATATTTTATGTATACATATGAATATATGTGAATATATTATGTGTGTATATTTGCTATACATATGGAGTACTTGAAGAGTTCAGAAGAGTGTAATGTATCAGATACTCTGTAGCTGGAGTTACTGACAATTGTAAACTGCCAGATATGGGAGCTGAGAACTGAACTCCAGTCCTTTGTAAGAGCAACAAGTGCACTTAACTGCTGCACCATCTCTTCAGATGTATTATAATGTATGTGTGCGTGTATACATATCCACGCACACTCACACACACACACACACACACACACATATATATGACTATAAAATAATACAGTTTCTCCTCATGACCTCAGAAGCTGAAACTCAGAGCCAAACTGGAAAGAAAACTGAGCCTGGCCTGTTCAACACACTGACTCCATCACGGCCTACTGAATGGTAACTGCTTGCAGCAATCACTTGGCATTCGCTAGACACAACTGGGGTTTAAGTCCTTCCCACCTCTGATGTAATGGCTGCCACCCTGGAAAACCCATTCACATGAACTCACAGACCAGCACTGCCCAGCACTCTGACAACTGAGCTCATCCAGCACTCAGGAAACAGCTTCAGTAAAATGTCCTGATGCCCTGAATTACTTCCAGCCAAGGTATCTCTTCTAATATATATGTATAACATAATATATTCAACATATTATATTATAGAGTGTGTAATATGTAACAATATAATAGAGTAATACTGTAATAGACTATATTAATGCATTAAGAGAATGCAATTTGTCATTTGATGATTGAATCATTTTACTTTGTAATAGGCAATTGGCACTTATTAGGGAACCTAAAACAAACCCCCACCCTCCAAAACCCTCTGTAGGAGGCTTTTTGAAACTACTTGACAGATTGTCCATGAAACCAGCCCATTTGTCTCCACCCTTGAAGACAAGCACAGGTAGCCCTACCACCTGGGGTATAGTGCTCTGCACTGGGTGCCAGCTGGTGGCCACTTACTCTCGTAGTGAATGAGGAAGCCAACGCTAGACCGGCTGCTGTCAGTAGTAAAGAGCAGGTACATGTAGTTGCCTGTACTGATGAGGAATTGCGGTGCCTGGGTGCCATGGTACTCCCCAATCAGCGGGGATGAGCTGGCTGGCCCATCCCGTACTTCCAGAGTATCATAATTGACTTCTGTCTGGAACCTAGGGAAAGCCATGTAGGGTCATGTCAGCTTGCACACCAATCCAACTGTATTCACTTCAAGTGAATAACGTCATTGAAATATACATGTATATATTGTACTGTTTGCAAGAAGAGAGCACACTGCAAACTCTCTATCACATCTACTTCCTATCTGTGAATAAACAGGCTATAAAGAAGGTCATTATCTACCTCCGAAAGAAAAATATTGTGAACTAAATAAGTTCCCTTAGAAGCATAAGGAATAGAGAGCTGATAAATGGATGATAGCAGATGTTATATAGATGATAAATGATAAACAATTTGTATATATATAATATATATACATCATGTATAGTAGATGCTATTCAGATAATTAAATGCAGAGATGATAGGTGGATAATACATGATAGGTGATGCATAGATAGATGACAGATGTGTAGGTGACAGATTAAGAGAATCAGATGATGTATCAATACAATACAACCTTCAGCAGTGGAACAATCTGATTATGCATTTTATACTCTTTTTACAATCCTCTGTTTAACATATTATAGACACCTTAAATAGACACACTGAAGAGGAATACTCCCTTTAGGAAAGAGGGACTTCACAGCACATGATATTTAAATATTTTTCCTGAAAACCACACTGTGCTTTTTTTATTCACACCAACCCTTGAAGGACCAACACTGAGCAAGCTGCTACTTCAGAAACTCAGTGATGCCATAACAATTTGGGAAAGCCAGAATGGCTTCCAGATAGTGTTTAACTATGCTTGTACTTCCAGTGAATCCAGCCTGCAATTATATTTATATAAAGCTGAGGCACCCAGGTCCCCTTGGTGCAATGATGGTGCCATTCTGGGCACTAAGACAATTTCTTAAACGGGCCCATCTCATCCTCCAAGAGCTAAGTCTGTTTCCAAGTGCTTCTTTCGGCTCTGAGGGAGCATCTCGGCACTGCATGCATCTGACTCACTGGGTAATCCAGCCAAATGTGTCTCTGAGGCTGGGCCACAATTCCCCTGCTGGGCTCAGACTATTGCTAGGAAGAGAAGGGAGCCAGGGTGATAGCTCAGTTTATTTGCACATCTCCACAACAGCAAAAGGATGGTGAGCCTCATTTAATGGCACTTTCCTGATAACCATCAATGAAGATGTTCCTCTAAAAAGGCTCAATAATATTATGTTCTCCAAGCAAACCAGCCTACTATTCTGAGTTCAGTTCTTCTATACAGAGGAATTTAAACAATGTGTCTCAGGTGCCTAGACCAGAAAGGGACACTAGGCTGGTGGTCTCAGGCATGGTAGTGTCAGCTTTGATTTTATTATTTTTAACATCTGTTTTAAGGATGCTTCAATACACTAGATATTTGAGTCCAAATTCCAGAAGTCTGCAGAAGCATTGAGCTTCTGGATTTGGATCATCTTATCGTCATGGAAAAACTTTCATGTCATTTTTAGCTAGGGCATCAAGGACTGATAAAAACACACACTGAAAACTATAACCTCTCATTGCTTATCATGACTTGGCAGCCTGGCATCTTTGCATGGCCAAACCATCTGTGGAGAATCCAAACCTTATTTGCACAAACCCAATATGTGCTATGAAGCAAGAACAAATTAAAACAGCATTTAACTAAAACAGCAGTTCCTCTTTGAAAAACTAGACACTGAATACATCTAGGTTTAATGTCTAAAATTTCTAGGAATATTAACACTAAAATAGAAGTTACCTCAATATTATATCAAATAATACTGAAAATATTATACTAAGGAAAATTTAGCATGAATTTTTCTTTGGAAAACTGAAATTAGATCATTGAATGAGATCATGAAATTAATATTTTTACTAAATGATACAAATCTGACCTGTGACTGGATCATGTGATGTTTTGTTCAGTTTGTCCCCAATAAAAGAAAGCATAAGAATTAGTAGGAAATCTAATTTCACAGATTAAAATACCTTACAGTGATTTAATGATGAATGGTGTTTACATGGTCACTCACCAGTAGACATGGACCATTTTCCCCCTTTTTGGAGGAATTATCCTATTAAAAAGTAGGGTCATCAACAAAGGTGTGCTAATTATGAATAAAAATAATTAATAATGATAGTTCAAGTACCTCTTTAAGACTTTCTAGTCCTGATATTTTGAGTTGAGGGAAAACAAAGAAGAAAAAGTCACATGTCTTGAGGTAACACATTAGGAGTGTTACAACCCAGAGCACAAACTGTCAGATCACTCAGAAACGAACCTTGTTAAGCAAAGATGCCTCCGTAGATTTCAAGCACAGGGCTTTTGCACATATATAATTGTGTGTGTGTATATATATATGTATATACTTTTGCATATTATTAAACATGTTCAGATTGCTAAGCCAGACTGTGTACAAGTTATTGTGGTCACAGGTACTGGGAGGTAATGAATCTCTTGCACTGACCCTAATGCTGGGTCTGCAACTTTCATCTGCCTCCAGATCCTGGTGGCCTCTCCAGGAGAAGTCTTTTCTGTGCTTTTCCGGAGGATACAGAAGGGTCCAGCAGGATAGAGAGCTACTTCCATGGAACATCACATAACAGGCTCCCAATTCCACATTCCAAATCCAGCCTCTAGGGAACCAGGAAAATGGCCATGCAGGATGCTCCCCATTGGCAGCCCAAAGCTTGACCTCATTGTGCCCATGGGATAGCAGGAACCATGAGAAGGGCATGGGCAGGCCAGCTTCATCCACCATCTTGGGGAACTGAACAATGTTCGTGCTTTGAGCTCTATTTACTTAACACAGTAAGTGTAGCTGTGACTAAAGATGCCAGAGCAGTGGAAGAGGTTTTGATCTCACCTGTCGAATGTTATTTTGATGGAATGTCCTGGTTTTGCTTCAATGATCCATTCACAATTTAAAGAATCTTTGTAATATCCTGGCCATCCTGGAGGTAAGATGACCCCACTCAAAGCCGTCAGGTGCCCACCACATGGAGCTGGAAGAGGACACACAAATCTGTCAAGAAAAAAGTCAAATCTAGAAAGGCACACCATGGCAGCCTCTCACGAGAGATGGGCACTGTGTGGTCATTCATGGAAATCAGTGTTTGCATCAAACAAAACTCATTCCTCAGGAAACCATACGGAATGAAGTCAACGGGTGTATCCTACCTTCTTCTCGGCTTTATCATCAGACTCAGCAAGGCTTTTCTGCTGTAATACCCTGGATATGTGTGAGGTATCTGTGTTAAATGACACAGCTGCCTCCACCCTGCCGATCTGCACACAACCATCATCCACATCTCACACAAGTACCTGCTCATCTACATTAAAATTGTCTCAAGTATAAAATGGATTTTTCTGAGATGATGTGCTACTGTGCATATCCAAGCCATGGTGTGCTCATTGTGTTAATGGCACACACAGATCCCACATAATTGTTGATGAATGTTAACAAAACACAGACAGTGGTGTCAAGTTCATTAAGCAACGTGCTGGTTCTTTTGAGTTCTTTTATGATAAAATGGCTTGTGACTACAGAGAGAAGGGCCTTTGGGAAATACAAGTTAAGACTAGAGATCTTTATGGTCTGAGAGAGTGCTAAGAAGAATTTTTCTTTAAATTTGTATTAATTATACTTTATTCTCCTTGTATCCCCCATAAACCCCTCCCTCCACCCCTCCCAACCCTACTTTTCCTCCCCCTTCTCCACATATGCCCCTCCCCAAGTCCACTGATAGGGGAGGTCTTCTTTTCCTTCCTTTTGATCCTAGTCTATCAGCTCTCATCAGGAGTGGTTGCATTGTCTTCCTCTGTGGCCTGGTAAGGCTGCTCCCCCATCAGGGGAAGGTGATCAAAGAGCAGGCCAATCAATTCATGTCAGAGTCAGTCCCTGTTCCCATTATTATGGAATCCACTTGGATAGTGAACTGCCATGGGCTACATCTGTGCAGGGGTTCTAGGTTTTCTCTATGCATGGTACTTTGTTGGAGTATCAGTCTGAGAAAGACCCCTGTGCTCAGATTTTGCTCAACCATGTTTGTAGCAGCTTTATTTGTAATAGCCAGAAGCTGGAAACAACCCGGATGCCTCTTAACTGAGGAATGGATACAAAAATTGTGGTGCATCTACACAATGGAATGTTACTCAGCAATAAAAAACAAGGATATCATGAAATTTGCAGGTAAATGGTGGAAACTGGAAAGGATCATCCTGAGTGAGCTATCCCAGAAGCAGAAAGACACACATGGCATATACTCACTCATATAGACATACAAAACAGGATAAGCCTACTAGAATCTACACACCTACAGAACCAAATCAAGAGGAAGGACTCTGGCTAAAATGCTCAATCCCTAGCCAGAAAGGCAAAGCAGACTGACATCAGAAGAAGAAAGCAGGAAACAGCTAGGAGCCTGTCACAGAGGGCTCCTGAAAGGCTCTGTCCTGCAGAATATCAAAGCAGATGCTGAGACTTATGGCCAACTGTTGGGAAGAATGCATGGAATCTTATGAAAGATGTGGGAAATAGTAAGATAGGGAGAGGATAGGAGCTCCACAAGGAGAGCAACAGAGCCAAAAAATCTAGAACCCACTTTTTGTTTGGGTTCTTATTGATAGTTTATATCTTTGCTGGAAAAGACATCAATTTCAAAAAGACTTTAAACTTTATTATTGAGCTTTATTTTCAACTTTATAGTCCTAGAGTTGATGGGTTTGTGCACAATTATTTTCCCCACAATACTTGAGACTTTCACGAATATCACCAATTCACAGCGAAGGATACAGGGGAGAGGCTAAGCTACTGCTGTGAGGCCACATGATTTACAACTGTCATGTTCCTGGCATTTGGGAATCTTCCAGAGGGCTTGCGTAAGACTCCATCCATCCGGAGCTATATTGTTCACTACAGTAACATTTGTCTCTTGTGAACCCATTTCTGTTACATTTACCCCACCCCAGGTTTTTCGTCAGAATCACTGGGTCCTCTTTGTTAGTGACATCAACAAGGAACTCATTCATACTCGTCTTGGATTATTTTTTAGTGTTGATTATCATTAGGTTAACTTTCTCATAGAATTTTTGTCTTTCCATTAACTTATTAAACTAAGATCGTTTTCTTTTTGTCCTTCCTTGGATGCCTGCAAATATTACACTTGAAGTATGGCTTTAGGTATGCTGTCTCACATCTGTGTACCCCTCCCTGGTCACATCTGGGTATGTTTCTTCACATCTGGGTGTGCTCCATCACATCTAGGTGTGCTCCCTCCCATCTGGGTGTGCCCCCTCATATCTGAGTATATGGGTCTGTGGTTTCCCATCTGTGTACATGCCTCACATTCTTTCTAACTGAAAGAATTCTGCTGTGAGTGGTTCTGGGTGGGCTGGGAACTGGGGTCCAGATTTCTTGTTGATTCTAGGTTTATTTTTATTAGTACTCATGGTACTTTAATCCCAGTCCAAAACAAACAAACAAAGAAACACTGTGGCTTACATTGATTTTAAAATGTTTATCTCAGCTTTGTAGCTAACAATGTGGGTTATTTACAAAGTGAGTCTTGGGGAAACACAAGAATCAGGAGTGTTCTATGTGACTGGCAGGCTCTTTGTACATGACTGTTCTGTAAGGGGCATGAGAAACTCTATTCTGTTAGGAATGAGAGAGACTTCACATTT
This sequence comes from Pachyuromys duprasi, assembly GCA_028658305.1. Lineage (NCBI taxonomy): Eukaryota > Metazoa > Chordata > Mammalia > Rodentia > Muridae > Pachyuromys > Pachyuromys duprasi. Next base: position 109,367,476 of record CM053764.1, on the reverse strand, counting down.
TGTAAGAGGCATGAGATTCCCCACATTGGGTAAGGAGCATGACAGACTACATGTTCTGTAAGAGAAGTGAGAGACTGCATATTGTGTAAGGAACAGGAACGTCCCCACATTGTGTAAGGGATCCCTCTTAGGCAGAACTTGATGTTCTTACTCACTTCCTCCTGCCTTGCCCTTTCTTCTTTCCTGATTTGGGTCCTGAAAGTTGAACTTTATTCAATCTCAGCACATGCATCTATTGGGCACTCTATTCAGCTATTATCAGAGCATTCACCTGCCCTGCCAGAGACTCATTTGCAATCAGTAATTGGGTTTCCTGAGCAGGAAAACTTCCAAACTCTGTTACCTGTAACCCTTCCTCTCTCCTAAAGGTTTGCTTTGTTAAACAAGCCCAGCTAGAGTTTGCATTTCACTGCATGGGGTTGGGCCCGGCTTTTCCTAAAAAAGGAATGAATCTTTCACCAACTTAAAAAAAATTATTATTATCATTTATTACAATGTCTTCAATTTATATCCCACTATGGCCCCCTCCCTTGTCTCCTCCCAATCCCACCCTCCTCCCCCTATGCTCCTCCCCTAGTCCACTGATAGAGGAGGTCCTTCTCCCCTTCTATTTGACCTTAGCCTATCAGGTCTTATGAAAACTGATTGAATTGTCTTCCTTTGTGGCCTGGCAAGGCTGCATCTCCCAAGCAGCAGTGATCAGAGAGCCTGCCACTGAGTTCATGCCAGAGAAAGTCCCTGCTCTCCTTACTAGGGCCCCCACTTGGAGATTGAGTCTATGGACTACATATGAGCCAGTGTATTAGGTCCTCTCAATGCATTGTTCTTGGTTGGAGTATCATTCTCTTCAGGGCCTCCAGGGCTCAGTTTTTATGGCTCTGTTGGTCTCCTTCTGGAGCATCTGTCCTCTCTAGGTCTTTTTAATATCCCCTTTCTTTCCTAAGATTCCCTGAACTCTGCCCAAAGTTTGGCTATGAGTCTCAGCCTCTGCTGCTATACCTCGATCAGTAGAGTCTTTCAGAGGCTCCTGCCCTGTTCCCTATCTTCTTGTGCTTCCAATGTCTATCGCAATTGTCCTTCTGAATGAGGATTGAGCATCTTCCCTAGGGTCTTCCTTGTTGCTTAGCTTCTTTAGGAGTATAAATTTTGGTATGTTTATCCTACATTATATGGCTAATATCCACTTATGAGTGAGTATATACCATGTGTGTCATTCTGCTTCTGGGATACCTCACTCAGGATGATCTTTTCTAGTTCCCACCATTTGCCTGCAAATTTCATGATTTCCTTGTTTTTTTATAGCTGAGTAGTATTCCAATGGGTAAATGTAATGCAATTTCTGTATTCATTCCTCCATTGAGGGACATCTGAGTTGTTCCATCAACTTTTAATGCGCTTGGCAGTATCCCCTTCTACCAGACTTTTCATCCTGCCTCGATCCAGCCCATTTGCTCTCCTTGTCCTCTCAGGCAATTGCTCACCTAGCAGCTTATAGTGCATTCCTATACAGTCTATTGCTCACAGTGGCGCAAGATAATTGTGGGTAGATGAGAGCAGGGACTAGAGCCTTGTTATCTTAAACATCTTCCTCAACACAGTACTCATGCTTCAAAGTCAACAAAAATGTTTCGCTGCAACAGTGTCTGCAAACACGATTACCCATGTCAACTCGAAAGCCCACAAGGGTGAATTTACCTGCTTACAGAGGATTAAAAACTGTCATGTCTCAACATTCTATAAAATGTGACATACAAAATTTACACGGAATGTGTTTGAGAGATCAAAATTCTCTTATTGTAGTGAATTTTGTTTTGATTTTTGTGTTATCCATTTATACCTAGAGGTGGTATTCATAATTCAACAAAGTGGTTGACAATTTATGGACGCAACTGGAACACTGTTCTGCATTTTGCTATAACCCAAAGAGGCAAAGACCAGGACCTGGTTAGACATATTCTGCCTCTGAGGGTACCCATGCTCCAATACATGGCCCTACATGCGTATACATAGAGACAATAGAGTTGGCGATTTTAAGACAAGGATTACATGAAGTTGGGAGGAGAAAGTAGTTGGTGGGAGATAGAATTGTACAGGATGGAATGAGGGTGAATTTGAGAAAAATGCATTATATGCATTTATAAAATTCTCAAACATTTTTTTAATTTATAAAAGAATAAGAGTCACAGCCAAACTTTGGGCAGAGCACAGGGAGTCATAGGAAAAAGTGGAGGAATAGAAGGACCCAGAGTAGATAGCAGTTCCATTAGAAGACCAACAAATCTAGGCCCATGAGGCCTGTAGAGACTGGTGCAAGGAGCATGAATAAAGAGGACCTAGACCCTCTGCTCAGATGTAGCCAACAGGCAGCTCAGTCTCCACGTGGGTTCCCTAGTAAGGGTAGCAGGGGCTGTCTCTGACATGGACTCTGCTGCCTGAGCTTTGATCACGTCCCCCTGGTTGGGGAGCATTGCCAGGCCGTAGAGGAAGAGGATGCAAGCAGTCCTAATGAGACTTAACAGGCTGGGGACAGATGGTAGGGGTCGAGGTCTCCTCTATTTCTGAGAAATAGGGAAGGAAATTGGGAGAAAGAGGGATGGAGGATGGGACCAGGAGGACATGAGGGAGGGAGTTGCAATTGGGATATAAAATGAATAAATTATAAAATATAATAAAGTAAAATCTAATAATAAAACTAAGAGTAACTCTGAAAGTGGGACTAGGGTAAGTGCACCCTGACTAGATTCACACCCCTCTAAAATATTGAAGGACATCTGTGGTGGCTGGGCTGGGGAAGAACGAGGCCACTGTGCTATTGACTGCTATTCAGTGGTTTAAAATGCACATTGAGTCAAGCTCAGCTTACATTTCTTGCAGGACACAGGACTGGTGATATCATGCCATGCTTTTTTTCTGCTCTATAGAGCAAAGGGGATGGAGTTGGATAGGGAAGCAATCCTCAATTTACACAACTCTTTTCTATTTACGTATTAAAAAGAAACGTGATAACATTAGAAAAAATAGAAACAGAAATCGAGGGAAACTATTTCATTGTAACTTTAATTAACAAATAGCTCTTAACACCTTTTAGTTTTTTGTTAACATGAGCTATTATGTTTTTAGATATTTACAGCCATGATACATCATGACTCATTATATACATTCCAATAGTGTGAAGAGCACAGTTATGTTTTAAATGGTTTCATTAGCATATTAAATGGTTTAATTAGCATATTTTTATGTGATCCATCCTATCACATGATAAGGTTTTAGTAATGTTATTTTGATCTTACAAAATTTGCAGTAGTGGGTGAGCCCTGGCATTTGGATACAACCTAGTTACCTGAATAAGTCTTATGGTTTGAGCTTTCCCTGTTTCTAAGTCTTGTTCTTACAGTTGTATAAATGACATTCATCAGCAGCATCATTTACATTGCTAGACTATTTTGTGGTATTATTCTATTATTTTAAAAGCACAGGCCATGGCTCAAAAGACAAAAGGAATTGTATGTCTCAGTATCAGTTTACTCTGGAAGACTGTCATCATGCATTCTTAGTATAACAGACAGGAGACACCAGGAGTTTCCCCACAGCCCCAGCAATAATCTGTCTCAACAACACTTTATAACCTTTGCTGACTGTGGTCATGTTTATTTTGCCTTTGAATTTCTATCTCTTTGCTACTTACAGAAGATAATTCTTAAAAGAAAGCTTTACGTAGCTCTTCATGAGTGGAGGATTGTGACCACGAATAAGAGAACATAACATCTGAGACAAGACATTTTAAAAACAATCAATATTTATATGCTGAGTCTTTATCGTTGTCATTGTTTTCCTCTGCCTTCATTACATAAGTAATGAAGAAACATCAAGAAGATAATTAGGTCATAATCTTGTAAGCTGTGATAATAAAACCAAACAATCAATTCAAATCATATGGCTGATCTGCTCCATCCCCTTGTCTGTAGGACCTGGAATAGGCTCACATTTGGAGATGGGATTATGAGATGTTAGGTGAATTTTAAACAGAAGAGCTGCCTCGATCAGGTGTGAAAGTGTCTTAGCAAGAAAATTAGCAGACAAACAGACAAATAGGGAAACATCAGGTAGGGATGAAGGCACAAGCTAACTAATGGTCTACAAGCCATGGGTACCTCAGAGTATCAAAAGCCACAGCAACCTGGGCTGGATGACACCAGGAAATACTCCCTCTTAGAGCTTCCAGAAGGACCCACCCCAATCAAAGTCCTGCTCTTAGATGCTCGGCTTACAGACTTGGGAGGAGTTCCCACATATGAGCCAGTTTTGTGGGCTTTTGTTAAGGGAGTCCAGGAAGGTTACAGTCTGTGTGCTGTCCTCCTGAAGGTCTGGGTCACAGGCTCACCTTCACAGCGAGGGACAGTAGAGCTCCATACCACGTTTCCATCTTGCAGGATGCAGGTGATAGACTCAGAACCCTGGGTCTTCACGAAGCCATCATCACAGTGGAAGGACACAGAACTTCCCAGCAGAAACCTGTCTCCAAAACGCCGTCCATTCACAGGAATCCCAGGGTCATGGCATTCGTTCTGACCAAAGGCTGAATCACGAAAGAGAATAGTTGGTAATGTAAAGATGTATGAGCACTAATTACATGCCCTGAAAATAAAACAACAATATAACAAAATCTCATATTTGTCAGTCATAGATAAATTCCACAAACCCACTTGCTATCAGTGTTAAGAAAGAAGAGGAAGATGGAGACATAGAGAGGAAGCCCTGTGTTTATCATGTCCAAAGCATGTTGCTGGTAAAACTCACTGTGTACCGAGAAAAGGGGTAAGAAAAGAGATCAAAAGAACTCTGACCTGTTAGAGCCCTGCCCTTAGCCTAACCATGTAATATGGGTCAGAAATCTTATGATCTAGACCTCTCTATTTTTGTTGAAGCCATGACAAATGTTAAAGTTTATATTTTTAATTCTTAACACCAACTAAAATAAGCATGGCCAGATTCTACAAACTGAGTAATTCAGCATTACTGATATTAGTCCTATACCGCCACATTTTCCTTCATTATTTCAAATGTTTTCCATACGAGGAAAAAGAAACAAAGGGAAGTTATCTGCCAGATTGACATCCACAAGGTATCTCCATGTGCTGTCTCTTATTCTTATCCCTAGTATTTGATATCTGATACATCGATGTGTGTTTACCACTCTGTAGTGTTCTGGAGAGTATGAATTGTTAGGTGGATGTATTGCTGGATGAATGAAAAGATGACCGAATTGAAGGACAGGTAGATAAAATGACTGATAGATAAATGAATGGATAGATAGATACATAATAAAGAATGGATGGATGTATAATGAAGTGTGAGTGGATAATGAAGGATGGATGGGGATCGGTGGGTAATGAAGGGTCCATAAGTAATAAAAGAGGTATAGATGGGTAGATATGAGGAATAATGGATGGCTAAATGGTCAGATAGGTGAATGGATGATAAGTAGGTGAATAGAAGGATGGATGAATGAATGAATGAATGGATAGATAGATAGATGGATATGTGGCTAGATAATGAAGAATAAATGGATGGGAAATGACAGATGAATCAATGGTGGCTGCTGGGTTAATAGACAGATGATAATAACAGATGTAGGGGTGGGTGGAAAATGAATAATAAATGGGTAGATAAATGGACTGATAGACACAGAGAGGAAAACTATGTGAGAACTCTATTCAAGGAGGCTGGGTCACAGCCCAAAAAGAGCAATGTCATTTTTGTTTATCAGGATGATACACATTTGCTACTCTGGATAATTTTTATAGCTCTGAGGTATCAGCCTTGAATTCTTAACTTATAAACACGGTTGGGCATGGAAGAGATGCTTGTGTGGCCCACTCACTGGTGTAGGTGATGTTGAACCCTCTGCCTGTGGTGGAGTGATCGGACTGAAACTCCAGGCGTACTATGTGTCCACTGCTGGCCAGCTGGGCAGGCACCTCATTGCCAGAAAATGTTCCAAGGACCGTGATGTCAGAAATTCCGTCGTCTTTGACAGCAAGAAAGTCAAACTGAGGCTCCACATCAAAATCATTGAAGATAAGGTGAATTCGGCTTCCCGGCTCAGATATAATCAGCCAGACACAATTCATGTTGTTGCCATATTCTTCAGGATAGTTTGGTGAGAGGATGATCCCGGAGGAGGCCGTGAAATTGAAGAAGCAGGAAACTGTGGGCACATGAAAATATTTCCAGGTACAGAGACCCAAAGCACTGTCACATGAACACAACTGCAGAGAACTTGGAACACCAGTCCTACTGACAGGGGCTCAGAGTGCAGCTACTCTGAGCTCTGTCTGTTGGAAACCAGGTGTTCTCCTTCCCAACTCTACGGACAGCTAGAACCTGTTGATAAGTGAGTATCAGTGTATCCTAAAAATGATTCTAGCAGATGGGCTAACACTGTTGATATATTTATTTATAAGTATAACTAGTTTTTTGTTTGTTTGTTTTTGTTTTGTGGTTGCAATACCAAGATTTTGGTGGCTCTAACTGACTTGAATCTCTAACTGTGTTACAAACAGCCACTGTCTGCTGGCTCATACCACCAGCTCATATCCGGGTCCTGCCTAAGGTAAGCATGTTGATGTGAGTTCTTGGTGGAGATGGTGGTAGATGTCTCGTCCATTCAAACAAAAGGCTCAGCTATTCCTTACCTAGCAGACAGGATCAAGGCATGAGCTGTTTTTAGCACAGAGAAGAAGCAGAAAACATCAGGTGATCTCTCATTCACACTCCCCTTCCTCTGTACCTGATGCTGGACCCGCACAGGTAGTACTCACACACACAGCTTGGCTTGTTGCCTGACCACTGGTTGTTCTTCTGGCAGGTGATCACTCTTTCTCCCACCAACTCGAAAGCTGCCTGGCACTCAAAGGTGAGCGTGTCTCCGTGCAGGAAGCTGCTGCCAGTCCTCTTCCCGTAGGCTGGGATGCCGGGGTCCCCACAGCCTCCCTTCTCGATTTCTGAGGAGAGGGAAGTAAACAAGCCACTGAATACCCTTTAAAGAACATGTTCACAAAGCGAAGAGCTGTCTCCTTTTGTTCATCTAAACATTGTTTGTGTAAAATTTTTCAAAGAGAGTCTCCTTTCTTCTAATATTTTATTATAAAATCCAGGCACATGGCTGTGCAGAGGTGTTGATCAGGGGAGGGTCACAGACAACAGGTGCCACTTCCCACAACTTCCGGCCTTCTAACTGCTGTTGCTAAGACTAAGATACACCTCTAATTTAGTTTTAACTTGTGCTTCTTGCTATGAACAAGGCAAATAAGACCAACTGCAACCACCAGGACAGATAAACTAGCCTAATCTATTTGAATATTCTTCCTCTTAAATGAATATTAAAACAACCAATGATGCAGCGTGAACCTGTTTACAATCTCAGAAGAAAACATGCAGCTGGAGCCCTTTTCTCAAGACATTGCTGCAGTGAATTGAGAGCATGAATGTACCAGAACTATAAACAGTTTACAGGCATTATCCCAAATGTTAGCTATGCAGAAGCCGTTAACTAAGCGGCATTATTCAGTTATTAATTTGTAAAACAGCCTTGAGAGCCAGCTGCTTGGGCCTCTCCTACTAAAGGCGAGGAGGTGCCTGGATGTCTCTTCGGCCGAACATGCAAAGGTTCCTATCTCAAGGCAAGCCTGCAGCTACCTGGATGTCTGTCACATCCTCTGCAAACCATTGGCACACTCTGGCGACTACCAGGAAAGCAGACTCTACAGAGCTTCAGCTTCCACAGTGTGTAGCTTCCCTCTGGGGGCTGGAGGGGGGGTTGGTGAGAATATTTGCATTGACCTTTTACGTGAATCCTTGGAACAGTGCCCCCAAATTATTGACCTAGTAGACGCTCATTTCAGATTTTCACATGAGGACTGTGTCATACTGAGGAGGGCATCTCTGCTGCAGCCCCATGGGATCATCTGAAGAAATCAAGAGACTAGAAGAGCCTGGCTGTTCGTATTAACACCACATCACACCTCTGCTTCTAGAGATGTAGTCAAACCTCTCCCCACACAGGTGGTGTCAAGTCTCCATCCAAGTGGGCTGTAACATGCTGGAGATGACTTGGATATGTTCTCTTGGAAATATAATCCACACTTGAATAAAAATACAAGTCCTCAGTGGAAACAAATGCTGTGAGTGAATCCTTTCCTAGAAATGTGATTCTCCTTTCCTTTTCCTCCTTGTTGGAGGCTACAGACTGCCTGTTTCTCAAAGTCTTCAAAGGTCTTAGAACTAAGTCAGAGTCATAACCCAGTGAAAGTCCTCAATGTGAACCTGTCCCTGAACACTACCACCTGATACACTTTTAGAATGGTGGAAGAGCCATGCCATTTCTGTTTAAAACACTCCACTTGGCATCTGCCACTGTCTATGCATGAAGATCTTTGGGCTGTTTGGCCAGACACGTTCATGCTAATGTATGAGTATCACATCTACTCTAGCAAGATTCTAGTCCTTGCAGAATGTTCTAGCCTATGACCAACATATAAAAATTTGTGTTAATTTTTAATTTTCTATATTTAAAAATTGTACATACACATGAGCATGCCCATGCATGCACGTGCACACCCACGTTATGCACATAAGTGCAATTGATGTGGAGGCCAGAAGAGGGCACCTGGTCTCTTGGATCAGGAATTACAGGTGGCTGTGAGCCTTCTGCCAAGAATACTGGAAAGCAAATTCAGGCCTTCTGCAAGCACAGTGTATGTGCCAAACCTCTAAGCCATATCTCCAGCCTGTTGCCAAACAGTAGCATTTGCTAAGGCTTCAGGATATGAGAACTTGGCAAACACACCCAGACCCTGCCCTCACAGTGCTTGTTTTAAAGACACCAGCAGCCAGGTTGGTGGGGACAGGTGTGGGATGCAGAAAAGAAGCCTGGCCACCACTGGTCTTCACTAGATGTTTGTTCATGAGTAAAGTGTTTCCTATGAGCCTGTTCCGCTTGTTTTCCCCATTAACTTCAACCTCCTATTCTAACACCAGGAATTTCTGATTCCTTATATTTAGAGTGAAAACCCACAGAGGAAAGATTTTTCTAGACAACCAAAAAGCCCTCCTCATCCATCTGTGAGTTACTGTGACAGAGTCAGCGGCAGAGAATGTGTAGAATGACTTTGGATTTTGAACCTTTATCCTGTTGGTTCAAGGTTGGGGTTGAGAAGTGACCTACATTGGGGAGCAAGAGCAAGTACTCTTCTTTCCAGCTAAGTGAAAGGGCTCTCCTCCTGTCTCCTCCACTGCATCTGTCTAAAGGGATAGTGTGCATAGTCACCTATAAGGACAGGGTCTCAGAGGATGCTCTGTGTGAGGCAGTCAGGGACTCTTTAGTGCAATCCAAATGAACCATCGGTCTAGCATTGAAGAGCACAGCCAAGAAGAGAGAATAAAGAACTTTTGGGCAATTTGGAAACCTGAGCAGAAGCAGGCTCTAGAAAGTGGAGACAGTACCATGATGAGCTTCCATAGCCTTTCCCCTTCCCTGGGGATGACAGGGAGTGAATACTTCATGTGTGTGTACACATAACAGTGGTGTCAGAAGAACCCATCACTTCCTGTGAGAACCCATCTTTTCTGGGCCACATGAGCACTGGACTCCAGTACAGCAACTGTCCTAAAAATGAACATGTGAGTCAACAGCTGCTTTGGATGATCCCCTGACCTCTGGCAATAAAGGTTCTAATAAATACGTAGCGCATTTGGGATCCAGGGAGAAGCTGGGAAGCTTCCCAATTACAATCTCTGAGTCAGATGAAAGCATTTCTGCACAAGGAGACCAAAGTTAGTTCATTATACACACCCCTACAAAACACCCACAGAGGAATGCTTGGAGTCTGCAGAGCATACAATAAACTCGCTGATAAATTCCACTAGCACAAAATGGCTAAGTAATCTCATAAGTGAACAATTCACTTTTTTTTTTCATAGATCACTGGAAATGTGTCACTCAGAACCCTGAATTTTATTTCCTACGTGTATCAGGATTTTATTTGGCTACAAGTCAACTAACACACACCAAAAGCAAAGCAAAGAAAAAAGAAAAGAAAAAAATCCATGAATCCATGAGTGCTGCCTTAAACAAATGTGTTTTTCTAACATAAAGAGAAGGTTGGTAGGGAAGTGGGGTGGAACTCAGGAATGCAGGTGGGAAGCCAATAATAATGTCTTCCCCTCATTGGACATACAATCTGGGAAAGTCACACCTCAGTGCTCAAAGGAGATGCTAGGCCTTTAAGTGGACAGACAGTCAGTGTCCATGTCCCCCTCAAGTGTAGCCTAGCTTGTTTAAAATGTGTCTTTTATCACCTCTATATTTACTTGTGCAGAGTTTTTAAAGGAAAATTAAAACCCTTTAGCATTTTAGGGTAATCTCAGGCTCACTGTAGCAATGAACAGAAAGTGCAGAATTCTTAGCTCTGCATGTCTGTACACAGGGACAGGCTTGCTCCGTTTGTATCTCCCATCAAAGTAACCCATTTGTTAGTAAGGAAATCTGCATTTTGCATCCTCACCACCCAGACCCATAGGGTTCCCTAGGGCTCATACCTGATGTCATCATTCTGTGTGCTTTCATGCCCACACTGCAACATCATACTGACTTTGAAAGTATATGTTATAGCCCTAAAAATCTGCTGCATCCCCCTGTCAATTCCTCATCTCTAGCCTTGCCAGTTTCTCATTATAGTCCATTTTACCTTCTCAGAGCATCATGGGGCTGGTATTCCATGGTCTTTACAGTACTTGAGTGATGCTCCAGGCTCTGGGTACCCCAGTTTCCACACCTTTCAAGCATGTTGGTTGTTTCCAGATGTAGGCAGGCAGTGAATTAAGCAGGTATTTTCTGTAGATTCATGTGAAAACATGTGTCTTCCTTTGCTATGGATCATTAGACCTCAGCGCAAACACTACACCAAAGGGCATACCCTGAAGACTGGTGGTAGAACCAGCTTGGATCTGAAGCAGAATTTCCTGACTAGATGAAGGTATGATGACATGTCCACAGCATCAAGGTTTCACAGGAAGCTAACATGTCTGGGCCTTTTGGGAACCCCAATGTATCTCTTGTTCTGCTGTGGTCATGCTGCAGGCAGTAGAGGTCACCGTCAATGGGACATAGTTTTTGGAAATAGTTCTCTTTTGGAAAAACACACCAGCTTGTGCCTGAGTCTTTTTGCTTGTCTTTATTAATCCAAATTTCAAAACTATGAGGATGTATGTCTCTGGTGGGGCTTCCTTATTATTCCACTTCTAGAACACATGCAAACACACACACACACACACACACACACACATACACACACCACTACCACCATCAAAATGAATAAACAAGCAAACAAATATTGCCAAGGGCTGAGGAAAAAATATTTATTGTGCAATCACGCAAGTCTGAATATGGATCTGCAGCATGCATACTAAAAAAGCCGTGTGTGGCATGTGGTATCTCACACTTGGCAGTACTGGGAGGGTGAAACAGGGACTCTTAGATCAACCAGGTAAACCTACTCAGCAAGCTGCAGGCCAGTGAGACACCTCACCTAAAAAACCAATACATATAGCTTCTGAGGAACACTCCCAGATTGAACCCTGGCCTCCACACATGTATGCATGAATACACCCACTTCCATGTAAACATATGCACAAAAGACACACAAATATTACTCCAAGTAATAGTCATAAAAGAAAATACACATTCAGCTTTTCTAGAAACTGATTCTAGGCCCTTCTACTCCCAGTCCTTCCTTTCTGAAGGCCTCCCGTGGACGGCCCCTCCTCCTTATGAGCCTGGGATCACTGTGTCAGAGCTTCTTAGACCTGGTCAAAGCAGGAAGGGAATTGGCCTTTCCCCTACTTATGGCCTTTATGTGCCCCTACGTGTAGCTGCTGACTCCAAGATAAAAAATAAAGAATAAACAGAATTCAGTTTCGATCAAAATCACCATTCAGTTGAAGGGGACCCTCTCAGATAGGAATGCCTCCTCGGGTCTCAGAAACCTTCAGCCACTGTAGCTCTAATGCATTTGGAGATTTGTTTTTAGTTTTTGAAAGAATAGAAATTAATGTATTATTCTCCTTAGAATAAGTTGGGAGATAATTCATGGCAAATAAAGACAAATGCTATTTTAGACAGAAATCTATCAACATAACTGGAGGGATTTTGACATAGGCTGATAAAAAAAAATACCGTATTTTAAGCCATAAAAAATCGTGAGTCAGAATCATAAATAAAAACAGTTGCCACTCCTTCATAGTGTCCTACTTCTGTTGTGAAACCAGCCAGGACTATGGCTCTCCTAAGAAGCCGAATGCAGTTCCCAGGGTCTTTAAGTGGTCACCTGCAGTCCATTTGCCCTGTCATGGACCAATAGCACTTCAGATCTCAGCAGAGAGAAGAGAAAAACACATATTACAGATTTAAAATCCCAGTTTTGATTTGAGGAACAGGTTTGCTAAGACACCTCCTGTCATTCCTGTTCTGGGCATAAGGAGGCAGCCCCTGCCTAAATAGAGGCATTCGCCCTCCATTGCTCTCTCAGGCCTGGTGAGGCAAGGGCTCACTCCTCCAGGTTTGTTTCTGACCCACCCAACCCTCTGCCTCTCTCTCTCTCATAGAGAACCCTGGGTTCCTTCTCAGGTAGGAGCTGTGTGGTCACTGAGAATGACAATGTGCTCTCCTTTTTTTGACTTGTTTTAATATTTTCTTTTACTATACCTTTTTTGAGTGAGTATATCATGTCCTTTGAGCATCCCTGCACCTGACCGCCCTCTCACTTCTCCCCTACAGTTCTGCCTCAACTCTCATGTCACCCTTCCATCTCTAATTTTATGTTTCTACAAAGTCAAGGAATAAGAGAAAAGGAGATGCTTTTCATGATGAAACGAACTGAATTTGCTTAATGTTTATTTATGTCTGCTCAAGTGGCCGCTGAATATCTGTTTTATTCATTTGAAGAGCCAGGTATTATAGGTTTACCAAGACAGCTCTGTACATTGACCTTTTTTCCTGGTCATGTGCCTAAATCAGCTTTACTGAATATACTAAAGAAACTCCCTGAACATCACCCAGGACAACGACCCAGAGTCTACTACACTCATAACACCTATCCCACACCTGCTCTGTCTAGAATGACACAGTAGGGTGCCTACCCCATACCAACCATGTGTGGTAGGACACCTATTCCTCTCCTGCTGTGTTAAAATAATGTCATGAATAAAGTGGAGATGTAGCCATGCATAATTTAAACATTTTCAAGGTTAATTGATTTCACTTTTTCTCTGTCACCAGGCCCCATATTTGAGCAACAAACTATACAACTGTTTGTATAATTGAGCATGCCCAGATGATTTCTAGATAACCAGCTTTGGTCTGCCTTCAGGGGCTTCATCACTCTGTGTCTACAGAGCTGGTATGCTTGCCTTTTTCCACATGTACTCATTTAAAAAGTGTGTCTTCCCGGGGAGTGACAGACTGGCTAGATCCCAGGGGAGGACATTGCAGCCAGCCCTGAGGAGACAGGATAAGCTGGGGTGGGATGGAAGGGAAGGAGGTCCTCCCCTAATGGTGGACTTGGAGGGGGCGGGGAAGAGGGAGATGAGGGAGGGAGTGGGAGGGTAGGAGGGTATGGGGGAGGGGGCTACGCCTGGGATTCAAAGTACCTAACCTGTGATTGAGATAAAAATATATAAATTTATTTAAAAAAAAAAAGTGTGTGTCTTCGTAAAAATGTCATCGTGGAGAGATCCAAGATGGCTGCCCCAGGAGGACACTGTGTCTGAGGAGCAGGACAGTAGTGTTGGCACAGCGACCTGGAGACAGAGATCTCAGACCTAAAACACCAGCATTTGCGACTGCCAGGTGAGCGGGATTCTTATGGTGTGGAAATCAAGTGGAAAAGTCCAAGGGACACCCAGCTATTCCCAGGAAAAACTCCAGAGGAGACAGGCTGTGCACAGCCGGGCTGGGCGCCTAAGCTGCCATTTTGATCTGGGGCACACAGTACCCCAGACAGACTGAGTTTCACCCAGATACTGCTGGGCTACACCAGTCAGACCCACACCCCTAGGCACACCCAGCCACCACCCCAGATTGGGACCGATAGTATCAGGTCCAGACCAAGTTGCCCCCAAATACCATCTTAGACCTTGGTGCACAGCCCCTGACCCAGAAGGAGGCCCCAAGGCTCCAGTCAAGAAAAGAGCCCTTAGCAGCAAGCCCAGGGCAGAGCTTGGAGCCTCCTGACCAGAACAGCGCGCCCAGTGGACATATCAAAGGGGGACACACAGCCTCTGGCACAGAGTGAGGAGCCAAACCTCCAGACCAGAGGGGTGCTCACAGCCTCTAGCACAGAGCACGAAGCCGGGCACACAGAGCCCACAACAGAGTTCAACTAAGGCAACAACACACACTATCAAACCACTAGAATTCACTGATCTTCTTGAAGAATACTCCTGACACAAGAGATTGACAGTTCCAGTCTGAAGTTCAGCCTTAAAGCACAAAGAGCTCCTTGATTATATATAAACAAATGCCCAGAAATCAGTGAAAGAACTCACGCAACAATAATCAGGACACCATGCCCCACCAGAAACACCCAAAAGCAATAGAGATTTTAATTCAGCGAAGGCACAGGAAAATTATGTTAAAGCTATAATTATGCAGATATTAGAGGAACAAAAGGAGGCACAAAAGGAGGAAATGAACAAGGCCCTCAAAGAAATTAAGAAGGATTTAACTGCCCACATACAGGAACAATTAAAGATAGACAGAGAGGAAACAACCAAAATAGGAGACACAGTCAAT